>ML780933.1:80112-216566 GCA_009831015.1 Picea engelmannii
ATTGGAAATTATTTTCACTTTCACATCAATTTGACAATTTTGAAAATGTAATAAAATTTATTATTGACATGATGATTTTAAAATTGGTTGTATATGACTGTTAAATAAGGTAAAAATTGGTAAATACCAATCAAATTTAACCCATGCTCGCATGTAGTTAGTTCAATAACATTATGATAATTAATACTTCAAGAACTCCACAAAAACTTGACATCATGCATGGCCAATATACCACTAGAAATGCATCATATTAAAAGTATAGGAGGTGGACAAATTTCCTTGGATGGACTATTAGGTATAGGTGGTGTAAAGCCTCCAGTTCATGAGCTAGGAGCATGCCCTTAGTGATGATTCAAATACAAGTTCGGTTAATAGATGTAGAGCATGATTGAGCAAGATGAGATGAAGTGGTGACTTTCCTCACCTTTATATCTAGGAGAAAGAACATATTGGGTCGTTGGCGTGACAAAGAGGACTCACACCTTACCCTTATGATGCAAGCCATGAGGGAAAGCGAAGGTTGTGGGTTGGAGATGACATTTTGGGTTGCACTAATACATGGATGAGGCTGAATAAGGTAAGTTGGTAAAATTGATCTGTTGCATGGCAAGATGATGTGGTTGGATCGCCCAAACATTGGAAATCTTTATGGTTTGCAACGAAGGATTAGAATGCATGAAAAAAACTAGGGAGAAATGAGGAAATCAAGAGGTTAATTAAGGAACATAGAAGGAACCAAAGGACATTCAACTTGATGTGACGTGGTGAGGAAACCGTTGTAGCAAGGAAACCATCGTAGCGAGGGAGAAATAAATGTAGAGGATAGGTGCACCTCATAGAATGAGTTATCATGTTGGCTAAGGAAGGAAGTGACCAAGTGTAGGCTGGCTTGACCCAAATGACCAATGATGAGTTTGTCCAACTCATGGGTTTGGAATGTTAGGGAAACTTGCTTGATGTTGAGTGGATGAAGGAGTTAATTTCCTTGTTCACTCTAAGAGAAGGTGTCTCTGAGGCTTTGCCTATGAAATTTTGTAATGTTACTGAGTAATAATACATAGAGTCTCTGTATCACTCATCTCTTTGTAATTTTCTCTTGAGCATAATAAAATTCCCATTTATATTTTGATATGCATTGCAGTGCGCTATGTATATGTCATTGAAGTAAATTTTCATCTTGTAGAACCTATACATATAGTTTATTATTGTTGGGAACATTTTCAACTTTCCAGGGAGTTTTCCTTTGCCAATAAATCATAGATGCATTATATCTTGTAGTCTGGAGTTGTCAAGGCATTTGTTAGCTACCCATGAACCATATAAACATTTTGACAATTCCCTTGCTACCACATTCACCCTCTATGCATTTTTATCTGTCTGCGAATGGTCATGTCAACTTTTGTATGTTTTTCTTTATCATTGAATGTTAAAAATTAACTTCCATAATTTTCTTGTTGCTCTGGGTTGCAAAAATATTCGTGGGAATTTCACTGCATCATGGTTTATTGAAAACAATCTTCCAAAAGTTTTTACACACCATTGGTGATCAAATTTTCCCCTAGAAACTTGTTTGAATTTGTTGGTTAATGATTCTGACATGCAGAAGGTTTTGATTCATTATTGTATGTTGAGTCCATACCTTATATATTTTTTTTCCATGGGTCCACCCACTTCGACTTGGCTTCCTCTGCTAGTTGAGTTCCCTTCCTCATTCGATCAACAAACATCCTTTGGTTGACCCGAATTGGGTAAATCCTACTGGTCTAAATTCAACTTGGGTAAATACGACTTGGATCAATTCAACTTGGTTGACCTGCATTACATCCAAACAAACTTGTCACCTCTCTTTGACTCATTTGTTTCTGATTCGACTTGTGGCTTGATTGGTAAATAATTTCCCATAATCCAAAGAGCAAGGATATAAATTTTTTATTCTGCAAAAGTACCTATGTTGGTGAGATGGACAAGCCATAGGCCTACCATTTATGGATCATATGGTATAAGAGCAGGTTCAAAACTTTTGGATAACATTTGGAAGGTAAACACCCACAAATAATACCAAGTAGTAGACAAGAATTATTGTGAGGCCTAAATAGAAGAAAAATACCACCAATGGCGAGGAGTCATCATGGAGGAAATGAAAAGGAAGACACAAAGGTTGGATTTGCTTGGCTGAAGAATAAAATTGTTCCACTAACAAACATGGTAACATAGTTATTGCTAATGAAGGTTAAGAAATGCAACACCATGATGGAGTCAATCCAATGAAACTCACCTTTTAAGATTCTTCCTCAAGAAACGTTTTGTGACTTTGAAAATAAAACTAGAGGCATCAATTCCAATTCCATGAGGAAAATCAACTATGATGTCTAGGGGATAGTAAAGGAAGGCCAAGGCATTTTTATTCCTGTTGTAGCTTAATAGAGGCCCAAGCATGAAGTCATAGGATTTAGTGGAAAAGAAGCCAACACAAGTGAAACTAAAACCATTTTTGTTAAGGCAAGAAGAACCAGAAAAGAAGTCATTCACATGGAGGAAATGACAACTAGAGAAGGAGTGTGCATCACTACAGTCAAATCTTCTTTTAGAAACTTAGAAGAGGGGCCACAACAAAGAGATGATTCTTCCATCCATATTAGCTCCAATTATTGGTGGACGAAGAAAACAAGCATCATCAAAGATCAAAAATGTATGGATTAGTTTATTTTTGTTCTAAGAAAAGGGGTCATAAGGCTAGTGATTGTTGGAACTCTATAAGGCCACGAAGCCCATGCAGGAACTATTGTCACTACTGTAGATTAAGTGAACATTGTGAGGCCAAATGTTGGAGGCTTCATCAAGAACTCCATCACAAGAACTAGACAACCAATAAGAAAGTTTGGAGTGACAAGGGGAAAGAATAGTTGTTGGAACTTGCATCCCAAGGAGTAGTGGTAGTACAACAACCTATTGTAACAGTGAATGTCATCCACAACATTGTGAATAATAGAATGGTTTTTCCAAAGGAATCCCTTACTCAACTCTTAACTTCTATCAGATAAGAATATTGAATAGAGTTGAATCTTTTGGGCACCAAATTCCTACAAATGGGGAGGTGTGATACGAATTGGATCCTCACCCAACATACTTTGTAAAATTGTAATTATTATTATTTATATACGTTTCTCTTTTAGGAAAAATTGGAAGTGGAAATGAACCATGTTACGGTTGTCCTTCCAAAGGAAGTGCATTAAAATAATGAACGTTGAAGAAAAGAGAGGAACGAAAGGGAGAGGCAAGGAGAAAAAGGGAAGGAAAATAGTAGAAATGGAATATTGAAGAGGGAAATATGTTTGATGTTGAGTGGAAACAGGAGTTAATGTGCCTATTCACTCTAAGTGAAGGTGTCTCTGAGCCTTGACCTTTGTAGTACTATAATATCAGTGAGTAACAATACATAGAGTCTGTGTATCGCTCACCCCATTGTAATTTTCTCTCAAGCATAATAAAATTCCCATTTAAATGTTGATATATCTTAGTTAACACATTTTGTTCTTTGGGTACTTTTGTTATGAGTTGTAGTGCTCTATGCATACTTCGTTGAAGTAAATTTTCATCCTATATCACATGCACATAGAGTTTATTATTTTTGGGAACATTTTCGACTTGTCATGGAATTTTCCTTTGCCCATAAATCATAGGTGTATTATATCTTGAAGTTTGGGGTTGTCAGGGAATTTGTTATCTACCTAGGAACCATATACACATTTTGATATTCGTCTACTACCAATTTCTCCCTATATGTGTTTTTCTCCATCTGTGAATGCATAAGTAGACTTGTATACATTTTTCTCTAGTAAAGATTGCTAAAAGTCAACTTCCATATGTTTTTATTGCTATGAGTTGCTAAAATTTCCCTAGGCTTTTTACTAGATCTTGGGTTATTAAAAATGGTCTTCCAAACGTTTTTACACACCACTAGTGATCAAATTTTCCCCTTGAACCTTCTTTGCATCCCTTGGTCACTGATTCTAACATGTAGAGGGTTTCCCTTCATTATTGTCTATAAAATTATCCTCTTATTTATATAGTTTTTATCCACAAGTCAACCAACTTTAACTTAGATTCCCCCTTTGATTGAGTTCCCTTATTCATTCGACCGATAGACATCCCTTGTTAGACCCGACTTGGGTAAATATGACTTGGGTAAATTTGACATGGGTAAATCTGACTTGGGTAAATATGACTTGGATCAATTTGACTTGGCCGACTTGCATTACCTCCAACCCAATTTTCCTCATCTCTCTGACTCATTTATTTCCAAATCGATCTGTGGCTTGATTGGTTGAAAATTTTCCATAATCCAAAGAGATAAGGTTGTAATTGTTTTATTCTAAAAAACTATCTATATTTTTGAGATAGAAAGGCCATAAGCCTACCATTTACGGATCAACTATAGATGTTATAGTGCTCATAGGGATAATCATAAAAAAATGTTCGAGATGCAAGTCTGGTGAACGATTAAGTGAAGATATTGGTTCATTGCTAAGATAATTGACACGATGGGGTCACAACATGTGAAGGTGGTTATGAGCACATATGATTCTGCATATTGAGAGTAGATTTCATCGCATAACTCATCGCAAAGTTGCCCACATATTTATTGGATAATTCATAAGCGTGGGTGGCATGCAGATGGCTAGGTTGAATGAAAATGGTAGTGCCACTGAGAGGGAGCATAAGATAGGAAAAATGAAGGATCAACTCATGAACTTAGAAATAAACATTGAACAAATGACAGAGGAAATGTGCCAGCATGGTGATAAACTTGAATGTATGGAGACTAAAATGAGCTAGATGGTGCATGGATTTAATGAAGTCATGCATTATACCCAAATGACAATGAATGGGATAACAATAACCTTGACCAATGATGTGTATCATAGAATCAAGGTTGCAGAAGATGTGTTGGTTTTGTCACCAAGAAGTTTAAGGAACAAGAGGAAACCATCACATTATTGAAATGATCTACATCAAGTAGGAAAGCTCGTCCATGATGTTGATGAGGATCAAGATAAAAGGACTTGAACCTTATGATGGTACTCGCAATTATAATTTTATTCCAAACATATGTAGGGACATTAAGAAGTACTTGGAGCAGTTGAATGGAAGTCCAAACAAATCCAAGGTGAATGTTGTTGCAATGTTCTTGACACGGACTAGTAATATTTGGTGGAGGAATAGAGGAAAGGAATCAGTAGTTGGATGAATGACATAGAAGATTGAAAACTAGGTAGAGATGAAGGTGTAGTTTGGTAAAGGGAACCAAGCATGAATCAATAGAAATTAGTTGTTGGCACTTAAGCAGAGTAGTAAGATCTAGGACTATATCAAGGTGTCTTTTGGGACCATGTTAGAAATCAAGGATATGTCAGAAGAAGACATGATTTTCCACTTCATGAATTCTTTTCAACCTTGGGAAATAATTGGTTTGTGATGCCAAAACATTCAATCCCTTGTATCAACCATCATCGCAGTGGAAAAGTTGTTGTACTTCAGGGGTGAAGCCAAGACTGGTCCTAAAAGAAACAAGGATTCCCAAAGTGAGAAGCAAGGCATGAAGAAGAAGGATAAGAGAATGACCAAGGCATATAAGATCAGTAAATATAGTTCAAAACAAATAGACATAGGAAAAGAGAAGAACCCAATTTATTTTTTGATTTTTGTTAAGGAATATTATTACTAGAATTGTCTAATGAAACAGAAGTTGAATTCTTTGGAGAGAGTAGAAAACCCATATGTGGATACAATGAAATTTAGCTATGTTCAAGACGAAATTAATCAAAAGTCAAATTTGTCCATGGTGGACAGTGGAGAAACTCATAGTTTCATAATAGAGGATGTGGTGCAATTACTTGGGATAATTCTTAAGCCAATGAAAATTTTGATTAAGGCTATGAACTCCAACGTGTAGAGGATCATTGGTATGATCATATATGTTTCAATGAATATTGTGGATTGGAGAAGAAGGGTGAGTCTCACTATTGTTCCTATAGATGACTTCAAAGTGGTGTTGGGTCAACATGATCTATAAACTATCATAGGGATTCCACTAGAATAGTTCGTCACAACATATCTGATAATAAAAATTGAAATCCACCTATGAATGTCAAATTCCTTTAGATTTCCAGAATATTTAGTAATTGATTTTATGCTTATGCATGAAACAGAAAAAATGTGGAAAATAGATAACAGTAAACTAAAATCACACCATCCACAAAATGACACAAATATTTTCTTTGGGAAAACCTTATGGGATAAAAAGTTTCTAGAATTTTAGGCTACTCTGCTCTCTTTTCTCTGGTATGGAAATAATGCAAGTACAAAGAAGAAGGCACTCTCGAAGGAGTTACCTAAGACTTGTGTTCTTTTAGGATTCTATAGAAAAGTAACCTCATCTCTAGTGATGTCTAATTTCCAACCCCCAGTTGTTCTACTATGTTATGGAACAAATACAATAACATTGAATGGAATTCCTTCTCGTCCAAGGGGTCGGATATTTAACATATCTCGATATCCATCTAGGGGTAGGTTTTTGACTTCCTCAACCCTCAATTTTGATAGGTTTTTAGAACTTATAGAATATTATTGAAATAACATACGTGTCTAGCTCCATATGCATGAGTAAAAGGGGATGACGTGGAATCCTCTCATACCATGGTGGTAAACACAATAGGTCAACTTATGGGTGGCATAAATGTTTCATACAATCTTTGATTGACATAATGTTTACATCATTGGAAAGGTCTTGATGTGTAGAACACTGTTACAGGTTCCTATTTAATTTGGGAAAGACTTAAGCAAAAAAATGACATTTGATGCCTTAGAATGGCCCCATAAGGTTCCAGACCCCAATTTTCCAAATTGGGACCTACTACTAAAATGGCCTTTCAAGTTGATTTGTCCAATTTTTTCCACTTTGGAAGGATAGAGATAGATGAAAAACATACAATGATCTAATATGGATGATACCTCCCCATTTATGGAGGATTGTGGTCCCCAAAACCTTTACTGAATGAGTTGAGGAAATTTTTCCTCTACCTTGTCCCTAGAGTACCACTTTGCTTTGCCTAAAAGTTGTCCTTTCAACCTAATATTCCAAAGGTTTTACTACCCATGTATTTTATCTTTGTACCACTTCTAACAAACTATGTTTTCTACCAACTCTGCTTGAGAATGTAGTGCCAAGTCCTCTATGGAAGGTAGGACCGAGTCCTCTTCATGATCTAACACAAAAGGATGATAGAGTCTGATATTATCCACATTTACAACTGAGTAAATGAACATGTATGGGGGTAGACTGAGTATGTAGGTGTTATATCCCACTTTTTCCAATAGCTCAAAAGGAACATAACACGAAGCCTTGATATTCTTACTAGGACCATATAGCCTTTCCTTATTCATTTGTAACCATACTTCTTCTCCCACTCCAAACATTGTTTTTGTTCTATGTTGGTCATGCCTAGCCTTGTACTTTTCCTATGACATAGTATGTGTCTCTTGTACTTGCAAATGGATCTGCCTGATCTTCTCAAAAAACCAATTTGATTTTAATGCATCTCCTGTGAGGCCCTCCCTCGCTCCTCTTAATATTCCATATATAATATCTAAGGGTGAATATGGAAAATACACAAAGCAAGTTTCAAAATTTGACTTAATGGTAGAAGCATGGACTTCTCTGTTACAAGAGTGTTGTATATAGATCAAGTTTTCATCCGAGTTATTTAGATGCTTCTGATTGTAACCAATGAGAAGCTACACAAAAGTCTTGTTCACTACTTTTATATTCCCATTTGTTTGTTGACGGAATGTTGCAGACCTATTCAAATTAGTGTCCATATTATCCCTATATGAGATGGCTCTCTTTGGTATCCCAAAGTGCACTTAGACATGTTCAAACAACACGTTTGTTGCTTTCTATCATTTTTTGGTGTTTTTACAAGGCATGGGAATACACATTTTGTTCAACCTGTGAACTACCACAAATAAATAGTCATGTTCCTTCTGTGTGGTTGGTAAACCTCCCACAAAATCCATGGAAATGATTTCCCAAGGTCGAGTTGGTACAAGTAAGGGATGGTGTAGACCTTGCTTCATGTTATTGGACTTGATGGTACAACAAAATATACATCGTCTAATATAGTGTGCTACATCTTCTTGCATTTTGGGCTAGTAAGCATATGATTTTAAATGAAAAATTCACCTTTAGGGACACATAGATTTTCAATCTTGTAGAGTAAACCATTATGGAAATCATATTCAATGTTGTTGTCACCTTATTCTATACAAATTTATCCCTATATATGTTGAAACACCTATTTGAAGTCATCATCTTATGTGTATTCCTTTTTGTATGCATCATGGGTAAAAGGTTCCATGTGCATCATATTTCCCAAATATGTAATCTTGGATGTGGGTGGTTGTAAAAGCACATTTTCCAAATTATTTATACTACCATTCTTATTTGGGTTCTACATAAATGATATTTCTCCTTTTATTAGTGTCTAAATCAAAGCTCGAGTCAGGGTTGGGATATGTTTCTTTGAGCTTGACCACCAATGATTGTTTTAAGAGACATTCATCAGTGTTGTTCCAAGGGATTTTATGGAAGTCGCACCACCTTCCAGTGTCCTTCATCTTCCTGTTTCTCTTCTTTTCATGCGGGTTGGAATAGTTGTATCAAGGTTGGTTTTTCTATGAGTTAGGGTTTCCTTTACTATACTTTGCTTGTTGCATATTTGCAGGCCTGAATTCTTGCTCGTTTTGCTTCTTAAATTTCTTCTTGATTTTGATATCATATCAATAAGTGACTCCTAGTGATGAAATGTATAGAAATTCCATTTCAGTTTAGATGTAACTGTGAAGTTCCATGCTCTATTTTAGAACCAAATTTCACTCAAAGTCTCCAATACCCAACTTGGTGTGCAATGTACGGAATGTATTTTTGAACTCAAACATTTTTTGGCCCCTCTCTTAATGTAGCATGGTCCATCTCATGTACTGGTCGTCATAGTTTCCCATAGGGTAATATTTCTCCTTGACCGCATCCATAAAAAAATCAGAAGTGGGATCGGCCACAAATATTCCGGACTCCTCTATGGAATTTTTTTCCAAGTAAGTTTCCCACCAATGTTTGACATGGGGGACAGACTTAAGGAGTGCAAAGGTGATACTTTCTCTATCGGAAAAATTCTAAACACCGAAATTACCTTTTAGCAAATTTAACCATTTTTCCAAAGCATCCACATTTATATGACCTTGAAATACAGGAATATAAAAATTGACTTGTACCTTGAATGGGGAATCATCTCCAAAGATACTGCTTGACGAATACATGCATTCTATTGTCAATAATCATTGAAGGATTTGGGAAAAATTCTCCAACATCGCGTTCCTCTGTTGTGTGAGGGATTCTGCGAGCAACATCTTGATGGGATCTTCTTCTCCCTCATCTCTCTTTTCATCTTCCATGGGATGCCTCTTGGGCTAGCAAGAGTGGTTGTACTCAAGAGAAACTAGCTTGAGACCCAACTCTCTATACACTGACCTCGTCGGGGACATGCACTAAGAAACAAAATGGAGTAGCTTGCTTTGATATCACTGATCCAAATTATTTTGAGAACGAAATGAAGGTGGAAATATAAAAATGAAATATACAGATATATTTCAATAAACATAGAGATACAGTAATGCACAATTTTTTTTAAGGACACAAATATACAAAAACTATAAATATACAGAGTGAATGAACTCGCTAGAATGGTGGCAGCTTATCTCTAAGAAGAAATGTGATGGATACACTTATTTGCAAGAACATAATGATGTTTGAAATGAGGCTCCTAGGGAATTTTTAACATAAATAAAATCTAAAACTATAACTATGAAATATGAAACACAAAAAGGTTTGCGGGCCTCGATGGCGGTAGTTGATAAGTCAAGTTCCCATCGACGCAAATTTTGCATACAATCTTCATTTGCGGTGCACAATAGCTCATTAGAAAGGTCAATCTGAGGACTACACATTTTTTTGTCAGATTATGGATAAATACTATAGTGTGACTATGGTGGGCCCAAATTGTTTTTTCTAGGACCTCAAAATAACCCTAGAAGATTAGGATCCAAAATGTTGTAGAAAAACTACGAATGTAGAAACCCTTATTTTCAACTAGCGAAATAGGTGGCTGGCCAGAGATTTCCTCCTGGATCATTGCAGCTAGTCCAAAATATCATTGATCCTTGGCTGAGGGTATCTATTATTCAATGTAATCTTGTTAAATTCCCTGTAATTTATACACGTTCTCCAAGTCCCATCCTTCTCAAGAACAATTATGATGGGTGACCCACAAGGTGAGGTGCTTGTTCGAATCACACCCTACTCCAACAACTGTTGCAACTGCTTCTTCACTTGATATTCTTCTAGAACATACTATATATACAACCCAATATTCGACAATAGGGAGTATGGAAATAATTGTATTTCATGATCCACATACCTCTTGGGTGGTATCCCTTTAAGCTCCTTGAACACTCTTATGTATTCCTATAGAAAACCCTCCAACTGATGTTTCTTTTCTTTATTACACCCCTCTAGGGATGAATTCACTCTCATTGACTCATCATCATATTAATTTTCTCTTAAAAAAAGAAAAACCTATTTCTTACCAGAAATAATCAACTTCTTGGGTTGGTTGGCACTTAGTAGTGAGATATTCGACTTTCCTTTAAATTCATTGATGATGTAGGACTTACTATCCTTGACCAATCAGTATTGGTTGTCTCTTTGCATGAATATGTCATCCCTCATATACATGTAAGGGATTCCAAAAACTAATACACATAGATCAAGGGGTAACACATCCATTCCACTTCATTAATAAAATAAGCACTAATCGAAAATTTAATATTACACTATTTTGTTACCTTATATTTTCATTCTTGTTTACCCAACCCAATTAATAGGGTCTAGGATGATCATGAACCTCCAATACAGGCTTTTAGACTAGATTCATTTTTATGATATTATCCTGTGAACCATATTCAAATAAAGCATCTATCTTGGTCTTCTTGACCTGAATCGTGATGTGGAATAGATTGGTCATATCATTCTCTTCCTAGTGATGAAGGATACTCATATCCACCTCCTTCTACATATATGTGAATACATTATTTTCATCCACATCTGAGATTGTTTAAAATTGATTTGTTGGATCTATGACTAGAAGGTTTGTTTGTTATTTCTGTCGTCCTTGTGGTTCTTCAATTTTATATCAGGATGTCACTTCTAGAACTTATCCTAAGTGTGGCCATTAATTCTTCAATGATTTCAATGGTTGTTGGGATCTTTTCAATTTTGTTTATTGGATTTTTCTTCTTATATTTCCCCCCTTTCCACTTCTTCTTCCCCTCCAAGAAGCTTCCTATTTCCCTTTCTGCTTCAAACCACTTGGGGTCCCTTTATTTTGTCCTATGTTTTCAAGGTACTTCACTTGTAAACATGCCTCATCCACTATCCTCGACCTGAAGAGCATCACCTTATTTCATAGAGGAGTGCTTAAAACCCCCAAATATTTCAGGACTACCTCTGGGTTCTTGGGAGAGATACCTAGCATGATGGAAATATTTATGAACTCAGTGGTGTACTCCTCTACACTCTACCCCTACCTCTGTGGAAAGTAGTTCCACTAGATCCATTGGTCCTCTACATACCCGATAGGGTAGAATTGGTACTCGATGAGGCTTTTTAAGTCCTCCCACTAGCTAGTTATTGGCATATTATCCTCCAACATATGTGTTTTCATCTGGATTTACCACCAGGTTAAAGCATGTCCCTTGAACTTCAATCTAATAAAAAAAATCTTCTATCCTTCATCTATATGTTGAATCCTTCGTCTCTGAGTTAGAGAATCCATCATCTCCAAACGATCTGAGATTTATTTCTATATCCACCATGAGGATGTTCATATTGTGAATGATGTAAACAAATTGTTCTTCCAACCACTCAAATCTATCTTGTACTATATATTAGGGGTTATTATGAATAGAATCATATTCCATCGATAAGGGTTCTACAACTTCTCTATAAGTCAATTTGTGGATCCTACAACTTCCCACAAATACCCAAAAGAAAAATTCTCTTTAATACCAATATGATCTATAAAATTCAATGGATATTCAATTAGAATAGTTCATCACAATACATATGATAAAGAAAACCGAAATCTATCTATGCAGGTTAAATTCCTTTAGATTTTTAGACTATTTAATTATTGATTTTTTTCTTATCGGTGAAATAGATAAAATGTGGAAACTAGAGAACAATAAAATAAAATCACACACTATCCACAAAATGACACAAAGATTTTATCTGGGAAACCCTTACAGGATAAAACTTAACTAGAAGGTGAGGTTGCTCTACTCTCTTTTCTTTTTTTATGGAAATAATGCAAGTATAAAGGAGAAGACACTCTCTATTGAGTTACTTGAGACTTGTGACCTATGAGGATGTTACAGAACATTAACCACCTCTGATATTCTCTCTAATTTCCCACTCCTAGTTCTTCTCTTGTATGGAACAAAATACAATAACATTTAATGAAACCCCTTCTACTCCTAGTGGCCCCACATTTAACATAACCCAATAGCCATATAGGGGTAGGTTTTTACATCCTCAACCCTCAATTGTGATAGGGTTTTGGAAATTCTAGAATATTGTTAAAATTACATACATATCTATCCCCATATACATGAGTGATTTGGGCTCACATGGTATCCTCTCGTACTATGGTGGTCAACATAGTAGGTAAACATGCAGGGGGCATAAATTTTGCATACGATCGATCTCTTATTCATGTGATTTTTGTACTGTTGGAAAGGTCTCAATGTATAGAATAATGTTACATGATCCAAGATATGCTAGGAAATTTTTAACCCCAAAATATGTTGTTTGATTCCTCAAAAGGGCCCCGGAAGGTTCCAAACCCCAATTTTTCCAAACTGGGACCTGCCACTAAAATGACCCTTGAAAATTATTCCTCCAATTTTTCCCACTTTAAAAGGATCGAGATAAATGAAAAAAAATATAATGATCTAATTTGTATGATGTGACTTCATTCATACGGATAAAGTAGGTCTAATATTACACCTACATAGTTTAAAATTTTTCTATGGACAAAATCCATGCTTGGTACCAACCACAAGGGGAAACTCGAGAGTTACCATGTAGTTTTCCTCCTTGAGTATGGTTATTGGGGAAAACAAATATGGAAAAAGAAATTGCGATGTTGACTTGGAGTGAAGTGGAGGAAAGCCTAAGCCACTTGACTCAATAAACATAGATGCATTGGTTGCATTGGAACAATGAGTGAATGTGAATGGAAGGATTTCTAGTAGATGTGGTAAGGTCAATGGATGAACTAGCTGATGTATGCATGAAATAGTGTGGAATGTCACAATAGGAACCAAGAGAGGTTGTGATGGGAATGCTAAAGAAATTAACTGAATAGGATGATCACTCATTTGCATACCAAGATGAGGGGAAAAAAGTGTTGGAACCTTGGTACATCCATGCCAAGGGAGAATCATGTTCAAGGATCAAGGATCTTGGATGAATTAAATGGCCATATGATCCTCATCCTGAATTCCTCATAGAGGGTTATGAATGAAAAACTTGGTCGATCACACCTTTACTCAACTACTTGACACAAAAGTATGAAAACAACTCATAGGCTTTGCTGGGACAGGATGAAGATTAAGAGGATGGATCTCCTAGAGATCCACCTTCACCTTTAAATTGAGACATGAGCAGAACAAATCACTATCAAAGTTGATGATAGTGAAGCATAAGAGGTTCCTTGGTTAATTTTCTAACTCAATGATCACCTCTATAGGTAAATGAATGCAAAGTTGTAATTTAAATATTGTTTCCATCTCATACATTTTTTTCTCCCCTAACTCCCAGCCTTTTAAAAAACAAAGCATGAACTTAACAAGTTTTTCCATGACCTTCCCTTTAGAGATCCACCTAATTTGATGAATTTGTAACACCTCTAACTTAGTGATTTGAAATGACTCCATTATATTTTTCATTTCTCCATGTCTTTTAGCAGATATTTCAAACTATAAATAAACCTTTTTTTGCAAATTTGTCAATATATAAAATCTATAGAAAATAAGATGAAATATAATTTTTTAAATAAATGAGTATCTAAATGAAGTTTAATGGAAAAATATTCTTGTCCATTCCTTATGGTCAATGCCTCGTCAAAAACAAATATAAGTAGCTTCATCAAAGATAGTTCTATCTATGCTAAGAGTTTTCACTACATCATTCATAGATTGATCTATTCCATATTTTATTGAATAAAGTGTTTGAATCTTGTTACACATTGACCTCTTCCTTAATTTGTTAATATGCAATATAAATAATCATTTGTTTTTCCATAGTCCAATCAAATTTTCATCAATTAAAATTCATTAAAATGGGTTATGGATATTCTCAATTTGTAACGTTTTCCAATATACTTCCTTAGTATCTTGAGAAACTCCTTCCAAATGTTGTATTCAATCAATGATATAATTTTCGTTCTATTCAACAATTCAACATGGCCATTTAAACCACTACCTTGAATATTGGTACTCAAAGGGAGTGTCTCTCTAAAATTTAAAGCACTCATCCTTTCATTACCATTACACAATATTTTACAACATAAGTTTTAAAAAATATCACGTTCCATTTGTACTTACATGTTCTTTTCCATTTCTTTGATGGTTATTCCCTTTCAAGTAGCTATACAAAAACTAAAACGGATTGCCATCAACTTTATTTTGAATATGACACCGTTGATTAAAACTTTGAGGGATACCAAATACATGAACAATTCATAATGGTTAACTTTGAGGGATACCAAATACATGAACAATTCATAATGGTTTTTTAATTTTTGATAGGGAAACCAATAGAAGAATTTATACATATTTAATTAATTCAAACAATAAAATAAGTGAAAATAATAAAAAATAAATATTATTTTTGTGATATAATCATTAATTTGGAAAAATTAAAACTTTTATATTACTTTGTAATTTCAAAAAATAAAATATAATTTACTCCAATGAAAATTTGTTAAAATGATAATACAATTTCATTTTTCAATTACAACAAATTATATATATATATATATATATATATAATGGGACTATCTCTCCAATTTTCATTAATAAAATCTGCTTATAAATATAAATATTAATATCATTTTATCAAATGCTATATTCATATTTACACATAAATCTATTCTTATTTATTTTTAAACATGTAAATTATTCTTGTAATTCAATAATAAATATTTAAAACTTTTAACAATTCATTTGAAATTATTTTGTCTCTATATTTTTATTTTGTTTTATATATAAAAAACATAAACATAGCACAACCATATTCAAATATTCAAGAATATATATATTTTTAAAGTTTAGTATTAAAAAATCCTACATGTTTAAGATTTTTTTCATAAAAAAAAATTCCATATTTACACAAATCCATTTTTATTTTTAAACATGTAAATCATTCATGTAATCCAATAAAGAGTATTTAAAACCTATAACAATTTCTTTGAAATTCTTTTGTCTCTATTTTTTGTTTTGTTCTATATATAAAGAAACATAAACATAGCACAACCATATTCAAATATTCAAGAATATATATATTTTTAAAGTTTTTTATTAAAAGTTTTTAAACATAGCACAACCATATTCAAATATTCAAGAATATATATATTTTTAAAGTTTATTATTAAAAGTTTTTACATGTTTGAAGTTTTTTTGCCATAAAAGTTTAGTAAAAATTACTACAAAATAAAAAAAATTTTACAAATGAGAAGAAAAGCTATTATAATATAAAATATAAACATATAAAAATATTATATAACTAAATAATATATATATATATATATATATATATATATATATATATATATATATATATATATATATAATATTTTAACTTTATAATTATAAACATTTAAAAAGGAAAGGAAATCAAATCTTACTGATATCTGTTGAAGAAATTGAACTTTAAGTAGGATTGTGTTTGGAGTCGCCCATGGAACTTATACAAACATTTAGTTATTTGTATGTTGAGTTTTATATCATAATATATAAGGTTATTTAAATACAAAGAGGTAAAAGTTAATGTATAGAACAACAACTATAATAAGAGTATAAAACATGTTATTAGGTAAATGTACTATGTA
Organism: Picea engelmannii; assembly: GCA_009831015.1. Classification (NCBI taxonomy): domain Eukaryota; kingdom Viridiplantae; phylum Streptophyta; class Pinopsida; order Pinales; family Pinaceae; genus Picea; species Picea engelmannii. Next base: position 96,399 of record ML780933.1, read on the forward strand.
ATGATTTGTTGACTAATAACTATTGATATTATTGTAGTAGGACTTTGTAGAAGTTATGAAATGTTCAATTTATTGAATCAACACTTCACTAATCATAAGTAAATCATAAGTAACAAAGAAACTAAAAAGTAAAAAAAATGTGATAAATAATAAATATAAAAATTAAATATAATAAAAAGTATGAAATATACAATAATTAAAAGTAAAAAACAAATAGAAAAAAAATGAAATACAAACTTGGATTTTTTTTTTTTAAAAGTAAGATGAAATAAAAAATCAAAAGATGTTTACAATAAAACTATAGCTTAATAATAAAATTAAAGATCATGAGAAATTATAGTATAAAAAATAAAATGAATGATCAAAAAAGAAAGAGAGGCAATAATAGGAAAGAGGGGGATTCCGAAAAGACAGATTCAAAGAAAGTTTGACTCGACAATCAAGAAGGAGGTTTGAGTTGACAATAAAGGATAATCAAAATAAATTATAACATTCAAAATAAAATAAATAAAGTAATTAATCACTTATAATGTATTATCATAAAAAAAAATTAAACGCTTATAATGTTATCATAATCAAAGACAATAACTAAGAACACATAGTGTTACAACAATTATAAACAAGTGTTGCATGACAGTGTAGACTCTACCAGGTTGGAATGGGAATAAATGCGATCGAGTATAGACACGTGGGTAGCAAGTTGAAGTACATGTGGTATCCATGCAGAATTTAGTATTCTCGAATTAATTTTATTTGAAATTTATCAAAAAATATTAATGTCTAGTACACCAGCAAAGGTTCCTAGTATCTAAGTTTGATAGTACAGGAAATATTTAAAAGGTTCTTGGACAAAAAAAAAATAGTGTACAATAATAATAAGGTTCCTAGTAATAGTGTTTGTTACATCAACATTTAAAAGGTTCTTGGAGACAAAAAATTTAGCATACAATTGAATAGTAATAATGTATCTTAGGTAGGTTTGTGGACAAAAACACAAAAAAATTAGCATTCTCAAATTAGTTTTTCTTAAAACAAGGGCTCCTGGACACAAAACAAATTGAAATTTATCAAATTATAGGTTCGTCGACACCAAAAATTTAGCATACAATAGAATAGGCATTCCCAAATTAGTTTTCTTAGAAATTAATAACATTTGTTACATCAACAAAGGTTCCTGGACAAAAAAAAATTAGCATACAATAGGACACAAAAAATCTAGCATTCCCGAATTAGTTTTCTTTCAAACAAACAAAAAAGGTTCGTGGAGACCCAAAATTTAGCATACAATAAAGGCATTCCCGAATCGGATTTCTTTGAAATTTATCAAAAATTAATAATGTCTATTGCATATTTCTGGAAATTACATCAACATTTAAAAGGTTCCCGGGGAAAAAAAAATTTAGCATAGAATAGAATAATAATAACGTCTGTTACATAGGTTTGTGGAAAAAAACACAAAAAATGTAGCATTCCCGAATTAGTTTTCTCTAAAACAAGGGCTCCTCGACACAAAAAAAAAATTGAAATTTATCAAATTATAGGTTCCTCAACACCAAACATTTAGCATAAAATAGAATAGTAACAACGTCATGCAACAAATGCATTCCCCAATTAGTTTTATTCGGAAGTAATAACGTCCGTTACATCAACAAAGGTTCATGGACAAAAACAATTTAGCATACAATAGGACACAAAAAATCTAGCATTCTTGAATCAGTTTTCTTTGAAACAAACAACAAAGGTTCCTGGAGACCCAAAATTTAACATACAATAAAGGAATTCCTGAATCAATTTTCTTTGAAATTTATCAAAAAATAATAATGTTTGTTACATATTTCTGGAAATTTAAATGTGTTTGTCATATAGACTAGAATTGGGGTTCCCGCGAAAAATAAAAATAAATAAGTACAATAATTAGGAATGTCGAAAGAAGAAGTGTGATACGGTAGAGAGGAAGACTTGAAAAGAAAAAATTGGAAGTTATGATTGTTTGGTTATAGTTTTCTATTTAAAGAGGTAATAATTGGATTGATAAAGAAAACAAGATGACAATATAGACTTAAATTGGATTGATAAAGAAAACAAGATGACAGTTTAGACATAAACTATATTGATAAAGAAAACAAGATGATAGTATAGACTTACTATGAAGCCGGTGTGTTTTCGTTGCTGTCATCAATGGTCAGTGGAATCATGTCGATCGATTTTTTCCCTTCCTAGATGAGGTTGTCCACTCTCTGTTGGAACCATTCTTGAATGTAGCTTCTCATGGGGGCATGTTGATTTCATCCCAGATTTCTATGTCATAAAGGTCGTTTTATAATTTCCTTAGATCCATTGAAATACTATGCAAACTTTGTTCAATTTCTTCATTGTGTGTTGAATAGTCTAGTACCTAGTGCTCCAGCTCATCTAGACGATGTTCAAATATGCCGTAAAACTTTTCCAAAGACAACCCCTTTAAAATATCAAGTTGTTCATGGAAGTCTTCTTTGGTCATTGACAAGGATTTGAGAATTAAGTTTGGGTCTTGAACCTCGTTGGTAGTTCTGGCTAAGTCTATTTGGATCAGGCTTGTGATTAATTCTTCTTTTTTTGATATGGCTTGTTTACATGATTTGACAATGAGCTCCAGGTTCTTAACTTTCTTTTGCCAGCATGCTTTTACTTTTTTGGACCGCTTTGGGGAGTGGAGTTTCTCTTGTCTTATTTTCAGTTATGAGGTGTTGATGGCATCGTTAGAAAAAGGGGTCAGCACCTTTTAACAAAAACATTGATCATTTTTCAAATTCGCCTCCATATGTTCGAGAAAATCATTTTCCTTCTTTCGGAAGGAAACTAAATTTTGTGATGTTTCCCAGGCTTCAATAACTAGCTGCATTATTTTCTTGATGTTATTCTCTACAAGGGATCTAGAGCATGCAAGGAGGGTATATGATACTTTCATCTTGGGTGCAGTGGTAGCAGACATGTTTTTTGCTAAAGGACTGGAAAATTTTTAGGTGGCAATGAAAGCCTCCTCAAATTCGTTGAGGCGGTATTTTAGTCTAGAATTTTCTGCTTCAATTCCTCCAATGGAATAATCAAGACCATCACCGGTTATGAGGTGAAATAGGGAGATTTGGGACGAACGCATTTTACTAAAGTTAATCTCTGTGCAATATTTGTCTTTCCTATTTGTTACATATCTCTTTTCAATGACCATATTTTTAGATTGGTTGTTAAAAACAACGCTCTGGAATATGAAGGATTCATCTTTGTAAAAAATGTCAGTATCAACTATTTCCATTGCGGACGACCCAATTTTGTGCATGTGCTTAGTTTCAATTTCAAGTTGCACCTCTTCACTTTCAATTTCAGGTTCGTCTGCCTGCCCTGTAATTTTTTTTCTCTTCTTCGTCAGCAGAATTTTGTGAGAACTATCAATTTTTATGTGAGGAGGGTTCTTATCTCCTCCTCTATTCAAAGATTTTTGGGTTGCTTTCTTACTAGGGTGGGTAGTTGAAGCTATACTTTGTGATGTCGTGCTCTTGGGAGTTTTGGCAGGGGATTGTGCACTCTTCTCACCAGATACTTTTCCTTATTGTATGTACAATTCAATTTCTCTTTCCAATGTCTTTATGTCGCAATCACCAGAAGAAGGATTGTTTTCGTCACTATACCTATCTTCGGTCAGGTGTCTATGGATAAAAGAGATGCTAAAGCCAACTTCCAGTAAATGTTCTCAAAAAATCTTATTAGGTTTGAACCCTTTTAGCCTTTCAGCATATGTTAGGTTCAATTTCTTGAAATGGCCAGCAAATTCGTCATTCTTGTTGATGTTTCTGCACACGAAGTCTCCAACTTTCCAGGGAAGAGGAATGAACTATTTTTTTTTCTTGTCATAGAAAAAATGCAACCAATGGTTGTATTGCCTTTCTATTTCTGCAACAAACATCTTGTCTGTGATGTGGCATGGAAGGAAGGCAAGATTTTCCTTAGAGCCAAAGACCATTAGTACCCTGTGATTTTCCTTTTGTTCAATTTTTCCCTTCCTTTTCAAAAACTTGGTTGCCCGGCTAGACATCCACGAAGCATCCTTGCCTAAAAATAAATATTTTAAAACTGAGACAAAGCCATTAAAAACTTCATAAAAACAATGGGAGGCTTTGTGCCTCCACAGGGCCTGGTACCAGAATGTTACTGGGTCAAATCCATAGCTTATTTTCTTGGAAAGAGAAAGTTTTGGAAATGGACAACAATGCACTATTGCAAAAATCAAGTAGGATGACATATAAAATTTATTCGATTATTTGAATCGTGACAACCGGGAATAGATCTCAATGGAAATTAGCTTCCCCCAATCGAAAATGAATTGTTCCTTGACTGTGAAGTACAAAATATAAATAATTATATGGGAAATCCTTGTCGTGGATGTATGTCTCGTTATTCTTGTAAAAAACCAATACATTTCCCGGAATGGATTTCTAAAGGAACTTACCTGCAAATTTATGATATCTTTAGGAACTGTTGTTGAGTCTTCGAGGAACTTGGCTAAGATGTCCAACCCATTGTCATGTTTATTTATGAATTTCTTGCAGTCTTGACCTCTGAAGGTCAATGATGGGTCTAACAATTTTAGCATCTTGCGGAAGACCTGAGGTGACAAAGAAACAGGAGAATGGTCGCACAGTGGAATAATTCTTTGGCCTGGAATATATTTTTCGGCGCATCAAGAGACCACTTCCTTACAGTCAGAAACCTCAGGGACACAACATGCACAAGCGATTCCAGAGGTCCAAATCACTTTGTTCTGGGTGGAACGGGATGAATAGTATAAGTATGCCATGGACTAGTGGAAGTTTTGGTCCTGATGTCCAAAGATATTTACTCTATCTCTAGAAAATTGTTGTCGACCTGCTGCCATAAGTCTACAAGAACGTTTGTTTTCTCTAGACGATGAATCAAATGAAAAGTTTGAAGGGATAATATAACATTGCACAAATCTTGGTCCAATGTGTGTGAATGGGAGATATCCTCGAGACTTTTGTTCATTAATGACAATTTCGACAGTTGTTGCATGATGCATTGTTAACATTAAACACTAGTAATTGCATGCATAGAAATGCAAATGTGGCAGATACAATAATGAGATATTAAGCATTGTAGATTTTTTGAATGGGCCAACACGACGACGCGTGTTTGAGATGAAAAATTGAAAGGGACACTATAACTCTTCTCAAATATTTGTTTAATGCATAATAATGGGAGATTTCCTCAAGCATTTCACTCATTAATGAAAATGTTGACGGTTCCTGCATGGTCAGATTTTAGTATGAAAGGTTTCTAATTGCATACTAAGAAAGAAGTACAGAGGTCATGGGGATGGGAAAAAGAAGCTTCAAAATAGGTTTACAAGGTACAATCGTTGGAGGTGAGGGCGTGAGGGTCAAACTGTATGTCTCCTTTTGAGTGCAATATGCGTAACAATGGAGAGGGTATGATAGGAAAGTCCAGAGGCAAATTTCTATATCATTAGTAAGATAATAACTAATGTATATCAGGAAGGATAGAAAGTTAGTGGGGATGGAAGGCAACGACAAATAATTTGAATCATTTGTGAGTCATGGTAGCGTGAAGCTTACGAGTTTGCAGAGTCTGCAGTGGAATTGTAGATCATGAAAGTTTTGAGTGCACAATGTATATCATGGAACAAGAAGCAACAGAGTTTGAAAGCACCAACTCAACAACCGCGGCCATAAAATTGGCCAAGTATGGAAAGGAACAACAGTCGGTCAAATTTGTCATGTGAGGATATAGATGGAGATGAAGATATGTCAGCTTGTCAACACTGGAACCCGTGATCATAGAAAGGTGACTAAGTATATATCGAGAAAGTGATAATACATGGGAAGAAGAAAAGGGAAAAATGACTAACAAGTCCGTGGTGGAATTGTAAATCACAAAAATTTTCAGTGTAATATGTATATCACGAAACAAGAAGCAGTAGATTTCGAATGCGCCAACCCAAAACAATGACTAAAAATTGGAGATTTTGTGAACCCGTCAACATGAGGATCCCAAATAGGCTGACAAGGTCTCCCTAGAATATGTGAGGCCCCGACAGTCAAATTGTATCATTCGAAACATTTTAATGCATACTATGTAACACGGAAGATGGGAACGACATGAAGTTAGTGGGGATGGAAGGCAACGCCAAATACTTTGAAACATTTGTGAACCGTGGTAGAGTGAAGCTTGCGAGTTTGAGGAGTCCACGGTGGCATTGTAGATGAAGGAAGTTTTGAGCACAATATGTATATCACAGAACAAGAAGCATTAGAGTTCGAATGCGCCAACCCAGCAAGCACGGCCATAAAATTGGCTAAGTATGGAAAGGAACAACATTCGATCGGATTCGTCATGTGAGGATATAGATGGAAATGAAGAAATGTCATCCCACCAAGACTGGAACTCACGATCATAGAAAGGAGACTAAGTATATAACCAGAAGGTGATAACAAACGGTAAGAAGAAAAGGGAAAAAGGGCTAAGTGTGCGGTGGAATTGTAGAGAATGAAAATTTTGAGTGCAAGATGTGTATCACAGAACAAGAACCAACAGAGTTCGAAATTGCCAACCATAAAAAGTGTCCAAGAATTGGACATTTCATGAACCCATCAATAGGAGGATCCAAAACAGGCTGACAAGGTCTCTCCAGAACACATGAGTCCCCAACGTTCAAATTGTATTGCTCAGAACATTTGAATGCATAATCTATAACACGGAAGAGCGGACGATGTCAGAATTTGGTAGTCAATTTGTATATTGCAGAGGGTCTGATGCCAATTGCTTCGTACCAATGTGTCTAGTTGTCATTAGTAATAGAATAACTAATGTATATTAGGAAGGATAGGAAGTTAGTGGGGTTGGAAGGTAGCGAATGATACTTTGAAACATTTGTGAGCTGTGGTGTAGTGAAGCTTGCGAGTTCAAGGAGTCTGCGGTGGAATTATAGATCACAGAATTTTTGAGTGAAGATCAACTGGAGATCACTAGATCCCACTAACCTTTTATTTTATGTACATCACTGAAGAAAATAAAGAACCAGTAGAGTTTGAAAGTCCCAACTCAACAATCGAGGCCATACAATTGGCTAAGTATGGAAAGGAATGACGGTGGGTTGGATTAGTCATGTTACGATATAGATGGATATGGATATATGTCATCCCGCCAATGATGGAATCCACGATTGTAGAAAGGTCGCTAAGTAAATAACCAGAAAGAGATAATACACAGGAATAAAAAAAGGGAAAAAGGACTAAGGAGTTCGCAATGGAATTGTAGATCAAAATTTTTTTGAGTGCAAGATGTATATCACAGAACAAAAAACAATTGAGCTCGAAAGCGCCAACCCAACAACCGTAGGAATAAAATTGGCTAAGTATGGAAACGAACAACGGTCGGTTGGATTCATCATGTGAGGATATAGATGGAGATGAATATATGCCAGCCCACCAACGCTGGAACCCACAATTATAGAAAGGAGACTAAGTATATAACTAGAAAGTGATAATACACGGGAAGAAGACAAGGGAAAAAAGGATAAGTATCTCACAGAAGAACATATATTGTTCATTTATTAATGAAAATACTTTTGAACCCCTGTTGATTTCTCACTAGTGAAGGCATAAATTGCAAATCACAGAAGAAGAAGAAACAGAGTTCGAAAGCACCAACCCGACAACTGCAGCCATAAAATTGGGTAAGTATGGAAAGGAACAGTGGTTGGTTGGATTCGTCATGTGAGGATATAGCTGAAGATGAATATATGTTAGCCAGCCAACGCTGGAACCCGCGATCATAGAAAGGAGACTAAGTAAATAACCAGAAAGCGCTAATACACTGGAAGAAGAAAAGGGAAAAAGGACTAAGGAGTCTACGGTGGAATTGTAGATCACAAAAATTTTGAGTGCAAGATGTATATCACAGAACAAGAAGCAGTAGAGCTCGAAAGCGACAACCCGACAACCGCAGGCATAAAATTGGCTAAGTATGAAAAGGAACAACAGTCGGTTGGATTCTTCATGTGAGGATATAGATGGAGATGAATATATGTCAACACGCCAATGCTGGAACCCACGATCATAGAAAAGAGACTAAGTATATAACTAGAAAGCGATAATACATAGCAATAAGACAAGGGAAAAAGGACTTAGTATCTCACAGAAGAACATCTATTGTTCTCTTATTAATGAAAATCCTTTGAAACCCCTGATGAGTTCTCACTAGTAAGGCATAAATTCCAGATCATGAAATTTCTTTGGGTACAACATGTATATGACAGAATGGCGGACATAGGTGTTGGATACTACAAACCAAAGACCCAACGATCAAATAATTGGCTAAGTATTGAAAGGGACCGCAGTCGATCAGGATCATAGTGTGAATATATAGATAAAGAGTTGCCAATTTGAGAATCCATGAGGTCGTTATCATATAGTTGCGACTAAATATAGAACCAAAAAGGGATAACAGAGGAGGGGAAAGAGGATAATTAAGATTTTTTATACATTCTTGCAGACAAATTGTATATTGTGTAACTGCAGGTGTTGTATGCAACTCATGGAAAATTCAAAAACAATTTTGAGGCCGTCAATATGGGAACCCGCAACGGAAAAAGTGTGCAAGTATGGAACAAGGAAACATTGGCCGAGACTTGCTTTCACTAAGCAAGATCTTCTTTGCATGTTTCTGGACAAGTTCTGTAGGGATGGTTGGTTGTCCAGACTTTTTCTTATTAATGACGATTTTTTTACGGTTCTTGTATGATGCCATTTTAGTATTAAACCTTTGGTGTTTCATATCTAGAAAGAAGTATGAGTATGGGAAGAACAGGAAACAATGACTAGGACTTGGAGTTTTTGTGAACCCGCCAATGCGAGGATCCAAAATAGGGTGATAAGGTTTCCCAAGAAGATGAAAGGCCCTAACGGCCAAATTGTATAGCTCGAAACATTTGAATTCATAATGTTTAACACGGAAGAGGGGATGATGTCAGAGTCTGGTCGTCAATTTGTATATTGCGGAGCAATGGGTGGCAATTCTTTCATACCCGTGTGTCCAGTTGTCATTAGTAAGAGCATAGTTAATGTATATCAGGAAGGATGTGAAGTTGGTAGGGATGTAAGGAAACGATAGATATTTTGAACGAAGTTAATGTATACAAGGAACCTGCAGTGGAATTGCATATCACAGATGTTTTGAGTGCAATATGTATATCATGGAACAATAAACAATCGAATTCATAAGCGCCAACCTGGCAACCGCGACCATAAAATTGTGTAAGTATGGAAAGGAACAACGGTCAATTAGATTCGTCACGTGAGCATATAGATGTAGATGAAGACATGTCATCCCTCCAACCCTGGAACCAAATATCATAGAAAGGTGATTAAGTATATATCCAGAAACCGATAATGGATGGAAAGAAGAAAAGGTGAGTTCATATGCGGGAACCCAACAACCGCGACCATAAAATTGACTAAGAATGGAAAGGAACAACGATCGGTCATATTTTCCATGTGAAGATATAGATGGAAATGAAGATATGTCAGCCTGCCAACCCTGCAGCCGACGATCATAGAAATATAACTAAGTATAAAACCATAAAGCGATAATAGATGGGAAAAAGAAAAGGGGAAAAGGGTTAAGTATCTGACAATCGAAAATCGTTTTTTTTTTCGTTTATTAATGCAAATGTTTTCGAACCTCTGTTGGGTTCTCACTAGTAAAATCATAAACTATAGATCCCTGAAGTTCTTTGGCTGCAAGATGTATATGAAGGAATAGGGGACATAGGTTTTGGATACAGCGAACCCGGGGCCTGGTGGCCAGATAATTGGTGAAGTATTGGCCAAGCGAAAGTTTTGATATCTATTTCAATAGTATTCATATTAATATGTATTAATGGAGAAAGTTTTGATATTTATTTCAATAGTATTCATACTAATATATATTAATGGATTATTTTTGTTTCAAATGCAAATCATCTCCCAATTTGCAGGATTCTCTTCGGTTCACAAATTTCGTTGAAACCACGAAATTTTTGACTACAAGATGTATATAACACAACAATAAGCAATAGAGTTCGAAAGTGCCAACTCGACAATTGTGGTCATAAGATTAGATAAGAATGGAAAGGAACAATGATCAGTCAGATTCATCATGTGAGGATATATATGGAAATGAAGATATGTCAGTCGGCCAACTCTGGAACCAACGATCATAGAAATGTGACTAACTATATAACTAGAAAGAGATAATAGACGAGAATAATAAAATGGGAAAATGGCTAAGTATCTCACAAAAGAAAATATATTGTTCCTTTATTAATGCCAAGATTTTTGAACCCCTGGTGAGTTATCACTAGTTAGAGAATAAATTACAGATCAGGAAAGATCTTTGGCTGCAAGATGTATATGAAGGAATAGGGAACATAGTTGTTGAATAACACAAACTCGGGATCCGGCGGCTAGATAATTAACTAAGTTTTTCCCAAGAGGAAGTTTTGATATTTATTCCAATAGTACTCATATTAGTATATATGCACAGATATTATGAAATATAAGAAGCTACAATATATGCAAGATATTGAACATGAACATGGCATCAACACTTGAGCTACCTTGTTGTAAGTCATTAATTCATTCTATTTACAAGACCTGAAGAATTAAAGAAGGATCGGTCCTCCAATTTCTTTCTTTAAGTATAGGGTCGGGGCCATATAAGTATGGCCTATGACAAATTATTATTCCATATGAAATGTGAGCAACAAACATAGTAGACTTTATTTAAATTGAAGTACTAGGCAACATAAAGAAAAGCTTGGCGTCCATGTTTAACGACACACGGGGAAAAAATGTACACAATAAAATGAAAAGCAATACTAGATATTGGAAATCACCATAAAAAAACCACAAATATTCTAGATTCAAATAAGATGGGTTACAAAATACAACTGAGATTATTGGCCACAATGATTGCGATTTGGCCTACCGTCGACCAATAAAAAATATGTACATTGATGAATCTTGTTAACAATTTTCTTGACGATCAAATCCTTTATTTGTAAAAAATGAGTTGAATATCAATTTCGGGTCTTAGAATTAATTGGTGTTGCCAACTAGATCTATCCCAGTTTTTTGAATAGCTTGTCTCTTCTAGATATGGCCTGCTTGCATTGGCTGGTTATTCAACATTCCATTCTTTGTCAAGTATTAATTTCCTTCTACCATCGAAAACTTGGGGTTTAAGGTGCTTTCCTTGTAATGTTCCTGACCATTGACATACGAGACAACTTAGAAATACAATTCAGGCCCAATTCAAAGTCGAGGAAGTCATTTTATGTGACATCATCTATGGGACGGAAAAAAATTCAAGTATGTTGTTACTATTATTCTCCCTGTATTCAATAATCTGTTTGGTTGAAAAGCCTGCCTAGAGATTTGTATGTTGAACTTCTTTGTTTTATTACAGTAAATTGGAAGGAACGTCCAAGCGAGCTCCAAAATGTTCTTCTCTTGAAGCACATGACTTCTTGAAGAAGAATAGGTCTAGAAAGTGTATCAAATGATGTAGAACGCATCAACAGAGGTCTAGTAAGTGTATCAAATGTTGCAAATCACATCAAAATCTATCTTACGTCATAGCGATGGAAGATATGGCATCCCACAGAAAGGTCTAGAATGTTCGGAGGTGACGCCAAATATGTGGGGTTTGTAACTACATCCAGAGGAAAGAGAACAAACTTTGACAAAGAACATGGCTTTATGTCAAGTATGTTACCACACCTAGAAGTAGCTCAAAAAACTTTGAAATAGAAACTTTTGTAGTGATAATATGTCATTTTATCCACCCATACAGTTTTTGTTACCCGCTTATGGGTACATTCGTGAATGGAGTAATATTTTGTGGCATTTACGAACATGACAGACCATTTTACAATCCACGGTAAGCACGACGCCCCTGAGGAAGACAAATTCTTGTGCGATCTGCAGAATTCGATACACTTGCCAAATCTGTGTTGTTGGAAGAAACTATATACTTCAATGAAGAAGTATTTTGCACGTGACCTGAAAATCCATTACAACTCTCATCAAGAAAACAAAGAAGAGCAACAAACAAATCTCCAGGAAGGATTTTCAACCAGCCAAAGCATTGAATACATGGAGAACACCAACCAGAAGATACTTGTTCTTTTTTTTTCCCCGTGTCTGAGTTTTTGTTGGATAACCGAGTTTTTTTTTTTACTCCAAGCTCACGTCACATAAAACTAGTCTCTTTTCTTTCATTTGGGCCTCAATCACATCTCTATGTTGTCTTACATGTCCATGACCAGGAACATTAGAATGAAGACACCCTAAAGCCCAACTCTCTAATGATAGAGAGAAATGACAATAAGTATTTAAAAGCAATGTTGCATAATCTTCTGTAGATTTTGGGTTAATTCATTTTAGTCACAGATGTTCTCAATATTTTCTCTTATTAATGCCAATATTTTGGAATATGTACCCTCAATAGTGACTAATAACACGTATTAACATTCCCATAACCGACCAGATTGTAAAATTTGACATCTAAGATATGCACAATATTAAAGAGGGACATAACGTCAAGGCCTCTCTAAGTGACACGTTCATGGATGATAGCGAGACAATACAGTATTGCACTGTTACTATGATGAAGCCTTTAAAAAACTAAAAGAGACAATATTTTTATTTTTTTTGCAAATTCAAAATGTAGGCAAAAACAATTACCAGATCCCATAATATTCACCTAGCTATTCATTTTAATGGGAGATGTCCTTGATCTTTCCTCTTATTAAAGATAATCTTTTCGAACTTCTCTGGTTGGTTGTGACTTTTAAAAGCATAATTAATATCTATTGGGAATGGAGTAAGGTAGCGGTGATGGAGGGGAGTGACAAATGATTTTAAATTTTCTGAACCCGTAAAGTCTTCAAACCGCAAAACTTTGAAAACTCGACTAAGTATGGAAAGGTAGGTAGGATAGAAAAACTCATCGCAGGCAGAGGCAGAGTTGCGAGTTCGAGGAGTTCAGGGTCGAACTGTAGAGAATGAAAGTTCTGGGTGCAAGATGTATACACTGAACACGAGCTACCTTAGTTCGATAGCACCTATCGGCGAAGCCGCGTCCATAAAATTGGCTAAGTATGCAACTGAACGACGGTCGATCAAAATCGTGATGTGAAGATATAGATGGAGGCAACGATTTGTCAGTTCACCACAACAGGAACCCGCGAACACAGAAACGCGAGAATGTATGGAACCATAAATGCAGTTTACAAGAGGAAAAAAAAAGGGAGAGAACAACTATATCACTCACACAACAAAACTTACTCTCATAACTATGAAACCATAGTAAGACATAAACCATGGAAAAAACATCACCAGCTATGAAATATAGTTTGAGGCTGACAAACGCTGGTTGAAGGCATAAGATATGCAATTTACATCGACTGCAAATTTTTTGTATGTTATTTTATCTTAATAGTATTTTATGAAGAGTCAACTGCAAAACAATGTAACAACATATCCAGTTGCAGATGCAACACCCCAACATTGCAGACCCTAGGAAAACAAGAGAAAACAACAAATAACAACCCAGTTAAAAAGAACCAAAAGGCCCAACTGCAGCCGCAGGATCTGAACGCAAAGTCGAATCAAACAACAATAAACAATATCCAACGAAAAAATAAGCAAGCAATGACCAGTCTACCAGGAATGACGCAGTTCCAATCGCGGTTGCAGAACCCCAAACGTGCACACTGCAACAAGACAACCAGGCAAACAAGAACAACAAGAACAACAGACAAATAAGAAATCAGTGGAAATGCAAGAAGCAAGCATGAACCAATGAACCAACAATACCACTAAAGCACAATATTTCCCAAATTGACTGCAAAGAACATTGTATATAAATAAAAAAAATGTAAGAAAATGTATTGTAACAAGCCTACTAAGTAAACACTCAACGTTGTCAAGCCTATTAGGTAAACATTTAAGCAGGGATGATTTTAGGGGCTAAATTTCGCTCATGGGCTAATTTTCCATGGTTTTTCCAAAAAAGAGATTCTCTATTCTAAAAATTATTCGCCCAAATTCTATAGGATAAAATAATTTAACCACAAAAATCGCCGAAATTTTATACAAACTATATAAATCCTTAGAAATTTGAATATTTTTACAAAAATATCGCCAAACATTTATAGTTGGAATATGAAGGATTACTAAGAGTCTCCAAGGTTTCTACATTTTAAAATAAATTTCCATCCTTAAAATCATCCCTGCATTTAAGTTTGTTAGAAAGGCTCTGTAAACATTTAAAAAAAAATGCAATGTGGCAGGTCTATGACGTACCAATTTTTTTTTATTATAATTTATGTAGAGAATGTATTTGAACGACAAACTTTGGATATGCTAGCATATCAAACATTGGCATAAATTTAGCTAACAAAAAGTGCTAACACAAACATTCGAACTAATGCTAGCATTAATCCACCTTCAAGCAATATACATACGGAAAATATATGATTCAAAAATATTGTACATGGATAAAAAAGTTTGGATATGTTAACATATCAAATATTGGGAATAGTGAAGCCTACAATAAGACCTCCAATCTGTTATCCAATCATATCACTACATATATGATACTTTTTAGTATATAAATTATGCAAATATTTGTGATAAAAAACGAACTAATATGAACTCAACTAATTATGGATTGCTATAGTCCCCGGACAGGGACTAATAATTGTGAAAACTTACATCCTTCAATATTAATACTATTGTTGTTGTCCTTCTCGACTTTGATGGCAGGCATGGCTGTGACAATGATTTATGAACCACAAACAACAAGGACGAAATCAGATCGCTCCTACCAAATAATTCACAAACAACCATGACTAAATCAGGTCGCTCGTACAAAATAGTTCATAACGAGCTGGCCACTGGGGGGTGCATTTTATTGATTGATTGATTAGGGCAGCCTCCCAAATTGAGTACAAGGCAAAATAGTTCTTAACAAGCTGGCCACTGGTTGGTGCATTTTATTGATTAATTGATTATGGTAGTCTCAGTAATTGAGTAGAAGGCACTGACAGTTTTGCAAACCAAGACTGAGTGACTGACCTATCCCCTGAATTTAATATTGACGAGAGATTAAGAAATCACCTTTATTTTAAAACTTGTGGGACGGAGCTAAACCCTTCGGGAGGGCCCGGACGGGTTCAAATTTAATTCGGGACAACAACGAAATGTCGGTTAACCTAACGATCGATTCGATATTTTCCCATTTTTTGTCGCCCGCATTTGGTTTGTCGGTCGGTACAGGGACGCTTTATCCATCTATCGTTTTTTCTTTCGGAAGAGCGTCCTGTTCGAATGTCCGCGGAATGTCTATTTGGAAGATGCCTTTTGTTTTATGTATGACATTATCAGCTATATAGTCCAATGCCTTCTCTGCACGCATTCTCCCACCGGTTTCTTCCACTCGACGGCATCCCAACCTGCGATTCCCATTCGAGATTGTCATATCTCATGCTATGTTCTTTTCATTAAGTTGTTTTTTATTCTTTTTATTGGAGTCAATTCTGTCAAATTCTTAATTTAATCATTGGTAAAGCACAAATTATTTTATTAATAAATCTTACTTCCCAGTTATTAATATATCTTATTTTCTTTTCTTCATAAATTATAAGTTATTAATATATTTTACTGACTAACTATTTAATCTCGACTAAAAAACTCTTCCCCGCTAAATTACAAGTTAT
The DNA here is from genome assembly GCA_009831015.1 of Picea engelmannii. Taxonomy (NCBI): domain Eukaryota; kingdom Viridiplantae; phylum Streptophyta; class Pinopsida; order Pinales; family Pinaceae; genus Picea; species Picea engelmannii. The sequence goes on from ML780933.1 coordinate 112,234, forward strand.
TAATATATCTTACTTACTAACTATTGAATATACTCTCAATTCAAAAAAAACTCTCTCACAGTTTGCTCTAATTATATGATTCAGAAATTTACCTGTGATATAGTTGTAATTAAAACTTTCCCACAGTTTGCTCTGATTATATGATTCCGAAGTTTACCGGGGACAGAGTTGTAATTAACTGCCACGGCCATACCCTGTGCTTTATACTATATTGCTTTAAGTCGTGTTGATACCATTATTATATGGTCAATATGCTCAGTCATGTACCACGTTTTATTTTATTTTATTCTAAATTAAGTTTTTGAGTTTGTGACAAAGTGGGATTCCGGGTTTGGACTTTACAACATACATATATAATTCAAGTCAAAGATGGTCGACTGTTGAAAAAACATGGCTTCGGAAATAAACTAAATTCTCACCTGGTTTACATAAATGTTATTTTTATTAAATTTGAATTTGAATTAAATGTTATTTTTATTAAATTTGAATTAGAATTATTCTATTGGTTTATTTTTGGAAAAATTCAAATGATATGTATTTTGAGCGGGTGTAATGGTTAAGAATAAATATTTTGGCCTTAAATGTTCTTGATATGATTACTATTTAGTGAAATAGATAGTCAAGTAGGTAGAATAAACAATAATTTATTAATCCTTGCTTAAGGGTAGGGCTATAGCATTGAATTCATTGTTGACCATCAATGATTAATGGGTTAAAATACATTCCAACTATCCAATATTACACATAGGTTAAACAAAATATATATTTATTTTTTAATATTTCAATGACTTTTGTAACAAGTTCCAAAAACTTATTTCCATGACATAATGTATTTTTTTCACTTTTAGATAGCCTAACTTTTAAGTTTTGATTATAAATTTATCACACCTCTATGTTAAGGATTTAAATATACTAATATGATTTTTCTCACAAAACTATTGCATTAGATAATGTCTTGAGCGAACCCCACCTATGTCAGAACCTTAAACTACTTTGACAAATAATCATTTTACTTCAGAATTATTGAGCTTTCATTAAAACAAGTCTATGAAGGATTTAGATAATTATGCAATTGTATCCTTTGCCTCCACTAACTTGACAACTCTGCAACGACTAACCTCCATTGCCTTGAAAACACACCTTTTCTATAGGGCCCCAGCCTAGACAATTATCATGACCTTTGTGTCCAAATCAAATTTTCAGCTAGAAATCCATACTAGAGTAAATCGAAAGCCACATATACCTCAAAGAACCACCCTAGTGCTATGCAATTGTGAGTCATTTAACCAAATATTTGTCTCTTTACTAGATATCAAAAAAATAAATCTATCTTATTAATCAAAATTGAATTGTTGTTGTTTCTTATTTAGCTAGGATGAACATATCCAAAACATCCATGTCTTCATATCCAAGTACATAAGTAAACTCAAGAGTTTCTCCCCTCAAACACAAAATTTTAAAACATGATAAATTGTTTTAGAATCTAGGTGGGTTACATAATTTTTCTATTGTTGTATACATATATAAAAATAACTTTGAAATAGATGATGTAAAAGAAAATTTTTGGTTAACATGTAAAATGGACATCTGTAATGCTCCTTCTTCCCATGACTCTCCATATTTTTATTGATAAAATAATAGGTGAATGGAGCTTTCTCAACCAAAAAGGAAAACCCCATTCTTTTTAACTATTATTTTTTTTTACTACATTCCTTGCCCAATCTATTTCTACTATAGTGGAATGACCAAGGGATATCAATAGGCTTCACCTGTGATGAATTGATTATGGATGAGAATCGAAAAACAATAGAGATAGTGAGCAACAGAGAAGATGTCTTAACAATGGCTACTGCTATGGGTACATGTGCTTTTGATGCCTTTGCCTCTCACAATGCTAATGTTGTTGGCTCTCGATCATGACTTGTCTACATAAAGCAAGTTCCTATCTTTATGCTTATATGGTGTCATGACCTATCTACACAAAGAAGGTTCCTATCTTTCTTCTTATATGGTGCTAAGAACGGTACTAAGAGTACACTTGTTATGTCATGCACGGGAATTGAACCATGTGCTTCCATCAACCATTTAGTAGGCATCAATACAATTAGATAGGTAGGGTCAGGTATTGTATCACCTCATATATTACATCACTTTATCTTGGGTTGGGTTTTGATTGGTTCTATAATTTCACAAGTCGAATTCATTTGCTTTATAGTTGGGCTTCTTTCTAAAGACCCATTTCCTTATTTCATTGCGACACATTGTAAATGAATTTTTTTTTTTGTGTTAAACATGAACATAACAACGACAACAGTTAAACATCATAACTCGATAATGAACACAATGCATGTGGTTTAGGAAACAAACAACAACGAGTCATCATACTAGCATATCAGGCACCTGGATGAAACATGTGATAATCTAGGATATATAAGTATGACTACCCGCCCGACACAAGCAAGACGACGCCTACGGGATAAACGACAACGTCAACAACCCGACACAACGAATTTCATGCCCAGTAACTAGATACCTCCACGACGTGCAACTAAGAGAATAGAGGCATTACACATACCAGTATCAACAACAATTACAACCATGAACACCCAAACTGGGAAGCACGGACTCCCACTAGGTTATCGTTCTCCTCCATCCATCTAGGCATGCAATGGTCCCCTGATAAGGAAACATGTCGTAACCAGGTGGTGGGTGTGACCGCAATTAAGGCGCAAAATATAGAACTTCACCCTTAACCCAAGCCAATTCCACGCGCTAGGAGTCCAAATTAACTGATAGGAAGAATATACGCATGCACCCCAGCCCTAAGACAACAAGACACCATGTGACATCATTCAACTTTAGAAAAATGCGCCAACTATCAAATGACTTCACCAACAACCCACAACCATTATCTGTTAAGAAAGAGATCTAGGTGCAAAGGACAAACTATTATAATGTTACTATTGTCCTTAAAAGTTATTAAGTGTGATCTATTACAAGCACTCAAAAAAATCAATTACGCTCGTCAACAATTGTACACTATCCATTCAAGTAAGTGAACTACTCAATATTTAAAAGTGATCTTATGCTTCTTATTAACTATTCGATAATGTTGTCTATTAATGTTGGCTAAATTAACAAGTCTCTGGATGACTCCATTGATAAACGGTTAATAAAGGTCGCCAACAAATATGTTATCAATCACTAATCATTATGGAAATCATTGTCAATATGTACAGGATCGCTATCCTCAATTGTAGTCATAAAATTTATAAAATAGTTGTCAAATAATTACTGTCAATCAATGTGTTATTAATTAATAGAATTGATGTCCTATAAATTGAAACAAATCTAATAAATTGGCTATCATCATATATCGCTTATCTATAAATAAGTTTATTACACCAAAAGGCATACACCTATTGACAATGGGCAGATTTAATAGGGGTTTAGTGCTTAATAAATTTTCTATGGACATGATTAAATATGGCTGGAATATTCTTAGTAGTCAGACAAAATGAATGGCTATGATTTCAATCATTAACTTCCTAGCTATTATAAAGACATCAGTTTATGTGTTTACTTTTTTACATTTACCTAATCATATTTAAAAATTACTTTGATAGCTAATCGATTGCCACGTAAGTGATTAACAGAAATTAAAATATTAACACCATATAAATGAAGCTCAATAGTTTATTTGTTAATCAATAATAAAATTTAATATAATCTTTTAAAGATTCTTTTCATCTTATCAGCTTTTCGACGTTGATCAGCCACAATTATGTGGTTGTGCTAGTTAATATTACTGTGAACATATAAAGCGATTTTCATCATAATTATAAAAGATAGCATTATGTCCGTCAATATATCAAACTCGTTGTTAGACATATATTCGCTACCTGAATAAAACGTTGTTCATAAAGTCTTAATCTCGTTAAATCAAATTCTCTTCAATTAAATGTTATTCAATGAATCAATAGCAATAGTAAATAATGATAATGTTGTCAGTAAAATCGCCAATCAGTACATCTGTCAGTCAATGGACAATCAATCCATAAAAACTATGTCTTCCATTGACATATATATACACGCTGACTTTTAACAAGGAAAAACATTATCGCTATCCATTAGAATTGGAGTCACAGTGCACACAAACATCTAAATTCACTGTCAAATAGAATGGCTTATCCACAATACTAATTTGTTGTCTAGAGTGGTGTTGTTAATACAGTTCTTGTCATAATAATTATAAAAATCCATGTGCATAACATTACAAAATGCCCAGATATTAGACGCCAAGAAAATCTAACATATATTACTAAATAGAAAATCTGACACATCAATACAAACACCCATAAAATATAACATATATTATTAAACAGAAAATCTAATATATTCTTACTAACGTGTAGAAAATCTAATATATATTATTGTTGACTATAATTTCGGTGTAAATGTACAACTAAACAATTACTGTAAATCATTAATAACTATCAACAATCTATGTATATCATTACTGGAAAACCTAAAACTACTGTGATATATCAATACAAAATGCCTAGATATTAAATGTTGTGTTTAACATAATAAATCACTGTCAATAAAGAGGTAACATCACAGGCTATTAAGGACTCAATTATCAGCCAAAAGGTAGGTAAATCCGTAGTCAATACTGGTAATAATCATAGATTGTTCATTAAAGTGAAGGTATACTTCTTAAAACAAACATAGACACACCAGTAACCTCGGGGTCAATGCACAACAAATTCACAACCTCTATATTAAGTGGACGCAGACTTGTCCAAACAAAACGCAGGCACACACATAAAATCACAGATAAAAATGTTAATGTTTTCATATAAATCCATGAAATCGTAGGGTAATGAATGAAGTGGTTGTGTAATAAGATAAATATAAAATAAATGGCAGAGGGAAAATTGTAGGCCAGACGTGCTAAAACGCAAGGTAAAATTCACTTGCAATATATATTCAATTCCAGTAAAACTTTCGTGGTTGAATGTATTGAAACGCAGAGGATATGGCCATAAAAATATAGTAAAACATAGAGGTGTTACAAATCCCAGTCCCAAAGCAACTCAGAGATCAAACACATAGGACATTAAGAAGTTCACAAGGAGGACATATAAACAATACACATAGGTATTCAATCATAAGAAGACACAAGACAATCATTCAACCAGGAACCATCAACATGGGTAGACAGTCGGGAAAAATACCCTTTGCTCATCATCCACGCACAGAAAAGCAGGGCATTAGGATCTATAGGTCTATTAACATCGAAGTGATGACCATCGATCTGGCTACTGTCCGACTACTTAGGCGTGGACTGATGATCTAGGGATGCGGATGAAAGATAAGCACTATCTCTTCATAATAATCATTAAAACAAACAAAATACTCATAGCAATTAGGGATCAGTTCCCAAGGGAATCAATTCAATGCAGTGAGCATAAAGTTATGATGACATTAAGTTATTGATTAAAAACGTTGAGTAAAACACATTCTTTACACAATGGAAGTATAATAATGAAGACGCAAGAAAAATATTAATATATCATTCAAAATAAACACATGCATATTGTAGCCCAAGTCAACTTCTCCGAATTGGTTTCCCATGCACGCTCTGTCCAACTCCTACTTGCCGACCAATGTGACCTTACTGGTACCTCCTAATGAATGGTAGGGGTACTCTTATTCCCCCTTAGCTCCCTGATATGCAAAGGGGCCACACACACTATACCAAAGAACAACTAGTTCCCAAATCGCCTCGCAAGGCCGAGCTACCACTCGTTACCCAAGATGGGTATCCCAACTCCCACAAGATAATCCAGTCAATCCAAAAATTCTACAGCATAACATTACGCATAAAAGACGGTGCCCATACTCCTCCTCCTTCATCCTTTTTATAGGGTTTATATGTGATTTATTTCCCAAATTCCCATTTAATTTAATTTTCATTACTTTAATTCAGAAAAACTTCCCCCGTACACATCTCACTCATCCCCCTAGTTGCAGTAGAAATCAATTTCATTAATTATTTAATTACTCCTATTTACCTCATCCACCTAAAGGCATTCCTAAAATCACTCCTTGGTGTCCCCATATTCCCTTACACATTTTAAATGACTTACGCCTTTACTAAATTCCTAGTTGAGTTCATAATTAGAAAGTTTTTAAAGGCAAGATTCCTTACGTTTCCCTTTTTCTTTATGTTTCCTCTTTTTCCCTTAGTTTCTTATTTCTTTTAAGTTTCCCTCTTTTCCCTTTTTATCTAAAACTCAAATTAGCAAGTGCAGAAAAACCACCTCTTTCTCCTTTTCCTTTTTAATTAATAAAATTTAATTAGCATAAGTAGATAAAACAATCATTTCCTTTTTAAATTTTAATCCCCCAATATAATTTGATTTTAATAAATTAATTGAATTTCTTACCCCTTTCTTGCTACATGTTTAACTATGATTATTATTTTTTACCACAACTGTCACATAGACCTAGATTTTCATTTCCTAGGCTGGGCGACATTTTTATTAGGGAAAATGTTTTTAAATCTTACAAGACACATCATTTGTTCCAAGGTTGTCTACATTTAATCACTTACCAGTTAAAAATATGATGTTCCCTTCAGGACGCACTACGTGATCCAAGGGTGTCACTCGCCACTTTTTGTTTCCTTGTGCGACATTCCCATCAGGATGCACTACGTGCTACAAGGGTTCCACTCGCCTCTTGACTGACCTGGTAGACATAAAAAAAACCTGGAGTCAATACTATGTTGAGTGATCTTGTGGGAGACTAAGCGCCTCTAAGGAAATAAGGACCCTACCTTATTGCACGCTCTTAGAATCATTATGAGCAACTGTCACAATTTTCCCTCATGACATCATGGGTCTTCTATAACTAGGTAATCATTAACCTACAGTTCGATCCACGTCGAGAGTGCTAGTATGTTGTGGAAACGCTGATGTCCACACTTCTCCCTTAAAGTCTCTGGTTGTCATGTGTGACCCCTCTACTCCACATGTCAGTCTGGTCGACAAGCTACCGTCAGCCTGCATCATCAACAATCATGTTAAAAATAATAATAAATCATCATAGCATCTAATCTGATGTACATATTTCATATCAACAACAATCAAACCCTAATAGTCCACTCCCTGACTTGATCCAAAGTCCAAGGGGTTTCATCGATGCCTCTACATCCTCGAGGTCCAAGGTCCTACACACTCAGGAGAGCCCAATAAATAACACCTATCTATGTAAATACACAAATAACATATCATCATATCCATAATGCCTCATAATCATAATCAAACGACCAATAGTATAATAATTTGGATCACTTTCAAGCAAGTTTCCTCAAAGAGTAAGTTCGCTCAGTGCATGCAAGAGCAGGATGTTATATACACCCCCTCTTGGTCTAAACTTTGTCCCAAATTTTCATAATATAAAAGTGTCGAAATAATGGATATCACAGTATCAAAAGTCTATCTATCAAAAAAAATGGAAACCATTGGCACATATCATATGCGTCCTGCCAGGTCGTCGAGTGCGGACTATAGTTGTCCCACTAGACCTTGACCTGATCTACTGTTTGATGCCGTACCTGTCGAGTGAGATGATCCAGGATGAGGATCGACTCAGTCATGAGTGCACCCTTATCCAATGTCTGCAAGGTACTCAAGTCAAAACACGTGTAGGGTCACTTATAGTGTCTCCAATAGATACATGAAAAACATCGTGCATATGCCTCAAGAATTAGGAAAATCTAGTCAATAGGCCACAGGCCTCTCTTTTCCACAATCTCTTACGATCCCATGAAACTAGGAGATAGTTGAACACCCTTTCCAAACTTGATCGACCTCTTATGCAGTTTCACCCAGAAGAATATTTGATCACCACATCGTAACTACAATCGACATGACATGCATCGACATAACTCTTCTACTGATCCTGTGCTTCCTTGATCCTTTGAATTACAGTTCACAATTAATCTTCCATTTCTTGGATCGCTTCTGGTCCCACTAGGACCCTATCCTCAAGCAGATCCCAACTCAAAGACGTACAACAGGGTCACCCGTAAAGGAACTCAGAAGGCACCATCTTAATGGTTCTTTGATAACTGTTGTTATTTGAGAATTACACCAGTGGAAAGAATTCTTCCCAACACTTTGGTTGGTCCATCACATACATGCACAACATGTCCTCAAAGAATTGGTTTGTTCATTCGTCTACATGTCTGTCTCTGGGTGATACGCAATACTAAAGTTAAGTTGGGTTCCCAATGAAACTCGAAAAATAGTCCAATATCATCCAGTAAACAACGATTCTCGATCGGATGTAATCCTCTTAGGCACATCATGCCCTAACAATCTCGCTGAGTAAACTCTAGATATTTTTGGTGCCTGATATGTCATATGCACAAGAATAAAATGAGCACTCTTCTTCAGAGTGTCCACTACCACAAAAATTGAGTCGTGTCCCCTTGTTGTTAGTGGAAATCCAATAATGAAATTCATCGAAATTCCCTCCAATTTCGATTTAGGGCTAGCATTGGCTTTAATAATCCTGTTGGATGTATATGTTCAACCTTCACCTACTAACATTCTAGACATCTAGCCATGTAGTTGAGTATGTCTTCCTTCATTCCTTTCTAGAAGAATAAGGGTTCAAGGTCTGCCCTCATCTTCCTAACCCTAAGGTGAGCCATGTACACCACTCTGTGAGCCTCATTTATGATAAAACTTCTCAACTCGTCGTTCGGTGGTACCTAAATTCAATTTTTAAATATCAATAATCCATCGTCTTCAAACGTAATTCCTTCAAATATTGATACCATCATTGTGTTTTGTTCGATAAAATCCTTGACCACTTTGTACCAGTCATCGTCGCACTATAAAGATAGAATATTTTCACGTAGATTCATATGAAGAGGAAACACCAATAATATATGTGGTTTCTAACTCAATGCATCTGCCACTCGGTTCACTATTCCTTTTATGTAAGTAATCTCGAAATCGTACTCGCTAAGAAATTTCGACCAACGTCATTGTCGCGTGTGAAGGTTGCTTTGCGTAAAGATGTGTTGTAGTCCATAGTGGTCCGTTTTTAGCTCAAATTTTCATCCAATAAGGTAATGTCTCCAAACTTTCAAGGCATATACAATTTCTAAGAACTCCAAATCATGCATCACATAGTTCTCCTCATGCCTTCTCAACTTCCTCGAGATGTAAGTGATCACCTGACCGTCTTGCATCAAACCTTGACCTAAACCTTCCTTGGATGTGTCAGTGCATACTAGGAAGTCCACATCTATGTTAGGGACCTTTTCTATTGGTGTTTTTGTTAACAACTCTTTAAGCCTCCAAAATGAATCCACGCATTTCTTAGTCCAAACAAACTTCCTGTTCTTATTTTGCAATTTTGTGATTGGATTTTCTATCTTTGAAAATCCCTTGACGAACCATCGATAGTATCCTACTAAACCCATGAAGCTACGTACTTCTAGGGAATTCATCGGTGCAGGATATTCCATAATATCCTTGACCTTTGCTAGATCCATGATGATGCCTTCGCCGGAGATGACATGCCCTAAGTAGTGAATCTCTGATTGATAAAACGATCATTTAGACAATTTCCCATATAATTTGTTCTCTCGTAGACATTGTAGTGCCAAGCATAGGTGCTCATCATGATCCTCTATTGTCTGAGAGTAAATCAAAATATTGTCAATGAATACTTAGATGAACTTGTCCAAGTACTCGCAGAACACCCCATTCATCAAACTCATAAATACCCCTGGGGCGTTTGTCAGTCCAAACGGTAAAACAATAAACTTGTAATATCTGAACCTTGTCTTAAAGGTAGTCTTAGGGACATCATCCTCCTTGATCTGTATTTGGTGATACCCTGATATCAAGTCAATATGTGAAAACATCGTCGCACCCTTAATCTGATCAAATAGATAATCAATCATTGACAACATATATTGATTCTTGATCATTTCCTTGTTCAATTAACGGTATTCCATGCAAAGTCTCCACGACCCATCCTTCCTTCGTATGAAAATAACAGGAACACCCCACAGTTACACACTAGGATGTATCAGTCACAGGTCCAACAAATCCTTTATTTGCATTCTCAACTCCTGGAACTCTGGGGTCAACATACAATAAGGATTTCTTGCTATTGGTTTAGTCCCCCGTTTCAGGTCTATGGTAAACTCCAATTCCCTCTCCGGTGGAATCCTAGGTAACTCCTCCAAAAAGATGTCCACAAACTCTCTCACCACCGGAAGGTGTTCTATACCTTCTTCTACTCCCTTTTCATTTAATGCAAGGTTCACATAAAGATTACATCCCTTGCGCATGCTCTTTCGTAACTACGGGGAAGAGATGAACCTCATGGAAAATCCCTGGTTCCAACCAAAAATTACATGTATCTGTCCCTCATCATTGACCAAGCTCAACTGTTTCATATTATGGTTGAGTATCACCTCATACGATTCCAAGCAGTCCATACTGATCACAACATCATAGGATCCTAGGATCATGACGTATTGGTTGGCAAAAGTGAAAAAATATCCCAGTTTAAGAGTACAACCCTTAACCTTTCCTCCAACCTTCTGTTTGGCTCCCAAAGCCATCTATGCAAAGCTAAACTCATCTTGTTCGACTGCCTTTACCTTAATACTTTATAGCATTTCATCGTAAATGAAACTCTTGGTAGGATCGGGATCTATCAAAAGACTAAGGGTCTGGTCAGCGATGATAGATGAAAACTCGAGCACAGTCAACTCGTGTTTTTCCTCACAGTTATTCACCGCTTCATGAATCTGATGGGCCTTGCCCAAATCTCCCACGATAGTGGGTCCGACTGATCTAGATGCTCTATTTCTCTCCACTTGGAAGTCACCCTGGTAGTGTGTCTCCCCACAATTCTAACACCCCTTCTTCGTTCCAGTACTCCTAGTACCTGAAGTAGAAGTTGATGGCCCTCCAGCCTGGAATCCTGGTCTGTTCTGCTGAAAAATCGTAAAATTTTGGTGTTGCGGTCAACATTGTTGTTGATGCTCTGGTCCCCGGTAAGGATTTTGTTGTTGAGGCACTGGTTGTTGAGGTGTAGTGAAATTGGATCCTCTCTAGAAGCCACTCTATCCTAGCATATGTCTAGTTGGTCTCTGATGCTTCTATGCACCAGATGACACCTTCCTTGCTGGTCTCGTTGGAGTCCTGCTCTGACCCACACTGATAAGATCCTCCACTGCTATAAGGGCCTTCTGGATGACATCATGTTGGTTATGAGGCATTATAATCCTAACATTTGCATGTATGCCGACATTAAGGCCCAACAAGAATCTGATGACCTTAAGTTTCTCGGTATTAATATGTAGAGCATACTAAAGAAACTCCATAAAATGAGCCTCATACTCGGGCACCACACGACTACCCTATATCAAGGCATTGAACTCGTTGAGGTGACAATCAATGAATTCCTTTGATACATACCTCTCTCGGAACCATTCCTCAAACAGTTCCCATGACATGTCTTTGACGACCATTTTCAATTGTGGCTGGGGCGTCTTCCACAATAGAAAAGTTCTCCCCTTCAGTTGGAATACTGCCATGTAGACCTTCATGTTGGAGGTATAGTCTCGAAGTGAAAAGTACATCGCCATATTCTCTAACCATGCCTTGGTGGCTGCGTCATTTGGGGCACCAAATAACTTGAGAAACATGACCTTTTCTAGTTCACGGTGAATGCTACTAGTACCTACCGAAGCGTGCAGTGGAACCTCAAGGGGTGCCAGTGCCCTGGCCTCATCTCTATATAGACGGTGAATTAGGGCTTTTGACAATCCCTAGAAGGACCTTGTTAGACCATCATCATCCCTTACAACAATTGAATCCAGCCCAAGGACTTGTTCCTTCCTTTCGGGGTTAGACTTTGAGGGTGTGGGCACCTCTAGAGGCGTTGCACCTCTTCCACATAACCATGCCATGAACCTCTGTGGTGTCCTCTAATCGATATCACCACGTGGACACCTTAAAGTTTTAACTAGCGCTAGGTTAATACTCAAGGGTTTACTGCACTGGAAATCCTGGCAATCCACAGTCGTAGGGTTGAACCCGCTCTGATACCATATGTAAAGACCCTTTATTATTTACTCACAATGCAATGCAAATGCAATTTTTTTTGTGTTAAACATGAAGGGATTAATGATAGAAGTTAAAGATGATAACCTGATGATGAACACAGTGCATGTGGTTCAGGCAACAGACAACAACAACTCAACATAGTAGCACATCAGGCGCCTGGACGAAACATGTGATAATCCAGGATAGATAAGAATGACTACCCGCCCAACACAAGCAAGATGATTCCTACAGGCTAAATAACAACATCAACAACCCGACACAATGACTTTCACACCCAGTAACTAGATACCTCCATGGCGTGCAACCAAGAGCAGAGAGACGTTACACATACCATTATCAACAACAATTAAAATGATCAATGCCCACAACGGGAAGCATAGACTCCTGCCAGGTTATCGTTTTCCTGCATCCATATGGGTGCACAATGGTCCCCTCATCATGAATCATGTTGTTACCAGGCGGTGGGTGTGACGGCAACCAAGGGGAAACATACAAAACTAGACCCTTAACCCAAGACAATTCCACACGCTAGGAGACCGAATTAACTGACAGGAAGACTATACCCACGCACCCCATCCCCAAGCAAAAAGATGCCAAGTGACATCATTCAACTTAAAAAAAATGCACTAGCTATCAAACAACTTCTCCAACAACCCACAACCATTATCCGTTAAGCAAGAGGTCTAGTTGCGAAGGGAAAACTATTATAATGTTACTATTGTCCTAAAAAGTTATTAAGTGTGATCTATTACAAGTACTCAACAAAATCAATTACACTTTTCAAAAAGTGTACACTATCCATTGAAGTAAGTGAACCAATCAACATTTAAAAGTGATCTTATGTTGCTTACTAACTATTTGACAATGTTGTCTATTAATGTTGTCTAAATAAATAAGTCTCTAGATGACTACATTGATAAACTATTAATAAAGGTTGTCAACAAACATGCTATCAATCACTAATCATTATGGAAATCGTTGTCAATATGTACAGTTTCTCTATCCTCAATCGTTGTCATACAATTTATAAAATAGTTGTCAAATAATTACTGTCAATCAATGTGTTATTAATTAATAAAAATTTTGTCCTATAAACTGAAACGAATCTAATAAATTGGCTATCATCATATATCTCTTATCTATAAATCTGTTTATTAATATTACTGTCAACATATAAAGTGGTTGTCATCATAATTATAAAAGATAACAGTCTGTCCTTAAATATATTAAACTCGTTGTTAGACTTATATTCGCTGCCTAAATAAAACATTGTTCATAAAGTCTTAATCTCACTAAATCAAATGCTATTCGATTAAATGCTATTAAATGAATCAATAGAAGTAGTAAATAATGATAATGATGTCAGTAAAATTTCCAATCAATACATCTATCAGTTAATGGGTGATCAATCCATAAAAACTATGTCTTACATTCACATATATACACACGTTGTCTTTTAACAAGGAAAAAGATTACTGCTATCTCTTAGAATCGCAATCACAGTGCGCACAAACATCTAAATTCACTGTCAAATAGAATGGCTTATCCACAATACTAATTCATTGTCTGGAGTGGTGTTGTTAATACAATTCTTGTCATAATAATTATAAAAATCGCAGTTCATAAGTTTACAAAACACCGAGATATTAGATGCCCAGAAAATCTAACATATATTACTAAATAGAAAATCTGATATATCATTACAAACGCTCAGAAAATCTAACATATATTATTAAACAAAAAATCTAACATATAATTACAAAGGCCCAGAAAATCTAATATATATTATTGCTGACTATAATTTCGGTGTAAATGTACAACTAAACTATTACTCACAATCATTAATAGTTATCAACAATCACAGTGCGCACAAACATCTAAATTCACTATCAAATAGAATGGCTTATCCACAATACTAATTCATTGTCTGGAGTGGTGTTGTTAATACAATTCTTGTCATAATAATTATAAAAATCACAGTTCATAAGTTTACAAAACACCGATATATTAGATGCCCAGAAAATCTAACATATATTACTAAATAGAAAATCTGATATATCATTACAAACGCTCAGAAAATCTAACATATATTATTAAACAAAAAATCTAACATATAATTACAAAGGCCCAGAAAATCTAATATATATTATTGCTGACTATAATTTCGGTGTAAATGTACAACTAAACTATTACTCACAATCATTAATAGTTATCAACAATCATCGTATTTCACTACTAGGAAATCTAAAATCACTGTGATATATGAATATTAAATGCCCAGATATTAAATGTTGTGTTTAACATAATAAATCGTTGTCAATAAAGAGGTAAAATCCCAGGCTATTAAGGACTCAATTCTCATCGAAAGGTAGGTAAATCCACAGACAATAATGGTAATAATCGCAGTCTAGTCATTAAAGTGAATGCAGACTTCTTAAAAAAAAAGAAGGCACACCAGTAACCTCGTGGTCAATGCACAACAAATTCACAGCCTCTATATTAAGTGGGTGCAGACTTGTCAAAACAAAACGCAGGCACACACATAAAATCGAAGATAAAAAATTTAATGTTGTCATATAAATCTATGAAATCGTAGGGTAATGAATGAAGTAGTTGCGTATGAAGATAAATATAAAATAAATGGAAGAGGGAAAATCCCAGTCCAGATGTGCTAAAACACAAGCTAAAATTCGCCTACAATATATATTAAATTGTAGGAAAAATTTTGTGGTTGAATGTATTGAAAAGCAGAGGATATGGCCATAAAAATATAATAAAACGCAAAGGTTTTATAAATTTTGAGCCCAAAGAGACACAAAGATCAAACACAAAGGACATTAAGCAGTTCGCGGGGAGGACAGATAAACAATACGCAAATGTATTCAATCGCAAGAAATCTCAAGACAATCATTTAACCATGAACCATCAAAAGGGGTAGAAAGTCAGTAAAACTATCCTTCACTCATCATCCATGCACAGAAAAGCAGGGCATTAGGATCTATAGGTCTATTAACACCGAAGTGATGACCATCTATCCGGCTCCTGGTCGATTGCTCAGGTGTGGACTGATGATCTAGGGACCAGGACGAAAGATAAGAGCTATCTCTTCATAGTAATCATTAAAAAAAATAGAATAGTCATAGCAATGATGCATCGGTTGCCAAGGGAATCAATTCATTGCAATAGGGGTAAAGATATGACGACATTAAGTTCTTCATTAAAAATGCTGAGTAAAACACATTATTTACGCAATGGAAGTATAGTAATGAGAGCGTAAGAAAAGTATTAATCTATCATTCAAAATAAGTGCATGTGTACCGTAGCCCAAGTCGACCACTTCGGGTTGTTGTCCTGCACACGCTCCATCCAACTCCCACTTTTTGACCAATGTGACCTCATCGATACCTCCCTGTCAACTCTAGGGGTACTTTTCTTCCCCCTTATCCCCCTGAGCCGCAAAGGGGCCACACACACTATACAAGAGAACAACTAGCTCCCAGCTTGCCTTGCAAGGATGAGCTACCACTCGTTACCTAAGCTAAGTATCCCAACTCGCAAAAGATAAGTCAGTCAAATAAAAAATTCTACAGCGTAACATTACAAATAAATGATGGTGTCCATACTCCTCCTCCTCCATCCTTTTTATAGGGTTTCTAGGTGATTTATTTCCCAAATTCCCATTTAATTTAATTTTCATTACTTTAATTCAAAAAAACCTTCCTCGTACACTTGTCACCCATCCCCCTAGTTGCACCAGAAATGAATTTCATTAATTATTTAATTACTCCTATTTCCCTCACCCACCTAAAAGCATTCCAAAAATCACTCCTTGGTTTCCTCATATTCCCTTACACATTTTAAATGACTTACGCCTTTACTAAATTCCTAGTTGAGTTCATAATTAGAAAGTTCTTAAAGGAAATATTCCTTACGTTTCCCTTTTTCTTTATGTTTCCCATTTTCCCCTTTGTTTCTTATTTCTTTTAAGTTTCCCTCTTTTCCCTTTTTATGTAAAACTTAAATTAGCAAGTGTAGAAAAACCACATCTTTCCCCTTTTCCTTTTTAATTAATAAAATTTAATTAACATAAGTAGATAAAACAATCATTTCCTTTCTAAATTTTAATCCCCCAATATAATTTGATTTTAATAAATTAATTGAATTTCTTACCCCCTTCTCGGTACATGTTTAACTATCATTAATATTTTTGACCACAAGTGTCACCTAGACCTAGATTTTAATTTCCTAGGTTGGGTAACATTTTTATTAGGGAAAATGTTTTTAAATCTTAAAGGACACATAATTTGTTCCAAGTTCATCTAGGTTTAATCACTTACCAATCAAAAATGAGACGTGCCCCCTCGTCGCCACTTTTTGTTTCCTTGCACGACATGCCCTTCAGGATGCACTACGTGCTCCAAGGGTGCCATTCGCCTCTTGACTGACTCAGTAGACATAAAAAAACCATGGAGTCAATACTCCGCTAGGTGATCTTTTGGTAGACTAAGGGCCTCTAAGGAATAAGGCTCATGCCTTATTGTGCACCCCTTAGAATCATCGTGAGTGACTGTCACAGTCTTTCCTCGTGACATCATGGTGTTATTGGATAAATCCGTAAGTGCGGACACAAACCGATCTCCCTAGATCCACCTGGATCTAGAACAAAGCAAGAGAGAATAATACTCTTTCCCTAGATTTCGATTATTGAATGTACTAGAAGGCAAGAAAAAAGAACATACCTTATGATCGCTTCCTATGGTCTTTGTTCCTCCTACTTCACCCCAATGCTCTTGTGTGGTCAAGACCAAGACAACACAAACCAACCAAAGTGTTCAACAATCAATCTATGTATATGATCAAGGAGTTATACAATAAAGTGAAATTAGATTTTCGGGAAAGGGACATATTACTGTATCATATTGATGGAAAGTAAAGATTACAACCTGAGCCTTGATGTTGCAAACTTCCTTTCGATGGCCCTTGACTCTGACACACACACTTGCTCACTTGCATGAAGAAGATCAATCACCTTTGATAAACTTGCTGGAGTTCTCTAGCTGTTGTAGCTTCAGTCCTTCACACAGTCTTTCATTAATTCTCCAATAAATCTCTTGCTTGTTTACTTCTAAACTTTTCCATGAGAATCCCCTCAATATATAAGAGAGAATGAATTAGTTACTTGGTTAAGAATGATCCCAAAATATTAGGAAATCCAGTACTTAGATAACCATTCGAATGCCATCTCATCCTTCTAAAAGCTTCGAGAATTCCTCTTTTTCCCTTCTTTAGAAAGTGTTCGCACCCTAGCAGTTATACACAGTGTGAAATTCTCACACCCTGGCTTAAGGTAGCCTCCGAGAATCATACATTCTCGCAGGCAACTATACTAGCAGCTTGCGAACGTTCTTCAAAAATGATATTTTTGGAAAGACAAGAAAGTAACTTTTCTCAGGAGAAAGTTATAATGAAGAGCCTGAGTGCACCATAATCAATATATCATCATGACGACAAAAATTATGGGTAACAAAATGCCCCCCAAAGTCTGAGAGTGGAACCAGTGACAGTCGATAGACTTTGTAAGCTGGATGTGTGTGTCAAGAACCAGGAGCACATCTAATCGGAAACCTGCGAACAATCAAGCATCTGCAGAGTATCATATATATCAATTTTGAGGTAGGAATTCCCATACTCAGATCACATATTGATGCCATTGTAGACATGGGTCATGGCCACCAATCATACACTGTGGATCCATGTCATCAAAATATAGCATAGCCACCTGAATACACTGTGGATCTATGAGAGAAATTTCAAATTAAGACAACATAGCTACGAAACATACAAAGTGGATCTATGTGTCGCAAATTATACATACTCCATCGCAACCTAGATTACAAATATAATATTCAGGGTCTTCAATCTCGTTGCATAAAGTACGAATCTGACCATGTGATTACATGTGTTGAAGTCAAACATGGTAGAAACCACTTGATTACCGGTCATTGATGAAACCGTTAACAAGTGTGAGGGAAATCACCATTGATGTCAATGACTCCCAAGGTACTATAGTACAATCCATCAACTGTGAATAAATGAGTTGATGTCGAACATCTGATGAAATCTTTCGATCAGGGGTCAATGATGTAAACCCACTGTCAAAAGCAAGGAAACTTGCCATTGAGGTATGCAAGCTCCAAGGTACTAAATAATTTCTAAGCCTTGCTTCCGGATAATGAGCTGAAGTCGACAGAATAAGACTCGTCACAGGAGGGCCTTGATGTATCCCCCATCAATGACACGAAATGAGTAACAGAGTTTTAAGGTGAAACATAGCATGTTGCAATTTGGACTAGACACAGGGAAGGCCGACACAGAGAGAATGGATAACTGCAGATGGCCAAATCAATATAGGTTTCAAATGGACTTCTCTTGAACATATGAATGACACGACCAATGATTTGGCAGCATTGACTCAAAGACGACACAGGGAATGACCTTGTAGGAAATCGAATGAGAGACAAATGGATTTCCCAAACCGGCTTCAAATGATGAATAGGGGGTGTCATGTTCAAGAGCGACACTTACTGCCAATCAATACGAAGATGAAACATATATCTTTCCCAAATTTCCCCCCACCATTTCTGGCAAGTACCTCTTTATTTTTACGCAAGCTTGAAGAGGATCACATATTCTTGTTGATATAAGCTCATCCTTCGAACAAGTCCCTTAGAGTATTTTTAACGAACCCTAAGAAGGAGTGGTTCGGTCCCATCATGGGTCTATCAATGTTTTCTTAATGAGTCCAGAGATAGTAAACTCGAAGGTTTTTCAAGATTATAGAGTTTGGAAAAACACTTAAAAGAGAACTCTCTCAGTTCCTTTTTCGTAAAATAGTCTGGACGAGACCGAAAAAGAGAGAAACTATCGCTCACCAGATGCGTATTTCAAATACTTTAACGAGCGTGAAAATAGCAAGGTCGCTCGGTGATCTTTTCATGTTTAGAGAGTCTGAAAAGAGCTTAAAGAGGAATCCAGGGGGGTTCCTTTTTCGTATAACCTTGTTGAGCCCGAAAAATTCATAAAACTATGCTCGATTGCGTTCTCTTGTATTTACGAGCGTAAGAACGAACAAAAATGATGCTCGAGGTTTTATGTAAAAACCATGAAAAACAATAAAAAACACACCACAACGAAGAAAAATGTGTCCATATCCTTGTATGTAAACGTCAATGTTATCACACCTATAATTCATCACACTCATCTTGATATTAGGGATTAGGTTTAAACAATAAATAAGCATAAAAACCCAAAATGACATAGTAAAAGGTAAATTAAATGAGTAAATAAACATTTTGACCATATCATTTCACATTTCCACTATTAAGCTCCAAAACCCTCTTTTTACCCTTCGAATTTGGCATCGATTTTTGGGAGGTACAGGAGACCATTCGACGAGCCATCTGCTGAATTAAGGTAAGCTCTTCATTCTTGACATTTTCATGGTTTAAATTTTGAATTTCATTGGTTAATTTTTTAGTTTCCAGTTGTTTTTTGAACCCTACATGCACATAGGCGTTCTCATAGGCAGCCCATACGGAACCTGCGAGAACGATGCATTCTTACAGGTGAGATTTGAGCCACCTGCGAGGTGTTCGCACTGTGCAAATGAGGCACCTGCGAGAACCGCGGAATCCAATTTGTTTTTAAATATTTAGCCAATGAAAAAAGATCTAGATCATGAATAAAATCATTAATCCTCCTCTTATGTTCCTTGTGCAGATAAATATCCACAAACATGGTGCTTGAGTGGCGTGAAAGAGAACATGAAGAGGATAATGAAAATGCCGAGAATCATCCTCCCACTATAGCAACATTGAGAGATTGTGGGCTCTTAAAATACTTTTGCATCCCGGGCATGAGGGCCCAAGTCAGACTACTAGAGTTCCTGGTCCGTATGTGGGACCCAAATCAACAGGTTTTCAATGTAGGAGCTGATACTTTGTCCATAGACATTGAGGAAATATACTTTTTGACAAGATTGTCCAGGCACGGGTATTATGTCAGTATGACCAGTAGTAGAGGTGGTGGGCTCAAGATCAGTGAATACTACAATCAATACTGTGTACCAGAGGCTGAGAGGAAAAAGGGAAAAGTTTCTATCTGGGGGGTACAAGACTTGACCCTCCGCACTAGAGAGGAGTTCTGCTCCTCATATGGAATTACAGAGCTACTTCCAGTATGCCATCGAGTGTACTGAGCCTCGAGTATTCAACTGGGCGGATGTTGTGCTTCGCAGTATCAAAAGACAATTAACCAAATGCAGGCGAGGTGAATTGAAACAATTTGGGTATGGTTCTTTGTTGGTGTCCTTCTTCCTTGAGAGGGTCCCTGTATTTAGACTTCAGGTTTAGTGGGACTTTCTGGGTCCTAGAGATCCAAGGATGTTGAGGTGGTGTCGACTCATGGCCCGGCACGTGGCAGGACCAATCGTCAAGTACGACGATATTTTCTTTGACTGGCTTCAAAACCAGATGTTGATGGTCGATGACTACGCTTATGCCGGGTTGGATTTCAGAGGAGATCTATATTTAGCACTGCCTGAGGACGCTCAATGGGGATACCTCGGTAAGAAGTACACGCATTTTCTCTTTTTAAATGTTTTTGAATTTTTTATCATATTCAAATGTTTTTCTTTTTATATATTTATCCAAAGACTAACACAAAATGTTTGTTGATAACACAGATGTTGGACCATATAGACCTCCTGGCACTTCTCCTATCCAGTGACGAGGAGAGGTAGCAGTAGCAACACCACAGTATGCCGAAGATTATCAAGTGGTGGAACAAAATTTAGAGGGCTTGACAGTAGACATTCCAGATATGACTCTGGAAGATGTTCCACGACGCGATCAACGTCACACTGTAGGGGTATCAACAACTATGGGTCGACTGCTCCGTAGGGTTTCAAGGGAAGTTGTGTGTTACCATGAGCGTCATCCATGACGTTACGTTGTAGAAGCTATAAGCTTCAAATTTTGATATTTTGGTCTTCGGACAAACTTTTGTAAAAAACAAACTCTTTTGATCGTTATATATACAGATGGATTATACCGGTTTACTTTATATTGTGTGAATTTTAATGTTTTTGATTTATAAATGGTTCAAATGTCTGTCCAATACATAATTAGCCAATACATCTGTTAATGTATTAAGACATCTAGGAATATGTTGATATTCTATGTGATCAAAATAACATTCCAAGAGGCAAATTCGCAAATACACCTGTAACAAAGTAGGAATTCGAATAGAATAGATATTACTTAGCTGTAGTACTACAAGCTGTGAGTCCATTCGCACAACCAAATGAAGAATTCTGAGTGAGATAGCATCAACCAATAATTCAATAACGACGCTATACTCTGCAATGTTGTTGGTTGCACGGCCAAGGCATACACCTCGTAAAGATACAAGTTCGTTTGTTGGGGCATAGATTGCCCATGCAGCGGAAGCTAGGTTCCAAGAACTACGGCTAGCACCATCAGTGAAGCCAATATAGGGTAGCGAAGACTCTGACATCTGGCAATCAAACACAACGTCACATAAGGACAGAAACCAGATAACGTCAAAAGCAAACTAAAGTAACACACACAGAGTTTGATACATAAAAATACAAGTACTTGTGCACAAATGACTTTTGCATAGTACTTCTTCAAGTACAACACATTCCTGGGTTCACTCAAAGGGATACCATCATAATCAACCAGCTCATACGCTCATTTTTCCAAAACTCAGCGAACAATATAAGGACCTCGCCACATTGGTTCAAATTTCCCAGCTCCTAAAGCATCTCGATCTTATTCATAGAGAATAACAAGATCACCTTCAAAGAAAACGCGAGGCTTGACATGCTTTTCATATTTTTCCTTGACATGTTTCTTCTGGGATTCTATTACTAGAGTGGCATCACATCGAGTTTCGTCTAATTGCATCAGATACAATAGACATTCCTCTTCAGCAGAAGTATTGGGTAAGAGTTGGACAACTAGCTTCAGAGAAGGTATCTCGCATTCTATAGGAAGAATGGCTTCCATACCATAGACCAATCGAAAAGGCATAAACCCCATAGCAGATTTAATAGATGCCCGGTATGCCCACAATGTCAAAAATAACATCGTGTGCCAGCTTGTTTTATGAATTCCTATCATCCGTCGAAGCATAGTTATAAGAAATTTGTTGATTTCTTCGACCTGGCCATTATCTTGCGGATAATAGGGTGTTGAGTTATCATGACGAAGACCCAACTTTTTCATAAGTTTCGACATTATAAAATTCCTAAAATGACTACCATGATCAATAACGATAGCTTGGGGAACACCAAAACGAGCTATGACATGGTTAGAAAGAAACAACATTGCAGTCTTTCCAGTATTATCGAATGTTGGCATCGCCTCGACCCATTTTGTAAAGTAATCAACAGCTACAATGATGTAACCATGCCCCCCGACTGAGTGAGGTTGACATGTCAGGAAATCAATGCCCCATTTTGCAAAAGGACCAACTAAGACCACAGGATGAAGAGGAGCAGGATGTGATCGAATTTTTCTGATTGTAGGTCTGGCAGGCATGGCATTTCTGAACGGCAGTAATGTAGTCGTTGAACAAGGAAGGCCAAAAATAACCTGCGCGTAAGATCTTCTGGGCAATAGCATACCCAGACATATGACCACCACATGCTCCGGAATGGCAGTCATTCAAAGCTTTCTCGGCTTCGTCAAAAGTCAGACAACGTTGAAAAACAGATTCAATACCCCGACGGTAAAGAGTATCACCGAGAATAATATATTGACGAGCTTGATAACGAATGTGACGTCGTTCAGTACTAGACAAAGTAGGCCGGAAAGTCTAGGATTGGAGATATATAATGATATCTCCATACCAAAGATCGTCAGTGCTAATAAGGAAAAGAGATTCATCGGGTAATGAATCTACTGCTACATTTTCCATGGCAGAGTGAGGAAAATCACATATCAACTCAACAAAAACTAAGGATTTCTTAGACGTGGCACGATCGAATTCCAAGTCAAACTCCTGGAGTATGACAATCCATTTGGAGTATTTTCCCCCTAGCAATTGACGTGTCAAAATGTGTTGCATGGGGTTGCAATGAGAAATCACTGTAGTTTTCCTTGAGAGGATATAATGCCTAAAGCGTTGAACAGCTTGAACAGCAGCCAAGGCCAGTTTTTCAACATGTTGATACTTGATTTCAGTTGATGTGAAACTTCGAGTCAAGTAATAAATAACATGTTCATTACGCGCATCATCCTCTTGGACAAGAACCATGCCAATAGTATACTCGGAGGCAGCAAGATATAGAAAATAATCACGACTATAATCAGAAGGAAAGAGAAGCGGAGCTCGTGTGAGGGACAACTTCAAAGCCTAGAAAGCATTGTTGGCCACGGTGTCCCAGACGAACTCTGAATCTTTCTTTAGTAGGCGCGTAAAACCATGAGTAATCTCGGCGTAATTAGGGATGAAACGATGAAGAAATTTTTCTTTCCCCTGCAAACTTTGCAACTGGCGCAGTGTAGAAGGAGGAGGGAGATTAAGAATCGCCTCAACCTTAAGAGGACCTACCCGGATCACGTGACGTGAAACAATGAAACCTATAAGACGACCGGATTCTACACAAAAAACGCATTTATGAGGATTTAAACGAATACGATAGAACCAACAATGAATGAAAATGGCTCAGAGATGAGCGGGGTGATCGACTCGGCGCAAAGAATGAGCTCGTAAATCGTCCAAATAGGGTTGAACGATATGATTTATATCATGAAAAGCATAAGACACAGCACGTTGAAACGTCACACTAGCGTTCTTAAGACCAAAGGGAAGTTTCCTATAGGAAAAAGTACCCCAAGGACATATAAAAGTAGTTTTATGTTGGTCCTCGGGAGTGATTTTAATTTGATTATAGCCAGAGAAACCATCCATGAGAGAAAAGATTTCACTTCCGGCACAGTCATTGACAATCTGGTCGACGAAAGGGGTTGGAAGTTTTCCTTGGGACACGCTTTGTTAATATCCCTATAATCAACACATACACGAATACTGCCACCTTTCTTATCAATTGGAACAGGGTTGGAAACCCATTCTGTCAAAGCCACAGGATAAATAAAGCCATCTTTGAGAAGTTTTTCAACCTCGAGCTTTATAGTCGCCGCTTTACGTGGGTGGAATGGATGAAGGTGCTGTCGGACAGGTTTAGCTCCGGGATATGTCTTGATCTCATGTACAACAATAGCAGGGTTGATATTGGGCATCTCTTCGTAGCTCTAGGCAAGGATGTCACGAAATTCTTCAAACAGAGAGGTATAAGTGACGATTTCATCAGGAGAACATGAAGCTCCAATATGAACATTTTCGAATATCCCAGGTTTAACAAATATGTCAATGGGAATCGTGGGAGAGATGTTACTTAAGTTCCCCTCAGTAAACACATCGTGTGAAGTTGCAGGAACCGTAGAAATGACAGCAACAGTCGACGGAGTCGAAATTTGTTGGTAGTTCTCAAAAGTGTGTTGTTCCAGAAAGAGTATGGAACGATGATGCCCATCATCCCAAGGGGTGTCCTCCATGACAGACATGATCATCTTGTCAGTGGGAAAGATAACACAGAAAGGATCAGGAGACAACTCATCAAGAAAGGAGGTAGAAGGTGTTGCCGATTGAATGACCTGATATGCAGATTCAACCGGAGTTAACAGCATGATGTCGTCGAAATGAGTGTAATCTCCAGGTTCAGGGACAATCCAAGGGTCATGTGATGCAGGAAGTTCGTGAGGCACGGTGGAGATCATGTTGATAGAAGCAACTGACGGGCGTGGAACATCGGGTGGAGGAATGGGGAAAGTACCCATTAATGAGGAGTCCTTTAAAAGACCTACCCCGACATTCTCATAACCCGGCGGGGTTTTTGCAATAAACGGAACGTTGCCAGTATGAATATTGGAATTGAAGAAGGCAAGTTGGTCAATAGTAACTACCTTTCCTTGATGAGGAAAACGTACTACATGGAAAAGTGTTGACACTACCACACGCATGGAATCGATCCAGCTACGACCAAGCAGAAGATTATAATCAAGGGGAGCATTGAGGACTTCCACTTCAACTTGGACAGTCTTACCTTCTAGTGTAACAGGCAATGATGGAAGAACACCGTAAGGCTTAAAACCAGAGCCATTGAAGGCTTTCAGATTATTTTGTGATTCATTTAAAGGAGGAGAGCCAATGGCTTTCCAAGAAGAAAAAGACATTACACACGTAGAGGCACCTTCATGGATAACAGTTCGACAAATGTTCTTGTCAGAGACAACAACTTGAATTTGAAACGCGAGTTGAGGTGGTAACCTTGGAATGTGATCTTCCAAGTCAAAGATTATTAAATTCATATCAGTTGGATCAATTCCACCTATATCTTTCGACAGTGCCTTCCGTTGTACAGGAGAAGACTGAAGGACTTCAAGGGTTGACATCGTTGAAGGTGCCTCGGCCAGATCTTCCAAAATACTGTAATTATGGGCCGCATGAGCATGAGGATTGAAAGCCGATTTCCTAACGACACCTTTAGGGGGTGGTCGTAGAACTGTATCAAGGCTCGGTCGTTCGGGATGAAGAGGACCATTGGTATGTGGAGTCAGTGGAGAGGGTTGTACCAAAGCAGGAGGTAAATCATCAACCTTCTCTTTAGACAGAGTATAATCTTTGGCTCTAGTTGTGAGCGCAACGTTGTTTTTCTTAGAATCACCAGTGCACATCAAAACATATGATGTGGTAGAAGTAGATGGTTGGTCATGAATGACCAACTGAGCCTGTTGTTGAGACGGGAAGGGTTGGGACAAGACTGTCGGGGTAGATGGTTTGGACGTTCCTTGAAGGAACTTAGTGACCTTGGCACGTCGTGGAAAATCCTTCGTGTAGTGATCATCACCACAGACAAGGAAAGGGTAGTGGGGTTTGCGCTTATCCTTATCTTCAACAGGGGTATTTTTAGGCTGCTCTGTTTGATTATTATTTTTTCCCTCCTTATTTTTGCATCTCCCCTTTTTAGATTTATTTTTACCGGTTGGGGTTGATTGAACGACGTTCACCTCAGAAGTTTTACCGGTGGAAGTGGCAGGAGATGGAGAATTATGGACATTAGAAGAAGCACACTTAGTATTGGTGCTTGAAACAGAATGTGATTGGGCTTGGGCTGTACCAATCACACAATTAGCTGCATGTGAGGCAACTGGAGTAGTTGAAGTGCTGGAAGTACTAGGATGAGGTAACTCAAGTAATAAATCATAAAGTGTTCTCATTTGCAAATGAACGAGATCAAGATATTGAGCACGACTTATAGCCTGCTCTTCCGTGACAATGCCACCCATGGCAATGCCTTTACCAATTTCGTTCACAAAGGATTTTGTAAACCATTCGGCCAGTAATTGATCCGGGAGTTCAAGTTTAATGAGACGCCGTCTCCTTCTCCACTCATGGATATGATCAGATATATGAGTGCCTTTACTTTGTTTGAAGGAAGTCAAAATCTCAGTCCCAATATCATAACAGATCGGTAACTGGTAATGTGTAAGGAAATCCATATCTAGGGTCTTGAAATCAGAGAAGAAACCTCGTGGCAATTCAATATACAACTTCACAGAAGAACCGGTAAGGGTTCATTGAAAAAGACGTAGACGAATAGAGTCATCCATCAATGAGTTGGATGAACACCATAGGTGAAAATTCATCACGTGATTGTTTGGGTCCTCTCTAGATTTTCCATCAAATTTAGGAATGTCTGATGGAAGCTTAGCTGGAATAGCAAGCCATTGGGGAGAATGACGAATAGGATCATTAAGAATCCTAGACAAATCTGGCAAATCCAAAGTAGCAAGAAAAGGTAATTGTCAATTCACCTGTGGGTACTGGTGACTTTGGGGTGGAATCCCTGTCAGCAAACAAGTAGGACCATACGCAGTCTGTCTATAGTGGGAAGATCTCGGCTGATTCGGTGGTGGTTGGAGAGGATAGTAACTCCAAGGATTGTAACCTTGAGTTTGAATAGGGACCTGAGGTTGAACATTCTGACCCTGACCCCAAATAGGATTGGGTACACCTGGATATGGTTGGCCTATAGTAGGGACAGGTTGTTGCCCCCCAACCTCTTGAGGAATATTTTGTAGCATCTGATTCCAATATTGGGCCAAAGTTGCAGGTATATTTTGTCCAAAAGGTGAGGTTGGTCCCCCTATTGTCGGTGGAGTTCCAACCGAAAGTTGTGTGCCAATTGTAGGTTGTGTAGTAAGTGGATTATGTCCGGTAAGAGGAAATGGAATCGTACCACCTTGTCCGCCAACGAGAATCTGCAAGTTAGGTGTAGCGAACGGTATAGTGCCACTGGGATTAGGATTTCCAGGAGGAAATTGAGGGAGTGTCGGAATAAAACCAGGAATAGGATGCCCAGAAGGACCCCCAGGAGTACCAGATGGGGTTTGTAGACGTGTTGGAACAAAAGCATTCAACAAGGCATTCAACGCATGGTATCCTGGTGGTAGTGTCAAAATGACATCAGACATTCGCTGGGTATTGATAGGAGCAAGACTAGTTGTAGTAATCTCGATTGTGACACTCATAGTATTCGCGAGATGGGCCATCTCGTCAGGGAGAACAAAGTGATAAGTAGTAGGCACTGGTATAGTCTCTATTTCAGAAAACACTAGAGGATTGATTTTGTAGACTATAGGTGACTCAGTACCAAAAAGGATTCATCGAAAATTACCTGACCAAAAAGGATCTTGGCCTTCTTCCCCGGGAAAAGGCTCAACAGTTGATTCAGAAGATGTAACAACTGCTTCTTCAGAAGAATTTAATCGCACAAAAGGTCATTCACCACGGTGAATGCAATAGTCCTCTCTAGTATTGGTAATTCGAAAAGGTTCTAGAGATTTAGTGGATTCCACTTGTGGTGTGGTGACAACTGGGACTTCACTTGTTTCCATGTGTGGTGGTGTAACAACTGGGACTTCACTCTGGTGAGGAGAGCCCTCAGGTGTACTGGTAGAAAAGGGTTGAGAATCGTCCAGATGCTCTGGAGATAAACCTTGCATTCTACGTGAATGTCGTGGGGGAGAAATTGTAAATGAGTGACAAGCTCTGCAAAAAAAATTCTTATGGTCAACTTCGAGAAATAAACAACACGCACTAGTAAACAAAATCTAGGAAGCAATCACTAGGCAAACAAGACCTTCTAATTTCGAAGCCACTAGTTGGTGATGAAATCCAACATCGCAACAACGAGTGGAGAAGGGGCGGGGCTATGGTGGAAAAGTTACAATGACGACCTGCTTAACGGACTTACACCCTGGTGCAATCTCCGACACATAATCGTTGGTATACCCTCCAAGGAGCCCGAGTGAGTTTGGTCAACGTCAATTCCAGGTACCGTGAAGACTTTCCCCTCCACAGTCACCTTGGGTAAGAACCTAGAGAGATAGGCCACTAAGGTCACCACCAACAACAGTAAATCCTGGGAGAACAGTCGACAGTCAGATCCACATGCAAGGGCAGGGTATCTAGCCCGAAATCAACTCAAAAGGATTCCACTCATCATTGTGGGTATACCTCCGAGTGACCCCTGTAATACGTGCAATCTCTACACTGATGTCAACAAAGAAGGGTGAGTAACTCTACCAACACCAATGCGACCTAGTGCTTGACCCTTGTGTTAGAAGGGCTTCCCAAGACAATATGTTGCAAATGGAATTTAACACTCCCTAACTCAAGATGCTATTGTGTGTTTTGAGCTTTTGGAGAGTGTATCTCTCTTCCTACTCCAAAGCGTTAGCCTAGTTAAATGTTGGTGTAAAAGAGCCCTAGAAAAGAGTTACTAGATAAATTTTATGATTACGCAATTTTTTTAAGAGCTGTTGTTTACTCAAAGGTAACGGAAGTGAAACTTATGTTGTATGATGCTGACCCAATAATGCAAGGACATGAATGAAATGTGTCACTTTTTGTTTGATGAATCCTATGTATGGGAGAGAGAGAAAATTTTCCAAATCAACCCGGAACTACAATGCACAATTTCCTTTCAAATGTCAACGCAAACAATCACCTATTAAATGACTATTCTCTATGGGTCTCTTTTTCAATACTGCAACAATCTCAAAAAATTTTGATTTTTTCAATGTTTTATAAATGACAAAAACAATTTGATAAAAGAAAAAACTTTGCGTTCACTTTTCAAAAAGAACCCTCACTATACCAATGAGAGAGCAGAAAATCAAATCATAAAGAATCAAGCAATATCAACCCAATCAACTCTTTCAATGAAAGCAAAAAATAAAGAGCAAACCAAATAGTCTTCGCAATGCAAATGAAAATGTTCTTTCAAACCAATAAGCAAATGAGAAAAGCCAAGTACTCAACTTTCAACCAATCACTGGTTCTCAACCAATCAAACACACTCAGAATCTGAAGTCAGAGAGAATGGTTTTGCCAAGAAGAGTCAAGAAACGAAAGTCAAGACACAAAGGACAAGAAAAACCTTGAAACCCTAAAAATGTTCACGCATGTAAACTAAAGCAAGAAATATATCAATCAATGGTCCAAGAAACCCATAAGAGGTAATTCAAATGATCTGAGAAGTTAGAAAAACCAAAACTTAATTTCAAAATTTTGAAAAAACGTGTTCGCAGGTAAGCAATATTACACAATGTGAGAATATATGATTCTCGCAGGCAACCTTTTAGCAAGGTGCGATGACCTCGCACTGAAACCTATGTGCAGGGTGTGAACCTTCCCAATTCTCGCAGACTGCAATGAGGTGTAGTGCTAGAATTCCTGAACATATCCAAAAATTTGAAAAATGAAGTAAAATTCAAAAAAGCTTATGGACTCAGAAGGTCTATCAGGATATCCTGAAGACTCAGAGACTTATAGGATAGGACAAAAATGAAATCAGAGCAAATGGCCACAGAAAAACACAAAAATCCACCAAGAAAATGGGATTGCTCCCCAGTGGAGTCACCAATTTTGTTATGGGATAAATCCGTAAGTGCGGACACAAACTGATCTCCCTAGATCCACCTGGATCTAGAGCAAAGCAAGAAACAATAATACTCTTTCCCTAGATTTCGATTATTGAATTTACTAGAAGGCAAGAACAAAGGACATACCTTATGATCGCTTCGTATGGTCTTTGTTCCTCCTGCTTCACCACAATTATCTTGTGCGGTCAAGACCAAGACAACACAAACCAACCAAAGTGAAGAAAGAAAAATCTATTCAACAATCAATCTATGTATATGATCAAGGAGTTATACAATAAAGTGAAATTAGCTTTATGGGAAAGGGACATATTACTGTATCATATTGATGGAAAGTAAAGATTCCAACCTGACCCTTGATGTTGCAAACTTGCTTTCGATGGCCCTTGACTTTGACACACACACTTGCTCACTTGCATGAGGAAGATCAATCACCTTTGATAAACTTGTTGGAGTTCTCTAGCTGTTGTAGCTTCAGTCCTTCACACAGTCTTTCATTAATTCTCCAATAAATCTCTTGCTTGTTTACTTCTAACCTTTTCCATGAGAATCCCCTCAATATATAAAAGAGAATGAATTAGTTACTTGGATAAGAATGATCCCAAAATATTAGGAAATCCGGTACTTAGATAACCATTCGAATGCCATCTCATCCTTCTAGAAGATTCCCTTCTAGAAGCTTCAAGAATTCCTCTTTTTCCCTTCTTTAGAAAGTGTTCACACCCTAGCAGTTATACACAGTGTGAACTTCTCGCACCCTGGCTTAAGGTAGCCTGCGAGAATCATACATTCTCGCAGGCAACTATACTAGCAGCCTGCAAACCTTCTTCAAAAATGATATTTTTGGAAAGAGAAGAAAGTAACTTTTCTCAGGAGAAAGTTCTAATGAAGAGCCTTAGTGCACCATAATCAATATATCATCATGATGACCAAAATTATGGGTAACACATGGGTCTTCTCAAACTGGGTAATCGTTAACCTACAGTTCGAGCCTTGGTGGGAGTGCTAGTAGGCTGTGGTAGGGTTGTTGTCCACACCTCTCCCTCAAAGTCTCTGGTTGTCGTGCGTGACCCCTCTACTCCACATGTGAGTCTGGTTGATAAGCTATCGTCAGCATCATCAACAATCATGTTAGCAATAATAATCAATCATCATAACATCTAATCAGATGTACATACATGTCATATCAACAACAATCAAACCCTAATAGTCCACTCCCTGACTCTATCTGGAGTCCAAGGGGTTTCATCAATGCCTCTGCATTTTCGAGGTTCGAGGTCCTACAAACTCAGGAGAACCCAATCAATAGAACCTCTATGTAAATACACAAATAACATATCACCATATTCGTAGTTCCTCATATTCATAATCAAACGACCAATAGTATAATAATCTAGATCACTTGCAAGTGTCCTCAAAGAGGAAGTTCACTCAGTGCATGCAAGAGTGGGATGTTACATTCTATCTCCTATTATCGATAACCATCATAATAACTGCTCCTAGAGAATCTGTTATTAGTGGTTTTAAAAATGGAATGTGTAAGTTCATATTTGTAGAAAGAAAAAATGTTAATACCATCTTTACCATTTCTATTTTATGGCCCTAAAATTAGCATATTATGGACTTGGAGGTACTATAGCATTAGACACATGCTCATCGCTTCACCCCAACTGAAATAATAAAACGGGAATCGATAATGGAGTTTCTCCTATTGGTCAAGGATATCTGACACCAATTATCAGTTATGTAGCCAACAACTGAGTCATCCTTTCTAACCTCAAGCCTTCTCTTTTGAAAAATTAGCTACAAATAAAAACCAATGGTGGAAGCTATTAACCTTAGCCACCAAATAGAAAACTAACATGCAACAAAAAACATTACAGAAAATAGATCACTCATAAAAACATGAGAATTTACGTTGTTCACCCCAAAGTTGGGATACGTCCACCAAGAAGAGGTATCATTTTATATTGTTCAAAGCATGAAGAGTTACAATAGGTTCATACCTTACATCATGAATTTATAGTATTCCTCTCACAGTTTCAAGAAACTGAATTCATTAATTACAAACCAAACTCAATTCTATTTACGGTTGTTTGTTTCAACAACAACCAGATTTGAGGAAACGATCCATATCCTTGCACAGGTTGTGGAAGAATAGCCATCTCCTAACCGACGCGTTGTTGTCACCATTTAACAATATCCACCTTGACAACAATTAACCTAATACCTTGCTCCTTCTTTTGTTCATCACCTTTTCTGCAAGCCAAGAGAATCCAAGCACCATCGTAGCTTCTCTAACAGTACTGGTTTTGTGAACATATCTATGCAGTTCTCTTTTTTATGAACCTTTTCAAGAGAAACTCCACCTTCATCGATGACTTGTATTACAAAATGGCACTTAATAGGAATATTTTTAGTTTTACTGTGGTAGGTTGGATTCTTGGCCAAGTGAATAACACTTTTACTATAACAAAGTAGCTTTACTTTTTCCTGCATCTTTCCAAACTCTCCAAACAAACCTTTCAACCAAAATGCCTCTTTGCAAGCATGTGAAGCAAGTATGTAATATGCTTCTGTAGTGGATAAAGAAACAATTCTATGTAGGTTTGACATCCAATTAATAGCTCCACCTGCAAGAGTAAAGACATATCTTGAAGTTGACCTCATTTTGTCCAAATCACTTGCAAAATCAGAATCAACATATCCACATACTAGCGCACAACCACTTTTATAGGTGATACAGTAATCACTAGTGCCCTTTAAATACCGAAGCACCCATTTCACTGCTGCCTAGTTCTCTTTTCTAGGATTTTCCATATATCTGTTGACAACTCCAACTGCATGTGAAATGTCTGGTCTTGTACTAACCATCACATACATTAAACTTCCTACTGCATTAGCATATGGTATTCGAGACATATATTCCTTTTCTTATTTTGTACTAGGACATAAACTTGAAGAAATATTCAAATGGGAAGCTAAAGGTATAGAAACTAGTTTCACACTGTTCATACCAAACCTTAAAAGTATTTTCTTGACATACTTATGTTGTGAGAACCAAATCTTTCCATTGCTCATGTCTATGAATATCTCCATGCCCAAAAAATGTTTTTCTTCTCTTATACCTTTCATATCAAACGTCCTAGCCATTTGAGCCTTTAACATGTTGATCCCAGTTATGCTTTTTCTTGTTGAAATCGTATCGTCAACATACAATACTAAGATAATGAATATACCATTATTCAATTTCTTAAATTAGACATAGTGATCATACTCACTCCTTGTATAATTATGGCTCATCATGAAAGAGTAAAATTTCTTGTACCATTGTCTGGGCGACTACCTCAGACCATACAATGATTTCTTGAGCCTACAAACAAATTTCTTGTTGTGATTCTGAACGAACCCTTCAGGTTGTTCCATGTAAATCTATTCATCCAAATCTCCATGTAAGAAAAAAGTCTTAACATCTAGCTGCTCCAAATCCAAATCAAGCAATGCAACCAATGCTAACATACT
The DNA here is from genome assembly GCA_009831015.1 of Picea engelmannii. NCBI lineage: Eukaryota > Viridiplantae > Streptophyta > Pinopsida > Pinales > Pinaceae > Picea > Picea engelmannii. The sequence goes on from ML780933.1 coordinate 146,030, forward strand.
TCAAATAGAAACGATTTTGACAACTGGTGAAAAAATATTATGAAAGTCAATACCTTCTTTTTGAGAATATCCTTTTGCAACTAGCCTTTCTTTGTACCTTTCTACCTTATCATCAACACCCTTCTTCATCTTGTAGACCCACTTGCAACCTAAAGTTTTTTTGTCTCTTGGAAGTTCTACCAGGCCCACATAGCATTCCTCTCTAATGCATTCATTTTTTCCTTCATTGCTTCTTTCCATTTATTACTGTTAGAATCCTCCATAGCTTCCTGATAGAAATAAGGTTCATCATCATTAGTACTTAAAGAAATGGATAAAAAAAAATCATCATACCTTCTTAGAGGATTTATGACCCATGTAGACCTCCTTAAGGAAGTTTTTGCTTCATCCACACTCTGTTGAATGTCATCATCATCCATTTTTTCCTATGTAGGAACCTCTTCATGAACATCTTTAGACACTTGTTCATGTTCACTTTCATCTATAGTTGAACAAGTTTCAAATTGAATCTGTTGATATTTTGGTACTTCTACCTGTTTCATTTGAACATCTACATCTGATTTGATGATATATCATTCATCAAATATTACATTTATTTTAATGTTGATATTGTGGGAAGTAGTATCCCACAACCTATACTCCTTAATACCATCACCATATCCAACAAAAATAAGCCATTTTTATTTTGGATCTAATTATAGCATAGGCTTCACAACCAAAAAATTTAAGATTAGAATAATTACAAGGGTGACCTTTCCATACCTCCTCAGGAATATTACATTCTATTGTTTTTGATGGTGATCGATTCACTAGATAACTAGTTGTAGTCACTGCTTCTTCCCACAGTTACTATTGCATATTGGTGTTACTAAGAATACTCCTTGCTCTCTCTAGAAGAGTCGTGTTCATCCATTCAACAACTCCATTATGATGAGGAGTATAGGGAATGGTTTTATGCCTATCAATCCCAAACTCCTTGCAATATTTCTCAAAATACATTCACATAAATCCACCACCATTTTCAGTTCTTAAACATTTAATGGACCTACCAATGCTCTTTTCCACTATCGATCTAAACTACTTGAAAACTGTAAATACATCAACCTTTGATTTCAACATATAGATCCACACCTTCCTAGAGAAATCATCTATAAAAGTAAAAAATTATGATGATCCTCCATAGGAAATAGTAGGGGATGGTCCCCAAACATCAGAATGGATATAATCAAGAATTCCTTCACTGGTGTGTCTTTCGGTTTTAAATTTCTACCTATTTTGTTTTCCATCAATATAGTTCTTACATAAATCTAAATTTAAAGACTTTATACTAGGAATCAACTTGCAATCATATAATACCTTCAATACTCTTTCTCTCATATTTTTGAACCATTGATGCCAAATTTGAACATAATCACTGTCATTCTCGGATACAGTTGTCACATGATCTGACTCGGTTCTTCCTTCTAATAGAAATAGGTTTCCAACCTTCTTCTCCTTCATGAATAGTAGGATTCATTTGTAGACCTTCATAATTCCACCTTGAACAATAATTTTATATCCTCCAGTATATAAGACTCCCAAAGAGATTAGGTTATTCCCTAGATCAGGTACATGTCTCACATCAGTTAGTATCTTAATAGATCCATCAAACATGTTAATTCGAATGCTACCAATTCCCACAACTTTACATGATATATCATTTCCCATCTAAACAATTCCATCCTCTATATATTGGTAAGTAATAAACCAATGTCTATGAAGACACATGTGATTTGAAGCACGAGAATCTAATAATCATTGTTGATCATATCATGAAACAACACTAATTGATAAATATTCATCAGTCATACCTGAACCTGTTGTTGAACCTATTTCAATTGCATTTGCTTCCTTTGTCTCTTTTTGATTAGGAGCATCGTTGGCAAGCACGCAGAGTAGGCACTCAATGCATGGGAATATTTTTGGAATCTCAATGATGGTGGTCTCGGTGAATATTCTGAAGCACGTCTGAACCAAGGGATTATCACACTTGAACTTAGCACTGAAAATAGATTTGAAGCATGCTTGAATGATTGCAAACATCATGGGAGTTTCTACTCTTGCTCTGGAATATGACTGATATAATATATTCGTTAGGTTAGGTTTTTGGAGTAGCCAAGAATTCAAGGGGAACACTAAGAACCCTCAGAGATAAATAGAGGTTTTATATGCCCAAATGAGGCTAGGTGCAAGTTAGTAGGATATTTATGATTTTTCAGTTTTTGTTTTGATATGGTTGTAGCCATTTTCACTTTTGAATATAACAGAGGAAAATTGACCCAATGTATGGTGTGGACATTGCTTGAAATTATCTGTTATTTTGTTTTTAGGAATGAATGAACGAATTTCGTTATGAGTAGACATAACTATGAATGTTAGGATAAGTTTCAATTGTCTCTCTTATGTCGAGTGGTGCAAGATGTGCACATAGAATGCAAGGAGTGCATTTTCGGGATCTGTTTCAATTCTGAAGCTTAGAAGAGATAACACAAAACTCCCCTTTGCAAGGAGTGCAAAGAGACTAGTGCAAGGCGTGCACAGTTGTTCACAAGAATTAAAACCTTGCGTAAAGATATGGTGCAAGGAGTGCACAGATCCGAGGCTTGACTAAGTGTCGAAGAGACTTTTTAAGAATTCAAATTCTTCACAAGAACAAGCTCAAGATGAATAACACTTTCATAAGTATTAACGATATCCAAGAGTTGAACCTGTCAGAGGAGAAAAGGTTCAAAACCTTTGAACACTTAAAATGTCTTCTAAGTCAGAGAAATCAGAAGCTCAAGTGGAGGAGCAACGTCAGACGTTCTATCACATCGTAAGAACCAACAACCATCTGAATAAAGACAAGGTATGAGAGATTTAACACTTTGTATATGCACGAGAGAAAATCCACCAATATTTAAGACTCGAAACTTCTAAAGTATGAAGTTCTGGATTTTCGAAGTGAAATGTCCATCATCTAATCATCTAAAGTAGGTTGATCTATTAGATCGTCTGAGGTGAATTTCCGACATTGGGTCACCAAGGAGAATATGAGTCGTCAGATATCATGAGCCCAAGAGGAATCAAGTTTGAAACTTGATCTCCTCGAAGCACAGAGTGTCGGAGAGCTAAGAGTCATCAATCTATCGGAGGACACTTGTCAGCAAATCATGAGCTTCGAGAAATTTGTCTTCGGATTTTTTAGTTTGAGAACTGAGGTTGCCAAACCCCGAAGACCCGAAGTGAATTTGAGCCATCGGATCTAGAGGAGACGTTGCAAAGATATGTAAGCTCTGGGTAAAGTCCCGAAGCGATCTCTAGCCATCATATTCAGGGGAGACGTGGCATGAATCTGTCTAATCCAGGTATAGACCTGAAGTAGTCCTCAACCATTGATCGAGGGGGAGACACACGTTAGTGGATAACATCCTTCAGATAAAAACATTGGGGAAAGGGTGAAGTTTGAGATTTAAAATCTCTAAAGTCTGGAACTCAGAGGAGATATCGACTGTTGATCAAGGGGAGGGTATCAGGATTGTTGATCTGGATTGAAAGGTCAAATAACCAAGGTAGAAGTTGGACCATTGATTTTGAGGACATGTGTCTTTAGATCACCCACTACGAAAGATTGAAGTATGGAAGGAGGTAAGGTTTGATATTTCAAAACCTCGAAGTCCAGATAACTGCAAAGATCACAATAGTTGATTCAAGGGGACATGTGTGAGCAGATCTTTTGCTCCAGAATATTTCCCAGTGAAGGAGAAAAAGGTTTGAAACTTGAGAATCTCAGAGCCCATAATTTTGATTTGATGACAGTCGTTGATCTGGGAGGAGTATGTATGAACCGTTTATTTCGAAGAATAGATCGCAGTCATCCATTTGAAAGCACCATCAATATCATGAGATTGACGATCATCTCAAATTGCGGGGACAGGAGTTGCGCAGACTTTAAAAATTTGAGGGCGGGCCACAATCCATACCGTGGTTTCACCAGTTGGACACATGGAGGCTCAAGGAGAATTGCAGACCCAAAATTATTTTGAATTAAAACCACTTATGGTTTTGCCCACGATCGTGTGGTCATCTCCCATGGTGACATCTGAGGATGGGATGAGAGAAAAGCACTAATGCCCAATACTATGATATTTTCGCAGAGCGTGAAAGGGAAGGTCACGAGTGTTGAGAAGCCTATGCATGGAGCTAGGAGGACCTCTGTTTAACAAATAATGGGTCTAGTGGGGTTTTAGAGAGTCAACCAACTCTGAAATCGAAGATCTTGACCAGGAGGTCACACAACCCTTAGAAGAGAAGGGGTTATGCACCAAGTGGTATAAGAGAAAAAGTTTTTTTTGTAGACAACAGGAAAAGGAGAGGAGATAGAAGAAATCAAATTTGTACTCTGTGTGTGATATACAATCAACATAATTCCACCAAGGAGATGAGTGGAACCACCTTTAGCCAATCGAGCTATAGAAAGTGAGATCCAAGAAATTCGTGCAATATTAGAGGTGATGGAGGCAGCATAGATGAGAGCACCTGATGCTGGAGACATCAGCGATGCAGAGAGCAAATAATTAGAAGACGAATAAGCTGCAGGAGAGGATGTTGTTGAAGAATGCTTGCTGAGAGGCAGAGCCAAGATAGAGGTCCCAATGTATGAAGGAAATTTATGTGCTGAAGAGTTGTTGGATTGGGTGAGATCCATGGACAAACATTTCGACTATGAAGAGGTTGATGAAGAGAAAAGGGTGAAACAGGATGTCACCAGGTTGAAAGGACATGCAACACTATGGTGGGATGAATTGTAGGCTAAGAGGAGAAGCAAGGGAAAGAAGAGGTTAAAGAATTGGGACATAATGGTAGCCAAGTTGAAGGCTAAGTTCATGCAAAAATATTATCAGATCAATCTATTCAGGAAGATGCAGAACCTGAGATAAAAGGGGATGATAGTTAAGGAGGACATAGAGGAGTTCTATAGGCTAAACATCAGAACTGGACAAAGGGAGAGAGATGAAGAAAAAGTAGTCAGATATATGAATGGCCTGAGATATGAAATTCAGGATGAGGTCATCATGATGTCAGTAAAGACAGTGGAGGATTCTTATTAGTTTTCACTGAATGCAGAGGAGAAGTTGGCTAGAAATAAAATCCAATGAGGAAGAGGTAAAATCCCAGCCCGAACCAGAGGTATGGGAGTTACCCATGTCAAGGCACATAAGTCTAAGGATGAGGCCAAAAAACCACATAATCACTCGAAAAGAAGAGGGATTTCTCAAGGAAGATAGGGTGGTGGAAGAAGTTATTCTACAGGAAGAGGAAGAAGAGGAGGAGGAGAAGTAAGATGCTATGCCTGTGGAAAGACATGGCAGATGTCTTGGGAATGTCTCGAGAAAAGGAAAGAAGGAGGAGGTGAAGCTCACATTTCAGAATCATAGAGATGGAATGTTGAAGCAGAAGGAGTAAAGGATGGTTCTCTTAAAACCAAAGGTAGAAGTTGAAAAACTAGTGTAGGGGAATCACCTCTTTAGGACATCTTGCAAGACTAAAGACAAAGTATGCAAGGTGATAATTGACAGTGCAAGCACTAACAACTTAGTATCCACAAACATGGTGGATAAATTGGAGGTGGAGACAACTGCACATCTGAATCCATACAAAGTCTCATGGTTGCAGAAAGGACACCAGGTAATGGTTACTAAAAAGTGCTTGGTTGAATTTAAGATAGGAGGATATAGAGATGAAATTCTATGTGATGTAATTCCTATGGATATATGCCATATTTTGTTGGGCAGACCATGGCTATTTGACAGGAATGTCATTCATCATGGGAGGAAGAATACATACACCTTGGAGAAAAATGGTAGAACACGAATGTTGTTGCCAATATAGGAGAATAAAGTGAAAGAGGAATCCAACACAAGAATACTTCTCATTAGTGGGAAGGAACCCCTAAAAGAAGTCAATAAAGAACAAGATATGAAGTTTGTTGTGGTGAGGAAACCCAAAGTTACCCTTGCAAGTACTTCGATGGATGATTTGCCTAAAGACATTCAAGAATTGTTGGATAATTTTGTTGACATAGTAGTGGATGAAATGCCTAATTCATTTCCGCCCATCAGAAGTATCAACCACCATATTGACTTGATACCAGGACCAATTCTGTTGAACGAAGAAACATACAGATTGGCACCTCGAGAGAATGAGGAAGTGAAGAACCAAGTCTAGGAACTATTAGACAAGGGTTTGGTCAGAGAGAGCTTAAGTCCATGTGAAATACCAACAATGTTGAGTCAAAATAAGGATGGAGGATGGAGAATGTGTACCGACTGAAGATCCATTAACAAGATCACCATCAGGTATAGATTTCCTTTACCAAGAATGGATGATTTAATGGACTGTTTAAGTGGAGCAATTTTTTTTTCTAAGATCGATTTGAAAAGAAGATATCACTAGATTAGAATGAGAGAAGGTGATGAGTGGAAGACAACCTTTAAGACAAATAAACGTTTGTATGAGTGGCTTGTTATGCCATTTTGCTTAACAAATGCCTCAAGTACTTTTATGAGGCTGATGAATGAGATACTAAAAATTTTCATTGGCAAGTTTGTGGATGTATACCTGGATGATATACTAATCTTTAGCAGGACTAAAGAGGAGAATTTGAAGCACCTAACACTAATGATGAGCAGACTACAATAGGAGAAGTTGTTGATAAATATGAAGAAGTCCTCTTTTATGAAGACATAACTTGTTTACTTGGGTTTTGTGATCTCTTCTAATGAATTGAAGATGGACCCAGAGAAGGTTAAAGCAATCATAGAATGGTCATCACCGAAGAGTATGTTTGAGGTAAGGAGATTCCATGGATTAGAAAGCTTCTATAGGAAGTTCATCAGAGACTTCAGTGGAATTTGTGCACCAATGATGGATACAGTGAAGAAGAAGAACAATTATTTTAAGTGGACAACTGAGAGGAGCTTCAATATACAGATGGAGAAAATAACAAAATGATCCGATCTTGCATAATTTTGAAAAGACATTTCAAGTGAGATGTGACGCAAGTGGAGTTGCAATTGAAGCAGTTTTGAGCTAGGATAATAGACCTGTTTCCCATTGAAGTGAGAAGTTGAATGAGACCAAGAGAAAATACTCCACGTATTATAAGAAGTTTTACGCCATAATTCAAACCTTGAAGAAGTGGAGACATTATCTTGTCCCACAAGAATTTGTCTTGTATAGTGATAACCAAGCTTTACAATTCATAACCATATAGGAAAAATTGAATCAGAGGCATGCAGAATGGGTTGATTTTATGCATAGTTTTACTTTTGTCATAAAACATATTGTTGGGAATGATAACAAATTTGTTGATGCATTAAGCAGGAGATGCTTGATTCTACAGGAATTTTAGGTGAAGTCCTTCAGGTTTGAACACCTTAAGGACATGTATGGTGATGATACAGATTCCAAGGAAGCAGATGAAACATGTGAAAATCCTATGCTGAGAGACAGAAGCCAATGGACAGAGTATATGACTCAAGAAGGATTTTTGTTCAAGGGGAATTAGTTGTGCATACCAAAATTCTCCATGAGGGATAACCTTTTGAAGGAAAAGTATATTGGAGGATTGGATGGACATTTTGGCCATGATAAAACATTTGCATAGTTGGACATTTCATACTACTGGCTAGGTACGAGAATAGAAGTGATAAAGTTTGTGAACAGATTTAGAATTTACCAACATGCAAAAGGAAAAAGATAGAACAATGGATTGTATCAACCATTTCCAATACCAGAAAGGCCTTGGGATGCAATAAGCATGGATTTTGTGTTGGGACTTCCAAGAACACAAAAATTATTTGATTCCATAATTGTGGTAGTGGATAGATTTTCAAATATGGCACACTTTATCACATGACATAAGACCAGTGGTGCAACATATGTTGCAAATCTATTTTTAAAGGAAGTTGTAAGACATCATGGCCTACCCAGAAGAATTGTCTCGAACAAAGACACTAAGTTTGTTGGTCAATTTTTGAGAACATTATGGAAGAAGTTGGGGACATATTTGTCCTTCATCTCATCTTGTCACCCTCAAACAGATGAACGGACTGAGGTGGTAAACAAAAGTTTGGGAAATTTATTGACGACTCTAGTTACTAAGCACCATAATCAGTGGGATCAGATTCTACCACAAGCAAAATTTGCATGCAATGACTCACCAAACATGAGCACTGGAAAGAGACCATTCCAAATATTGTATGGAATGCAACCCAAGGGAGTATCTGAGTTGTGATACTTGGAATAGAGTGATATCAAGAGAGATGGAGCAGAAGATTTTTCTACATAAATGCAGAAGCTCCATAGAAAGATCAGAGGACAGTTGTAGAGTTCTAACCAGGAGTACAAGCATAGAGCTGATAAACACCACAAATAGCTTCAATTTGAAGTCAAAAATCAGGTTCTAGCACATCTCAGGAAGGAAAGGTTCCCTAGGGGAACATATAACAAGTTAAAGATGAAGAAGAGAGGACCATGTGAGATCTTGAGGAAGTTTGATGAAAACTCCTATGAGATTGACTTGCTAGATTATGTGGGCATATCACCCATATTCAATATTTCAGACCTCTCTCCTTATAGGAAAGATGACATAAAGGGATCAGAAGATCAAGAGAAGGTCCAGTGGGAGAAACAATTGCCAGTAGTAGAAAAACCACAGATGTATAAGATTGTTGATCAAAGGATTGGCAACAAGACCAGAGGGAAGACCTATTTTGAATATATGGTCCAAGTGAAAGGGATGCCCAATAGAAGATTCCAGTTGTGAAAATGAAGTTGTTATCCAAAAGCATGGAAATTCGGTGCAAGAGCTCATGGATAGGAGTCCATGAATTTTTGTCAAGAGGAGTATGTTGCAGGAGCATCGTTGGCAAGCACGCGGAGAAGGCACTCAACGCATGGGAATATTTCTAGAATATCAACACTGAAGGTCTCGACGAATATTCTGAAGCATGTCTGAACCCAACGATTAGCATGCCTAAACTCAATGCTATAAAAATATTTGAAGCACACTTGAACAGTTGCGAGCGACGTGGGAGCTTCCACTCATGCTCTAGAATATGAATTATCTAAGAGAGTCATTAGGTTAGGTTTTTGGAGTAGCCAAGAAGTTCGGGGTAACCCTAAGAAACCTCATATATAAATAGAGGTTTTGTATGCCCAAATGAGGCTAGCTGCAAGTTAGTAGGAGATTTCTGAGTTTTCAGTTTTTGTTCTCATATAGTTGTAGCCATTTTCACTTTTGAATATAACAGAGGAAAATTGGCCCAACGTATGGTGTGGAAATTGCTTGCAATTCTCTGTTATTATGTTTCCAAGAATGAATGAATGAATTTCGTTATGAGTAGACAAAACTGTGAATGTTATGATAAGTTTCAATTGTCTCTCTTCTATCGAGTTGTTCAAGGTGTGCACATAGAATGCAAGGAGTGTGTTGTCAGGATATGTTTCGGTTTCGAAGCTCAGAAGAGATAACAAGAAACTCCCCTTTGAAAGGAGTGAAAATAGACTGGTGCAAGGAGTGCACAGTCGTCCACACGAATTCAAACCTTCCGTAAATATCTGGTGCAAGGATTGCACAAATCCAAGGCTCGACTAAGCATCGAAGGGACTTTGTAAGAAGTAGAATTCTTCATAAGACAAACCTCAAGAGGAATAACACTTTAATAAGTATTAACAAGATCCAAGAGTCGAACTTGTCAGAGGAGAAAAGGTTCGAAACCTTTGAACACTTATAAGTCATATAAATTAGAGAAATCATAAGCTCAGGTGGAGGAGTGATGTCAGTTGTTGGATCACAGCGTAAGTACCAACAATCCTCTTATTAAAGAGAAGGTACATGAGCTTTAACGCTTCATATATGCAGGGGAGAGAACCCACCAAGATTTGAGACTTGAAACTTCTGAAGTCCGGAGTGTCAGATTTCCAAAGTGAAATCTTCGTTGTCTAATCATCTAAAGCAGGCTGATCCATTATATTGTCTGAGGTGAACGTCCGATGTTGTATTTCCAAGGATAATCCGAGTCATTGGATATCGTGAGCCCAGGAGGAATCAAGTTTGAAGCTTGAGATTCCCCAAGCGCGGAGTGCTAGAGAGTCGAGCGTTGATGATCTGTCGAAGGACACTTGTCAGCAAATCATGATATTTGGGAAATTTGTCATGGGATTTTTCAGTTTGAGAACTAAGGTCTCCAAAGCCCGAAGACCCGAAGTGAATTTGAGCCATCGGATTCGGAGGAGATGTGGTGAAGATATGTGAGCTCCAGGTAAATTCCCATAGCGATCTCTAGTCGTTAGATTCAGGGGAGAAATGGTGTGAATATGTGTCCTCTAGGTATAGACTTGAAGTAGTCCTCAGTCGTTGATCGAGGGGGGGACACATGTTAGTCGATCACAGCCTTCATATAAAAGCATTGCGGAAAGGGTGAAGTTTGAGATTTGAAATATCCAAAGTCCAGAACCCGGAGGATATGTCAACTGTTGATTGAGGGGAGGGTATCAGGACTGTTGATATTGGTTGAAGGTCAAACACCCAAGGTAGAAGCTGAACCATTGATTGTGAAGACAGGTGTCTTCATGTCACCCGCTCCGAAAGATTGAAGTATGGAAGGAGGCGAGGTTTGAGACTTCAAAAACATGAAGTCCAGAGAATCACATAGATCACAGTCGTTGATTCAAGGGGATAGGTGTTAGAGTATCTTCCACTCCAGAAGATTTCCCTGTAAAGAAAAACAAGGTTTGAAACTTGATAATTCCGAAGCCCAGAATTCTGATTCGACCACAGTCATTGATCTAGGAGTATTAATTATGAACTGTTGACTCTGAGTAATAGAAATCGGTCATTTGTTTGAAAGAATAGTCAATATCATGATATCGACGATCATCTCGCATTGTGGGGACAAGAGTTTCACAAAATTTAAAAATTCGAGGGCGGGCGCAATCCATACTGTGGTTTTTCCAAGTGGACATGTGTAAGATCGGGGAAAATTTTGGGCTTAAAATTAATTTGACTTCAAACTTCTTTTGGTTGTGCCCACAATCGCGCGGTCATCGCCCAAGGTCACATTGGAGGAGGGGCCAAGAGAAAAGGCGCTAACGCCCAATACTTTGAGATTTTCGCAGAGCACAAAAGGAAAGTTTGTGGGTGCTGACAAGGTTGCATAGGGAGCCAAGAGGACCTGTGTTTAACATAGAATGAGACCAATTGGGTTTCAAAGAGTCAACCTACTCTAGAATCAAAGATCCTAACTGGGAGGTCATGCAACCCTTAGGAGAAAAGGGGGTCTGCACCACTTTTGGAGGGTCTTCTTTGGAGGCTTGTTGTCTCTTCCAACAATCCTTCTTCAGGTGTCCATATTTTCCACAAAAACAACACTTATTTTTTCTCTTTTTTTCCTTCGACTTTGATTGAGATAAATCCATTTGAATATGTCCTCTTTTCTTAGGTCTTCCTCTGACCACCATCGCCTCAGAGGTAGAAGTTTCAAAATTGGATTTCTTCCTTGTCTCCTCAGACAGTAAAGCTCCAACAATAACATCAAACTCAATACTTTATGTTGAACTAAAACTAATATAGGTTGCAAAGTGATCCATGACTCGGGAAAAGAACACAATAATGTAATCACCTTATCTTCAGATTCAAATTTTACTCCCATGCTAGTTAACTGGACTAAAAGAGTATTAAAAGTATTTAAATCATCAGCTACTTTCATATCTTCCTTCATGCGCAAGCTATACAATTTTCTTTTGAGGAAGATCATGTTCGTCAAGAATTTCGTCATATACAAACTTTCCATCTTCATCCATAAACCAATTGCTATCTTCTCTGACACAATGTTGAAAAAAACATCATCAACCAAACACATACGTATGGCACTCAATGCTCTCTCATCGATCTCTTCCCACTCTTCATCTGATATGGTCAATAATTCTTTCATTTTCCCTCTAGCACCTTCGCAAGGCCTTGTTGCACTAGTAGGTCGTACATTTGACCTTCCAGATCTCAAAATTGTTCTTGCCATTAAACTTCTCGATTTCAAACTTAGCACCCTGAGTTTTCACCATTAGTAGAAGAAAACACTCCAACACCACTGCTTATAAAACCAATCCCTTTATATGAAATAAATAACCTTGTACTTAAATATTGAACCCAAAACTAATGGTGAAAAGGTTTTCAAAAAATATTTAAAAAAATATTTGTATACCTTAATAAATAAATATTTTGAAAGACGCATACCATGGTATTAAAGCTCACTAAACACAAAGTGGATCCTCCATGTTTTATGCATAATATATAATCCCCATTCAACCATTAATGTATTCATACCATTCAACCATTAAAAAATATTTGCACCATTCAACCATTCACACCCTTTAAAAAACATGCAAATTTGGTATTTGAAGATGGACGGTCCCTTCCTTTTTTAAAAGTGTGATTAAATATAGAAAAATCTTGGGCTAGACTCCTATCTCCCCAGCCACGTAGGTAAATAAAATTAATAAGGAAACCACAATAGAATGCTTGAAAAGCCTATTCATATTTTATTATATCACCATTAACTAAGTATTTATGTTTGTTTTCAAGCAACAGTGCTACCACATCAGTGAATCTAGCGGTATTCACTAGACACCACATCATACAAGGGTGCAAATGTCCAATGATAGTGGGGAGTAGAGTACCCATTCCGATATGTATGCTTCAGAATTACAAATATTTACAGTGATTGTAGATATTTATTTCCTAACTTATACTTATACATTATCTTCTCAAAATTTAAGAGCATGTAGCTCAGGAGGGTGAACTGCAAGAAGAACCAATTAGAAAAAAGATAAATGAACCAACAAGTAAAGAGAAATAATGTAATGTTAATAAAAATAGTGAATTAGTTATTTCAATTATATTTCAACATATCGATATGATCATTTTCGTTGTTGCAGTTCATGACCCTGCACAGATGCCTCGATGCCCTTCTCAGCAATGTACCAGAAGTATGGTACATGAGTGCATGGAAACACAACCAATAGAAGGACAGGGCACAGGAAAAACAATTTCCTTGGATGATTATGATACCCCAATTGTCAATTTTATGAATGTAAAAAACCTAAATCAAAGAAAAATTAGATGTATAAATTCATGACTTGTATTTGGATGTTTATCGATGTTTATACGTTCATATGATTCAATGTTTATATGTTCATATGTTTTGATGACTATCCTAGTTATTCATGAATGTCTATATTTTTTCTATAAAAACAAAATCATTTGTTGGGTATGGGGAATTGAGAGCAATGTGAAGGGGGGGCGGAGGGGCCATATGAGCTTCCACCTTCACGTGGTTGGCCCTGTTCAATAGAGAATAACCTATTCTAAAAACAAAGAGAAGATCATTAAGGTATGCGGCCACTTAAGTTTTTTCTAGAGTATTTTACATAACTAAATGCATGTTTATTTGCTTATATATTATTTATTGATATAAAGAATTTGTATTTTATGATTCATGCAGGTCTTGGTGATGGAAATGCATCTTGTGGAAAACTCTTATCAAGTTGTATGGGCTAATGGATCTAGCGAAAATATAATGATAAGGTAAGGGTTTTGACGTATTTTTTAAAGTGGGATTTATACTAGTAAAAGTTCACAATCCTCGTGAAAGGATAGAATTGCATTTTTGGTAGACAAGCATCAATGATTTTAACAAAGTATGAATCATATATTGTGGGAAAAACCTTTCTTTGTATTATTACATTGACCAATACAACCATAACAAATTTTTAGTACAAACTCTTAACCACACACACACACACACACATATATGAACCCTAAGTAAACAAATGATAGAAGATAAAGGGAGAATATGTACTTATAGGAGTGAATGAAGATAACAATATGAATAATGGAGTGGAGAGTGCACTCTAGCCTTGAATTGAATGATACTTGCATCCAACATGTTTCATTGTAATGTATGTTGTGATAGTTGTGTCTTCTCACTATAATGTATGTTTATATGTCCATCATGGGATTCCTAGAGCACCACCTATCATTCATGATCCAACACATAGTAGTCAAGAATCCCATCTATTGCTAATGTGTGCAAGTACCGTATGATTAACTAATAATTTGTGTCCTTAATTATGAGCTATGAATATTTACTATCACAATATTCTTCTAGTGAATGTAGATTTATATTTGAAGTTGGAAATATTAGTGAAGAATTCAAGAACTACTTCCATGCAAAAGATACCTACATTCAACAATTTATGAGCTATCCCAACATTGTTCCAATTGTGGATTTTCGAGAGGTGATTAGGTCCCACATTTTATTTACCTAGTTTAACCACCACTTAAAAATCAAACTCCTAAAATAGTAGCAAACATCGATAGAATCAACCTTCAAACATTGTATTGTTAACCAAATACCTGACCACTAAATTATCAATGGACAACTTGAAGGACTGGTCCAGAAGATAATACATGAATTTTTGTAGCATATACGCCATCACAAGGACTTTGCCTTTCATCGTTGTGGAATTAAAATTTTGTAGCATATACACCATCACCGGGCCTTTTCCTTTGCCTTATAATATAAGAAGGTCTACGATTCAAGCCCATATAACACACCCTCTTTTTCAGTTAATAACCAAAGATGCAGAATTCGTGTGGACAACTAAATGTGAGACAATGTTTGGAAAACTCAAAGAAATGGTCTATGAATCTCCTATACTTCGAGGACTAGATTGGAAGCTTCCATTTCATATTTCAGCCAATGCTTCTCACATGGTAGTGGGAGTTGTTTTGGGGTAGCAGAAGGACAAGAAACCATACGCAATCTACTACATCAGCAAGAACTTGACTCCAGCTGAACTAAATTATACAGTAACAGAAAAGGTAGAAGTCATTTATGCTGTTAATAAATTTTGACACTATATTACAGGTTATCCCACTTTTGTGCACACAGATCATGCAGCCATCAGGTCTGTCATGAACAAACTTGTAACCCTGGGTCGGATCATTATATGGTTATTATTAATGCAATAATTTGATATCACAATAGTGGATCTCTCTGGGAAGGATAATGTGGTTGCAGATTTCTTGTCTAGATTAGAAAATGATACACAAGGGGAACCTGCAGAAGATAGTTTTCCAGACAAACACCTTTTTGAAATTTCTACTCATGATCCATAGTATGCAGATATTGCTAACTATCTTGAGATAGGAAAGGTGCCTCAACATTTTCCTTACAGGGAACGAAGGAAGATCATTCATCACAACACCCGTTACATATGGATTGAGGGATTCCTCTTTTACACTAGGCCTGACCAACAAATCCGACACTGCATAGGAGAAGATGGTATTTGTGATGTCTTGAAGGCTACTCATGATGGTCCCTATGGAGGCCATTTTGCAGATAAACGATCAGGTCACAAAGTGATGCAAATGGGGTATTACTGGCCCACCATTTTTCAAGATTGAAGGAAGTATGTATGGGGGTGTGATAGCTGCCAACGAATGGGGCAGCCTAGTAAAGCAGATGAAATTCCCTTGAATCCCCAGGTAGCCCTTGAGCCCTTTGAAAAATGGGCCATTGATTTCATGGGAACATTCAATCCCCCCTCACAATAGAAAGTCCATATTCTAGTCTGCATGGATTATGTAACAAAATGGGTTGAGGTGAAGGAAGTTGTAAAAGAAACCGAGCAGGTTGTTTCAAACTTCCTGTTTGAAGAATTTTTTTCTCGACATGGAGCCCCTAGAGAAATAGTCTCAGACAGAGGAGCATAGTTCACATCACATATGATAGCAGGGTTAATGAAGAAATACAGGATCAAGCACAGGATAACAACTCCATATCATCCCCAGGAAAATGGTCAAGTCAAGAGCACAAATAAGGTACTAGAAAATATCCTCACAAAAACTGTAGAAAGTCATCATCGAGATTGGGCGGAAAAGTTTCCTGAAACACTATGGGCGTACAGGAAAACTTGGCAGAATACAACGAGATTTTCTCCATATGATCTTGTCTATGGAAAATATCCTTTGTTTCCCATAGAGTGTGAAATTAAAACACTTAGAACAACCCTGGAAGTAGGTTTGGATCTTCCAGAAGCCCAAAAATATCGTCTAGAGTAGCTAAACGAGCTAGATGAAATTTGATTAGTGGTTGTCCAGAACACTGCTAAACGAGATAATACTTTGGTTGTCGCTACTTTGAGTTGTCGCTACTAAATTCGCTTCTACTCTATGTGTCGTTACTTCAAAATTGCCACTGTACGAGATGTCGTTACTGCAGTTGTCACTACTCCTATTGTTGCTACTTCGGTTGTCGCTACTTCGGGTGTCGTTACTTCAAAATCATTATTGTACGAGATTTCGTTCCTGTTGTTGCTGCTACTCTGATTTCCACTACTCTGGTTGTTGCTACTCCGGGTGTCGTTACCTTAAAATCGTTGTTGTACCAGATGTCATTACTCTAAGGTGTTTCCACTTCAGTCGTCGCTACTCTTTGGTTGTCGCTACTCCAATCGCCATAACTCTTTGGTTGCCGCTAATCCTACCACTACTATTGTGGCTGCAGTTACTTGTCTACACTCCCGCCAACATGGATATCGATATTTCAGCTTCCACCACTTCCGATGTCTCCGCTTGATTCGATGTTGTCATATTTCGTGACTGTAGACAATGTTATTCCTGCGATGATGCTTCTCCATAATAGGTGAGTCACTAGGTACGCCCTCAACCAACTTTAATGAATTTGGGTAATATTACACATGGAAAGGGAATTCATGCTCGAGGATGTTGTTCACTTTAAGTTTGGTGGAGATTTTATGTCTTTTCCCAAAGATTCATCATTACCCTATTTAATCACACAATTTCGCAATCATTGCTTAAAAATTTTCAATGTCATTGTATGCATAGGGATTGGAAACACCTACCAAACCGTTAGTCATCCACCAAGATATTAAATTCACTGTCATATTGTCATCATTACTTACTTGACACATCATTTTATTTAAAAATAAATAAAAATATACATGACTCTTTCCACAACACATTTTTCGCAAAATTGTTTTGCCTGTCGTTTCTCTTGAACTGGTCGCCGATACTACTTGAGAAGGCACAATCAATGGAATAGAACGGGTGGTGGATCAGTAAGGTATGATCCAACAAATACTACATAGGTCCATTGAAATCCAGAAGTCTGGCAAATTTTTCAAAATGCAGGTTGGGACATGTATTTCGAGAGGTTACATGGATTCGATGCAGACATTACAACAGAATTCGCCCAAAAATTGGACAGCCACTCCTCCATAGTCTACGGATTAAAAATCAAAGTGATGGAGGAAACCATTGCAATAGCTAGTGGGTTGCCAATATCAAATCAGCGATGCTTTGCCCGGAAAACACCACTCCTGGAATTTCCAGAGTTGTTTCTGTGTGAAGGCAAAGAAGTAAAGCCGAAAGGGAAAGATATGAATGAACTTCTCTACCACCTCCATGGGCCGAGGTAGAACTATTTTTCATAAGGTATGTGACATGCAAAGGCCACCCCTGTACCATTTACAAATATCATCTCAAATTGCTCACATCTCTACGTTTCCAACAAAGCATAAACATGCCCTATTTTTTGTGGAATAACATTCATTGAATGATGTGAGCATCTCGGTTCTCATGCCAACCACTCAAAACCATCACAAATCATGGCCTTGTTAAGATACTATTCGTGCATGTGATAGATAAAACCCTTGTGAGTTGGATGCAATTCATAAGACTCTCAGAAGAGGAATTGGCAGAACTTATCCTAGAAGTAGCAGAAACCCTAGCAGAGAGAGATGGGATGAGAAGGTTATCAGAGGTTGGCGAAACTATTGAAAAAGTGGATAGAATGGGTGTTGATACATAGGAATCAGCCTTAGATGAAGATGATGAAACAGGTAAAACATCAGTGGAAGTTAGAGAAGTTGGGGGAATGAGGCAGGTCATTAACTTGGATTCAGAAGACGAGGAAGCAACGGGTTCAATTCCTCCAAACCCTTTTCCTAAACAAGAACGAGATGTCGCTACTCCCTCATCAGATGAACAAGAAAGATATGTTTCTACTCCCTCAGCAGATGAAAAATAAATAGACGTTGCTATTCCACCCACAGATGATCATGAGATGGATGATGATACCCCTTCGTCTGATGAGCAGGAGAGGAATGCTACTACTCCTCCAATCTATGAACAAGAGGTAACTAACATTGTCACACAAGAACTAGTACCAGAGCTTTCTGACTTTCCTGTCTGTGAAGATGGTGTAGCTACTCCTCCCATCGGTGAGCAAGTAATGACTGACGCTGTAACACAAGAACCAATGTCAGAATAAGTCGTTCCTGAAAATCCTATTTTGGAATACACAACAGCTACTCCTCCAGTTTGTGTGAAAGAAATGACTGATGTTGTTACAAAAGAACCAGCGTAAGAGAATGTTTCTTCCGAAAACCTTGAACTAGAGTTGGGTGCTACTATTCTAGGAGAAGTGCAAGTTAAACAAGAGCTAGGCATAGAGGCTGCAGGAAATGAAGCTTAGAATGAGGTTCCTCCTAGGGGATGGGCTGAAGGAATTCCTGTCACACATGAATTTGTTGAATTTTGTGCAAGGAGAAGAACCTCTATTCAGGACCATTATAGGACAACTTATAGAGAAAATCTACAATTGAGGATTGAGAATTCCAAGATAAAGAAGCAGGTGCTCCACCTGAAGAAATGAGCATGACGATACAAAATAATTACCAAGGAAGAAATGAGGAGAAATGTCAAGGAGACTATTTCGGCAGCTACCCAAACTGTTTATACTCCCACAGTATCGACAACTACTCAAACTGTCGATACTCCCAGAGTAACAACAGCTACTCAAACTAAGTTCGTGTTGCATACAGAAGCTACTCATACCAATCCTATCTTACACACCTCTACAGTACCAACAACCACTCAGACTGAGCCTATTTTGCACACTTCCATAGTAACAGAATATACTCAAGCTGAGACAATGACATATACAACTGAAGCTCAGGTATTTTTGTTGAAATTTGAGATAGAGAAGAGGAATAAAATTGTATCTCAATTTCGGATAGGAGTTGTCCCTTCTTCAGTGCACCTAAGGACATTGAAAGACATAAGGGAGCAGGCTGCTAGATTCGTTGGTGCTTATGAGGAAACATTGGAATAAGAGAAGAACAAGGGTGAGAAACAAAAGGAAAAGATTACAAATATGGAGGCACGTATACAGAGGTTAAGATATGACAAACAAGAGATGTATGATATCACCCAGCAGGTAGTAATGTGTCTCTCCCCTTCTCTCAGCTATGCATTGTTCCTTCATGTTTAGTATTTATTTTTCTATATGGAATGTCTTTACCAGGATATCGTTTATAATATTAAATACCCCATACAGTTTCTTAGGACTTTGAGAAGTCATGACATCCTCACATAACATCTCATGTGTGAGCTTTACATGCACAACTACCTTCTAAGAGATGATAAAAAATTCAATCCATTTCTTTATGTGGGAGATGTCCAATTGAGTTCCTTCCTTTCTTACACCATTAACTAGATGAAGTGAAAGAAGGCACTTGATTCTTTCATTGAAAATTAGGTACACAAAACCCTTCAGGTTAAAATGGAAAACTTTCAAGTTACAGATATCATCAACAAACATAACTATTTCAAATGGATTCCAAATTGGCCACAAAATATGGAAACTACACAACAATGGTCTGCTGAGCTTTTCATAACATAGTTGACCCATTGCAAGGGAGAGGCACTTGAAAACTATGACTAGAGATGGGCCTTATCACCACCTGCTATTAGGGAAAGGGAATCATTTGGGGCTCCCAATTTTTTTAGAGCCATGGAAATAATATCCATGTATATACAATGTATGTGGCATTCAATGGCTAGGTTTGAGATTTTCATTCCCCATCATCTGGATGCCACTTGATCAATATCAACCTTATTATAAGGTCCAAGGAGAATGGTGGAAGGATATAATATTGACTGGAGGATATAAGTTTCCAAGGACAGATATGGTTGAGGCATATGACATAGCATAACTTCATGCCCAACATCAAGGTTACAACCCAGATCTACGAAAGCAACAGCCTGCACGAGGATGTGCACATGACTAAAGTTTGGGGGAGATGTTGGCCCATGAAATTTCTTGTTTTCTACCACTTTTTTCTATCCTTATTTACCTCCACTTCTATATTCCTTGAGCTATTGTGTGTAACCACAAGGGTAAGAATGCACCTTTATTATTTCATTGTGTGTATTAGTTCAAAAACGTTAGAGATTGATTGGGGGTTTACCAAAGTGAATCACTAATCTATGAAATCTCACAGGAACAGAGAAAGCATAGTCTGGCAAGATGATGCGGTCAAGGATGAAGTGCAGTCTGTGGGTTGATGGTGCAAAAGAGGACTTGTTCCATTGTCCAACATTAGGTTCTATTAATTGGTTCAGCCTTTTTGTATTTTTAGGAAGAGTTGTTACCCTAATCTTGGGATGCTCTGTGCTCCACGAATTGTATAAAAGGCCAAAAATAGATAGAGAAGGGATTAGCGAGTCAATCAGCTAGCTAGGAGTTGTCCTGTATCAATACTGCAACCTATGTAATCTCGTTTTATTTAATGAAAATCAAGTTTCTTCAGAGTTTTTGAGTTTTCGTGGCAGTTAGTTCACCGCAACCCTGATTAGGGAGTTGGGCTCGCTCTTCTATTCAGGTGTTGTCGACTTATGATATTGTTTTTTTGTGGTTTTGTGTGGAATCTATTAGATCTATGTGTTCTTCATTTACAGTTTTCCTGCTTCATTTGAATGTTACAGTTATTTATGTTTTAGCACCAATAATCTAGTTTTTGTTCTTTATTTTACTGCAATGATTGTTTACTTATATGATCAACATTGAAAGAAGCACAGTCTACACATACAATGCACCGTAGCCTATAAAACATTCATACCCCTAGGTTGAAAAATTAAATGTATTAGGTGGTAAATCTAGACGCTTAACTTTGATTTCTTTCATTCATATGAGTGTGAGTAACCTTTATTTTTTTGCTAAGGGAATGACTCAACCACAAGGATACAAGTTTCTCATCCAAAAAGCTACAAACATAGTTGTTGAAAGGGTGTGAATGTCTTTAACCTCATGTTGTGATTATTCCTTCACATTAATAGGTTAAATTTGATATTTAAGGTAATTATTATGACCAATATATATTAATATTCATTAATGGTTGTGAGTGCATTGAAGTGGATAAGTAAAGGGTTGGCCCACTCTCACAAGCATAGTGATAGATTTAAAAAAATAACATCTCCCATATTGTCCCCCTGGGATAACCCTACCAAATAGTTTTTGACCTCTAGTTTAGAGCCCCAATATCTCAATTAAAACCATTCATTCAAGGGAATGTATTTTATCTTCCCCTTCATCCCAAGGTGCCTTAGGTTTCCCTTTTGATCCACTAAGAAATACTCCTAATAAGTCCCAAAACCCCCTCTGATAATCCCTTATCACATAAGAAACCCTTTGAAGGGTGAATCACACATGAAAATATTGAGTATGGGTCAATCACGAATCCCAACATCTAGCTTCTCATGTAGTTTTTTTTTTTTTAAACCTACAGGAAGCATGGAAATATCAACGATAGCTCATCACAAGGTAATGAATGTGTTTTATTAAGTGTGGAAATATCGACGAACTTTCGTTGCAAGGAAATGAATAGGTTTTATTAAGCATGGCAATATCGATAAAATTTCATCGCACTTTTCCATGGTTTTGCGTCGCACATATAGCATCTGCGTCATAAATTTTTACTCTGCCAAACATTTTTGTTGCTATTTCCACCTCTTTTCATCGAAACTTTCTACTCTTTTCCATCGGACGTATGGAATCCGCGTCGTAATCTGTTCGTAAGTTTTTTACTTTGGCACAATTTTTCATCACTATTGCGACGAAGTTTCATCACTAGCCACGCTTTATAAGGTAAACCTATCTTGAGGCTGATGACATGTGAAGGGCTTATTTCGTCGTTGTTTCCAAGAATAATTGGTTCATGGATATAGCGACGAAAAAAGTTCCATGAGAAATAGTCTTTTCTTTCATGGAAAGTGCGATGGATATGTGTGGAAATAGCAATGAAAAACCATGGAAAATTTGGTCTAATGTAGTAGTGATTGGATGCTTGACTTGGTAGTGCATCGGTACCCCGGTGGGTGAGGAGAAAATGTCTCCATAGTTTTCCACGATCCCGTCCACTTGCTTCTGCTACAAAGAGAGGCTCTGTGTAGAGGTCACGGATGTGGCAACCTTCTCCCTAGTGTGATCATGGATCACAAGGAAGATGAACTTCCCATCATTTGAAATGACCTCATTGCATTTCTTAGCAGAGAATAAATAAATAATGGTAGGCATCTCTACCTATGGTATCTTGTAAAATTGTCTACCCAAAGTAATAATAACACTGTGGTGTCTAGACTCATACAAAGCATGTCCCTTACACAAATATAGATGGCATAAAAGAACATCACAAACTTCAAGGGGAGAAATATCACATAATACCTCATTTTTTAATGGCTTGATGTTTTAGGGTAGATTGCATTGTTGTATGACGCGAAGATATCATCCTTAGAGAAGTCAGTTGATGGTGTAGGGATGTGGGTGCGATGTTATTGGTAGGTCCATTCATTTGACAACCTCTGTTGAAATCAGGTTCTTCTAACTTCTTCTATTGACAATGAAATGCAACGAAGTTCCCTTTACCCACATTTGTGAGTGAAATAGGTGTTCCCCTTCCTCTGGTTCTTCTGGTTCGCTTGGTTGGAATTTCATGGTAGCGACAGTGGCATTGGGTTTGGAATAAATGATCCACTTCCCACTTTCTGGATTTGATTCAGAGTTAGAATATGCCTCTGACTAGGAAGCTTTCATCTTGGCCACCAGTGACTACTTGGAGCGACATTATTTGGCGTTGTGCCGAGGGATTTTATGGTATTCACACAATTTTCCCGTGTCCTTCTTTGACTTCTCAGTACCCTTCTTGGGTTGTGGCTTGGACTGGTTTCCTGAGAGAAACCACCTTTTCTTTTTCCCTTGTTTTGTGTGTTGGGGCCGCCTTTTCCCTACTTCGACTATGAGCAGTTTACAAATCCAAACTCTCGCCTCTTCTTGTTAAATTTTTGCTCGATCTTGACAACATATCTATAAGTCAATCCTAATGAGGCGATGTCCAAAAAATTCATTTTTGTTTGAATGTATCTATGTAGAAATCTGTAGTATTTGAGCACCAGATGTCATTCAGAGTATTTGATACCCAATTAGGTGTGCAGGGTATGGAAAATATTGGTGACGGAGTGTGGTCCATCTTTTGTACTTGTCCTCGTAGCTTCCCACAGGGTAGTATTGTTATTTAATGGTATCCTTGAAGGAATCCCATGTGGGGGAAACCAAAAATATTATTCCTCTATGAACCTTTTCTCATAGTAAGTATCCCACCGGTCCTTAACATGGGGGACAACCTTAAGGACTGCAAAAGTAATATTTTCACTGTTGGAAAAATTGTGGACTGAAAAATACCCTTCAAGAAGATTCAACTATTTATCTACAACATCTGTATCTATCAGTCCTTCAAATAACTTAATATCAAAATTTACTTGTACCTTGAAGGGGGTTGCATGGTTGCTTGATGAATATGTGTCTCATGTGGGAAGTTGTCGAAGGATCTGTGAAAAATTTCCCATCATTTCATTCCTTTGTTGTCCAATCGCTTCCTCGAGAAACATTTTAAAAGGATCTCCTACTCCATAATCTTTCTTCTCATCCCACATGGGTTGTTGTTGGGCTTAGCATGGCTGATATTGCAAAGGCTCAACTGGTTCGAGTCCAAAATTCTTGTACCCAGATCTTGTCAGGCACATACACGAAAAAAAATAAATGAAGAGCATATTGCTCTGATGCCACTGGTCCAGATTTATAGGTAGAATGAAAGGAATAATAGACTGAATACAATAACACAAAGATAAAAATTACAACAACATATATATAGTGAACAATAACTTCTATTGATTAAAGAAAATAGGCTGAAACTGTAAAACTGTAGAAATGGAAACAACTTGCTTGAATGGTGGTAGCTATCTCCGAGAAGAGATGTGGCTTGCTACATGCATCCATCTAAACATAATGATTACAATGAGGATCTAGAGGCCTTTTTAACATTAATCATGGATTCCAAAACCGTAGACATCCAAAAACACAACCCTAAGAGATGAAATGTTTAAATTTGTGTGGGCCCTGATGGGTAAGTTGGTACCTCAACTTCCCATGGTCATAGCATTTGCATACAACCTCCATTTTAGGTGTGTAATAGCCCATTGGAAAGGTATTTTTGATAAATACACATTATGCCATCAAACTCGGACTACGTCTATAGTTTGACTGCAGAAAGCCAAAAAAACATTATTTAGGGCCCCAAAATGGCCCTTGAAGTACAAAAATATGTACTAACATGAAAACTTCAAAAATAAGGTAGTGGTATTAGGTGGCAGGCCACCAATTTCCACCTACAATATGTCTATGGATTCAAACATCCCTGAGAGTGTATAACCCACAATTACAAACAAGTACGGAAGAATGTGTTGAACTAAAAATTGTCAATAGGAGCTAGTTGGAATAGGTGGGTGGCCACCAATATCCACCTGGATCAAAGAGAGATGTAGGATACACTTATTTGCAAAATCTAAATTACAAGAGGTCAACATAATGAATTTTTAACATAAAGTAAGAACCCAAAATTTCCAAATCCCTATCACTAGGTGGTGAAGCATCAAAAGGTTTCTGAACCCCAAGGTGGTTAGTTAATACATCAACTTCCTAGGGGTGAAAATTTTGGATAAAATCTTCATTTGAGGTGCATAGTAGCTCGTTGGAAATATCTAGTTAAGGGATACAATGTTGTGGCACGACATGGGTGTGCCAAAGTAACATCCTCATTTTCAAATGTCAAACTAGAAATATATATTGTTTAATGTAATATATGGTCGAGGGCCAAGGGATGTAATATGTGAATGATGTAAATTAAATATAATGAATAAAATGTATCGCCAGCTATAAATGGACATAGACAGATATTTGGGGTCTTAGTTTCAACAAGAAAGGGAATGGGTCCAAGGGGGGAGATCTTACCCATGTTTATTATATCCAAACCATTTCTTTCCAAATTATCCTTACAATGAACCTTCCATTATATGTTGAGCGTTCGAGAGCCCCATCAATCAGTTCATCTAAGAGGGTGGATCTTAGAAGTCACATCCCATAGTTATTTAGAGGATGGATATTGAGTACAATCAACTTGGGGAAGACTATATGTCAAGCAAACAAGGGAAAGAGGTGAAATCCGTATTTGTAGAGGACCAAAATTACAGATTCATTTTTTTTGCATGGAGATTTGTTTTTACATGTTGTTTTCTAGAAAAGAAAGGAGTTTTTAGTATTGAAGCTTGGAGGAAGCCATTATGGACACATATGGTAGTTTTTTGGAGTTGTATTCTCATGGAAAGAGATTCGACAGGCTTGTGAGGAACATTCTTTTCAGTATTAGTAAAGAGAAATAAATGGTTTGCAATTGGGAGAATTCCTATGGTAGATGTAGAATTCCTAAGGTCCCAAAAGAGAAATTTCCCATCCAAACTCTATTGGAATCCTTGGAGGGGAGGTAAGGGACTATGATAAGTGAAGGGGCATTCCATTCCTTTCATTGTTCAGGTTGTGGGTAAGAGAGTTGATGGAATGGGATAGGTTGTGGGAATTGACTATTGAGAGGGGGACATTAGCCATCCTTAGGGAAGATCGTTTGTTGTGGATTTATATCTCTAGCTCGGGGGTAAATTTTTGTTTGCAATATGAAAAAAAAGTCTACGGTTGGGATTAACATCCTTCTTTTGGAGAGGGTTTCATATTTCTTAAGTTATGTGTCCTTATTTGTTTTTTCATTCATGTTAAATGCTAATATAGTTATTATGCATTTTACCCTAATTTATCTTTGTTCTTGCTACCTGTTGTAAGTAGATTGATGCAAATTAATATATTTTTTATGGTTGGATGATGTTGTATGTATTTAGTTGGTATTGTACACAAACAAATTAGTTTCATTCACATTTTTATTTAGTATAGGCATTTGAATGAACTTGATTTTCATGTTGTGTATTATTTTTTCATTTAGAATTGGTAGCATAAAATTTCATTGGGTTGTTTTAGCAGTAACATGATCCAACTTAGGGCTAGGTTTATTATAGTCAAAGACAAACCCAAGCCCTTCAAATTCAAAAAAAAATTATTTAGGGCCTCAAAAATACCACAAAAGTTTAGGATCTAGAAAATCATAACAAAACTACCATGGTGGAGAACTGTGTTGAGTTAATGGAAGAGGTGGGTGGCTAGCTATATCCACCTATATTAGTATTCCCCCTAGGGAAGAAATGGTCCCCATTGCATCAAGTCCTTGTAGTATATGGTGAAACGTTTACTGAATATGAATCTTGGTGAGTCATTTTCCTTGATGAAGAAGCTATCCTAATTTTAAAAATCGATAGACTTGTATGTTCTATTGGTAAGTGCATTCATCCTGATGTCGATGATCTGATCCATTGTAAATTTCTCAAGGCGGTTAGGATTGAGTTTTATAGGTTCCAATTAATCAACCATGATCGATGTGTCCAAAAGAAGTGGAAAATATGGTTGAAGCAACTCCACATTAAACACTAGGTGAAAGCCAAGGAAATCAAGATTACTCAAGTCAAAATCATTTACACCCACATCCTTTGTGATGGTGTAAGTTTCATATTGAATTGTTCAGGTATTTCAATGGGGATTTGTGAGTTGTTATTTCTACAAATGAAACTATAGCTTATCACCAACTTCAAACTTGTGTGCAACCTAATGTTGATCATCTCACTATGTGTACTTGGCATTGGCCTTCTGCAAGATATCATGAACCTATTTTTGGAAGCCTTGGATATGTTCAACAAATTTGGGTTCTTTGTCTACCTCTGTTTGAACGTGGAAGGAATTTGTCAGTGAAGATGGAATGGGTAGAGCTACATTAATGGGTGTCAATGTCTTGAACACTAAGCACACCTGAAAAGGGATATGGCTAGTAGAGTTTTGGATGGGTATGTTATAAGTATGTTGAAAATATGGAAGGCTCCCATCCCATGTGCATGGATGTTTGGCATTGTACATTTGTAAGATATTCACAATCATGTTGTTGATCACTTCCATTTTTCCATCTGTTTGAGGGTGAAAGGAAGTCAATTTGGTTCGCTTAGTGTCCATCAGAGACCATAAGATGGACCAAAAGGTACTAAGGAAACTGTTGTCCCTATATAAAATAATGGTCTGTGGTAGCCCAAAATGAACCCAAACATGCTCAAATAAGAGCCTATTAGTGGCCTTGGATATGATAGTCCTTCTATATCTTTCAAAAATGTCCATCTTCGTGAACTAGTTGACAACCACAACGACATAATCATGACCATGTTTGGTGGAGGACAAAGTGGAATACTTACTCCTAGGGCTTGTCTCAGATAGGGAGAGGAGTGTATATCGCTTGCTTCTTGATGGATGGTTAAGGGCTTGCATAGTCAATGTACAACCTCATATATTGTCTAACATCATGTCGAAGATTTGTCTAGTAGTAATACTTCTGAAGTACTTCTAGTATCTTCTCCACACTGAAGTTCCCTACAACCCGATTTTTATGTGCCTCGCAAATTATGTTTTCAAACTCACTTGAAGGAACAAAAACATGGTCCAAATAGCACAAGAGTGCACCCTAGAGGTGGAAGTCCGAGATATTTTTTTCTTCCACTTAATTTATGATAAGTAACAGTGAAGTTAGATTCATTGTTTTATAATTGTGGTCACTCTAAGGTCTTGTTGTTGTGGGAGTTAAGAACTATGGTTAGTGAAACAACTAGGGGATGATTGAAGTAGTTTGTGACATGATTGGAATTTACCTTCTTGTACTTAACGTTAAAGTGGAATTGTTGGAGGTATGTGGACGACTTATAATGGTGATCATTCTATAACTTTCCTTGTGTCAGCATGAATTCATTGGATTGTGATCAATGGGGATGATCATTTCCTTTTCTTGAGTATAATTCTTCCACTATTGACATGCCTGCTGTTATCGGACTAATCGGTAGGTGCGGACACTAACTGATCTCCCTAGATCCACCTAGATATAGAACAAAACACACCAGAACATGATGCTTTCCTTAGGTTTTAAATATTGAATTTACTAACTAAAGAGGGATAGGTGACATATCGTTTAAACGTCGCTTCCTCTCGCCATCGCTATCCTAGCTCCGTTCCAACGCTCATACAACGATGAACCTGCAAAAGAATGCAACCAACCAAAGTGATAGTAATAGCATAAACTCAATATAAACCTATGTATGTGATCAAGGAATCATACAATAAAACACAACAATCTTTATAGGAAAGAATCATATTATTGTATCATATTAAATGTGAAAGAGAGATTACAACCGTGGCCTTTATGTCTTAAGTTCCCTTCCAACTGTCCTTCATTCCCCACACACTTCTTGCTCCAAGGATTCTGAGACCATGGATCTGATAGCTACTCACAATCTATATTGACAAATCAAATCTCAAAGCCGCTCTACCCAAGCTAATAATTCGAAGCCAAATCCAACTTAGCCAATCCCAAAATATCCAAATCTAACCTTCTCCATGAGAGCTCCTCTCCTTTTATAAGATGAAGAGGATAAGGTTAGGAGGATAGGATGATCCCACTAAATCATGAAAGCGAGTAAGATCCAAACCATTTGGATGCCACCTCACCATGGAAGCTTCTCCTTCTAGAAGATTCGATAAAAAACTCATTTTTCCCACGTGTAAGCATTCTCGCACCCTGCCTATAGAGAAACCTAAAAACCTCTTGCAACCTAGATATGGTGCAACCTACAATAATCAGGCATTCTTGCACCCTACCTATATAGCAACCTGCGAACTTCCTTTTTTACAGGGTTTTTACAAGGGAAAATGCAACTTCTTTTCTCAGGAAAAGTTCTTCTCCCTTCTCTCTTCAGGAACTTAGGCCACTGACCCCTCTAAAGGCAACAGATAGGTTTACATCATTAATGGTCATAGGGATGACGAAAATAATGTGTAACACCTGCAAAATGTAATACATCTTGTTGTCATAGGTTGGATATCTATGAACAACATTAGATAGAATTTCACTATGATAAGATAGTAGATGTTCCTACTATGATGATAAATCTTACCCTACAGACAACCTAAGCTCCCATTTCGACCAAGACCCCTTATTTTTTCCAAATATAGAATTAAACAAATGGTTTCTACTTTCCCTTTAAATCTAACTCAACCAATCAAGCAAGAGAGAAGAAGAATGTGACGTACCTTATTTTGATGTTCATCCTCGCTCCTTCGATCCATGGAATGGACCTTCAAGCTCCTCAACGCAGTTGAATTCCTGCAAATATAAGAAAATCAACTCTTCCTCCTACTTTATATGATTAGAAAAATAAGATCCATCTATGAAGATCATAACAACAATAGTCAAGCAAATGTAGAACACATGAACTTGAATGAAATAGACCAAGTTTCTATTAATTGGAAATCCAATTGTAAGTACTCACAAATCATGTTTGACAACGCAATAACTTCTATGAGATCTCCTCATCCATTCCTTGCATGAAAATATTGAGATCAAAATGTTTAACTCTTTCTACCAGGATCAAAGGTTTGACACCTAAAATATTCCCCCCTTTTCACCTTGGAACAACCTTCAATTTATAGGATTGGGAGGCTCAACTACCATGATATAATAAGGTAAATGGTTGAGGATATGGCTCCATGAGTTGGAATTTTATCCTAATATAGTTCCATAGGATATGATTAATCCCAAAACAACCTCGTCCCTAAGAGGTGTCCCTTAAGAATAGTCGGGATGTGCCATATTTTTCTTTAACCACATTGTCACTCCCTTTGAGTGAGAGATAGAGCACCACTAGTACCCCCTAATAAAGGCAAGGGGAGAATTGGTTCTCCCTTAGCATGAGTAGGGGAGATCAACCCTTCATAAATTCTCAAAAATGGTGAAATTTTGTAAGAGAAATGTGTGGTTTCGGACCTCAAATGGTGGGTTTTCTCTTCCAAACTAACTTACAGATTGTGACAAATGTGTTTAATGGTTTCAACGGGTTAAAAATATTATCAAAGAGAATGAAACACTTAGTAAGGTGCATACGACACTTGATACAATTCCTGTGACACTTAACAAGGTGCATACATCACTTTGCAACACTTAGAGTGAAACATTTTGACTTGTAACAGATGGCCCCTAAAGTGTGAGGTCCAAAGAGAAACTAGTGGCCAAAAAACATTAAAAATTATTGAACGCAATGGTGCTAGAGTAGGAGAACCTGGCATAAGATGAAAATAATAATCAATCAATATAAATATATGTTTCATTCATGAGGAATGCATACCTATGCTCAAAATATGAGTTGAATCAAAGCATGGATTCCGACCAATACACTACAAATCCATGAGAATATTGACTAAGGATATGGGCACCAGATATACAATGTGGATCCATACCTCCATGAAATGAACTTATCACATCCATGAAAAATACAGAGTGGAGCTACGAGAAGATGAAACATAGCCATAGATCAATACATTGTTGATCTATGTGATAGTATATATATTAGTAAGATTGCCAACATGGTGATTTTATTGGAATGTTTTACATGCTTAAATGATCTCCATCACAGACTGGGAAAATAACATAACAAAGTGAGCACTCAACCCAGGGTCTTTGTTTGAATCCCGAAGAGGTACAAATATAGCCATGCGAATAAATGAATTGATGTCATACATGGTAGAAACCACTTGATTAGAAATCATTGAGGTATATCATTAACAAGTGTGAGGGAAATCACCAATATTGACAATGATACCCAAGGTACCTTTAGTACATTCCAACAAATGTGAATAAATGATAGGAGGTCCAACATTCATGGAATCATCTGATCAGAGGTCAATGGTGTAAACCTACTGTCATAAGTGGGGAGGCATACCATTGAAGCATGCAGGTCCCAAGGTACTAACTTTTTTTAAGTATAATTCATGGATAATGTGTTGAAGTCGATAGGAAAAGACTTGTTTGAGGAGGTCCATGACGTATCCCCAAAAATCGACATGAAAATGACACCGGAAAGTGATATGAGATGGTATATTAAATGAGTATGGACTGAAATAGGAAATGTAAATTGGTAATGTTGTAGATGGATGGTTTAAAGTGAAACTTACATTGAACATTGTGAGGCATGACAAATGACTTGGTACCATTGACTTGATGAGTACCAAGAACATAATGTGATGATAATAAAAGAACTCATCGACTGGAAAGAAAAATTATAAAGACACATGGAATTGGTATGAATTAGAGACAAGCAAATTACCCAACTATAAGGTGAGATGTAGACAAGTTCCATGTTCAAGGGCGACAATAATAGCTTCCATAATGGATTCCAAAAATCTTGACCCACTTCTTTGAATTTTTCCCCCACCATGATTGGTGAGTACCTCTTTGTTTTTTAACGATATTGAGGAGGGTAACATATGCATGGTATGCCTCATCCTCGATAACATCCTCGACATATATTTAACAAACCTAAGGAAGGAGGGGTTGGGTCCCGTATGGGTCCTAGATATTAGAATCACATAGGCCCTTCAATGAAACAATTTTATGAGCCCAAAGAAGGTAAAATCGATGTTCTTTCACATTTATAGAGTATGAAAATAACTTAAAGATGACTCTATGGGTGAATTTTCCATAAATTTAGCCTCCCAAGCCGAAAAAAAGTGTAAAACAATACAAGGGAGAAATCTTCTAGTCATGCTTGACTAGAGTATTCCTTTTTCATAATTAGTATTATGAGGCTAAAAAATAGATAAACTATAAATCGAAATAGACCCTTTCAAACCTTTTAATGAGTGTGAAAGGAAGCAAGCTCACTCAATGATCTTTTCATGTTTAGGGAGTCTAAAAAGAGATTAAAGGAAACTCCAAAGAGTTCCTTTTTCATTTAGGTTTTATGAGTCTGAAAAAGAGATAAATGTATACTCAGTAACCTATTCTCATGTATTAATGAGCATGGGAAAGAACAAATACTAAGTTTGGTAACCTGTTCTCCTGTATTTATGAGCACAAGAAATAACAAAGACTAAGCTAGTTCTAGAAAAGACTACTATGTTACGATGGGAATGACCCTTAAGCAAGGATCACTCCTAGTAGCCTGTCTCTCTAGAGGTATGTTTCCCATAGCTTGTATGATAGAAGCTAGTGTCTTTTCTCCAACATGATGTCTAAAGGCTAGAGACCTTCCCCCCAAGCATCATTTCCTCTGTTGACTCCTATTATTTCCTCGTTTAGGTGTCTGGCTGCTAATAGGAATATTTTCACTAGGCAGAGGAAAAGAAGGTTCAAATATGTGATCCAGGGGAAGAATTGATTCGAAAGGAGGGGGGTTGGTTTCATTTTTTAATGATATTGACATAGACAATGAACTATGCTTGTAAGTGTCAGTTTCATTTTTAATGAGCTTGACACGGGAAAAGATCTATGCTCATAAAGACCAAGTACTACCAAAGGATCAAGTGATTCTAGGGATTGTTTCACCTTACTTGAAATCATATTTAGCATGGCAACCTGTAAGGTGTCAGGAGAAGGTAAAGGAAAAAACCCCATGAGAGAAGAATCCTTAAGGAGACCTACTCCAACACTCTCAAGACTAGATTTTTGTAGAAAAGGGACATTATTTTCTACAAAATTGTGGAGATCTGAAGTGCAATACTCAAGTTGGTCAACAGTGACAATTTTCCCTTGATGGGGAAATTCTAAAATACAAAAAATTGAATATGTGATGGCAGTCATCGCATAGAACCAACTATGACCAAGTAACAAATTTTAATCCAGGGGCACGTCAACCACTTCAATACCAACCAAAACAATTTTACCCTTCAATGTCACAGCAAAATATTGCAAGAGTCCGTGAGGTTGGAAGCCATGTCCATCAAATGATTTGAGGCTAGTGGGACACTCACTAAGTTTAGGAGAACTAATGGCTCTCTAGAAATTAAAATACATAACACAGGTGGAGGCTCCTTCATCCAAAATAGTGCGATGGATGTTCTTTCCACCAACCAAAATTTGAATTTGGAATGTTAGGTGGTGTGGGAGCCTCTCATTAAAATAGTCCAGATTAAACATAATCAAATTTGATTCCTCTAGATCCATAGCCCCAATGGCTAACAACATGGTTCTACGTTGACTTGGATAGTTCTATAGAACTTCGAGGGTTGACATAGCACAAGGCGCTTGCACCAAATCTTCAACAATATTGTAGTTTTGGGTGGTGCGAGAATTTGGATTAAATGTTTCTTTTCGAATTGTGCCCCCAGGCGAGTGCAACACTACATCATAAATTGGATTCTCAATTTGAAGAGGGGAGTAATATAGAGGATTGGATGTGGAGGGTTGATCGATAGAATTTCCATTGGCATGATTAACTATAATTTTTTTCTCGGGTCATTAAATTAAACGTCTTAAGCATATAGACCTCAGAGGCACTTGAGGAAGAATCCCCATGGTGGGAATGACCGACATTTCCCCCTTGCGGAGGGGAATAATTTTGTGCAACCAAATGTTCCTGCTAAACTAGTTGGGAGTTACCCTTCAAAAAATTAGCGACTTCCTCATGATGGGGGCAGTATTTTGTGAAATGGTATTCCTCACAAATCATGTAAGGAAACTTATCCTTCCTATTCAGTTGAGTATCAACAATATTTGTAGTATCTTGTTGGTTAGAAGATTTCTTAGACTTACCCTTGTTTTTCTTCTTACCTCCAGGTTGCTGAGATGAACTAGATTAGACCGCATTCATCTCAAAGGTTTGAGAAGGAGAGAAAGTAGTTTTGGTGTTTGAAATGGAACCTAGTTATAGAGCAATTCTTGTCGAATCATTCGATGGATGAGGAGCATGAGGGATCATATTGTAATGTGTACCATAATGGGATTATACTAATTCCAAATATTGAGCACGAATGATAGACTTATCCTTGTTAACAACATCTCTGGTGATGGGTGGCAATAGTGACTTTGTAAACCAATCCATGAGGAGTTGGTATGAAATTGGAACTTTAATCAACTGTCTCTGTCGCCTCCACCCATGAATATGATCATATATGTGGGTGGAAGAGGATTACCGAATTGAGATCAAAATATATGTAATTGTCTCATACTATATGGGAAACTAGAAATGCATCAGGAAAGCCATGGCAAGAGAATGAAAGTCAACAAAGGAGTTACGCGACATCTCAATATACCATTTAGTTGTTGCACCTGTAATTTTTCTCAGAAAAAACCTTAGACAAATGGAATCATCCATCGAATATATCGAGGAATACCATAAATGGAAAGTCATAACATGATTGTTAGCATATTCCCATGTTTTTTCATCGAATTTTGGGATGTCGAACGATAATTTGGCAGAGATGGAGGGAAATAACGAGGCATGTTGAATGGGATTGTTTGTCAAATGCGATAGATTTGGCAGATCTAACATAGCCAAAAATGGAAGTTTTCAGTTATCGTGTGGATACTGGTGGTAACCATGTGGCATGGGAACACCAGTAGGACCATATCCAGGTTGCAGTGAGATGGAAAAACTAGATGTTCCTCCCATGTATGGTGGTTTACTGGGTTGTCTACCCATGCAAGGTGTTTGTCCTAATTTTCCACCCATGCAGGGTGGTTACCCAGGTTTTCTACCCATGTAATGTGTTTGTCTTGATTTTCCACCCATGTAAGGTGGTTTTACTAATTGTCCAACCATGTAAAATCATTGAATAGATGGAACTTATACCTAATGCAATTGACCTGATGGTCTCCCCATGTATTTTTATTGGCCTGATTAACCTACCTTATACTATGTTTTAAGGGATTGTTGTGTTTGAATCATGGGGTTCACAGATTGATAGGGAAAAGTTTATTTCTGAGGAATGCCCGTCAGATTAGGTTGACCCCACAAAGGGTTAGTAACTCCTAGATATGGTTGTCCAAGATACAGGGCATTGGTAGTAGGGATAGAATGAACCTGAGGAGTAACTTTCCCCTAGGATTTTTGATGTTGCAACCACATAGGTTTCCCTCCAGAAAATTGTTTCCCTCCAGCTAAAGGTTTCCCTCCTAGATAAATTTTGGCCTCCCATTGAAGATCGACCTCCAATGTAGGGTGTACTCACTTGCAAGGTTTGAGATGGAGGATAAGAAACTTGTGTAATTGTGGTTGTGTGAACGACTTGAATGTTGGCCATCTGATTGATGGGATGACCAAGTAAAGAACTTGGTGTGTGCATGTGTGGAAATAGTGAAGCAAGAATATTAATTGACCCATGTACAAAATGAGATGTATTTGCAAGTGGCTTCATCAGGGTTACCTAGGTCACCAATGTTCCAAACAAAGAAGAAGCACCAACAATATCAACTACAAGAGTTGTGGATAAATATAAATTCCTGAGTCCTTCAGGACAACCAAAATATGATGGGTTCATGCCAAAAGATTATGTAGTGATTGAACGTGGTGGTAAATTGTAAGAAGAATAGGAATCAATATATATCATGGATGGTCGATCAATGAGTGGTAGGCCTAGTGGATCAATAAAAAGAGGATCTGTGTAATATGAAAGGCTTTATAAAAAGGTTGTGACTGGTTCTTCTACGTTATGGCTACTTTCAGGATCTACACTCTTGATCTCAAAACTTTTATCGTCGATCATTCCTTTGTAAGAAACATTATCTTGAGGTTCCTGAAATTCAGGATCCATACCTTGTATACTATGACATCTTTGATCCTAAATTCAAGTACATAAATAAAATAAATACACTCCTAAGAAAACTAAAAGAAATCAGCCAAAAAAAGGTAGGTTCAAGGATCTTTTGAGGACATGATTTCAAGATACCAACGAAGAAATGAGAAGCAGTTACCCTGACCTCCACATAATAGCCATTTTTCGTGCAAGTAACCCTTTCTTTGACAAGATCACCCTCAAATGGTATTGAAAGTGTGATACAACGTCTTCCCCATGTACCATGGGAATCTACCCACTGTCACCTATGTATATACCTAAGAAAGGACACTAAGGTTACCAACTCATAGTCAGCCTCTGGTCGGGTATAGTCGACATTTGGGACTGAATGTATGGGCCGGATATACAAGTCCAAAAACTTTCTAGAGGACTAAAGACAAGTGAACCGGTAAAATCTCCTTAGGACCTCGAACATATTCGATATTCACAAAGCACCGATACCAAATGAAACCAATGACACTTCAAGGAAAAACCCTATTATATACTCTTTCCATTACGATTGGTCAAGCTTTGGAGGGTTATTATTCATTTCTTTTCCGTACATTACCTCTTTTTTAGCCCCTGTTTTAGAGGGGGTTCCCGACTATGCTTATACAAAAATTGTATGTGTTCACTCTTTAGTGTTCTATAGTCTGTTTAGTAGACTTGGACGATTTTATTAATTTTCCTAGTCCAAAGACCATGATCCTTTCCTACTGTTGACATGTTAAAAACCATAAAATGTTCTAGTTGATTTTGTTAGAACATGGTTGATTTTAATGGATTTTGACTCAATAGGTTCACGGAGATGAAAATTATGATGTGTGAGACTTGACTCCAACATAATGCAAAATAATGACATGTAATTTGTTCTTTTCGATGAATTATATGTATGGAAAGGAGAAGAGTTATGTTCTTATTGATGCAAGGAAGTACTCAAAACTATGCAACTTTCAATTTTTGGTTGCTAGATGACTGAAAATACCAAGAAAATGTTTCTAAAATCCAAATGCACATGCAAAACTAGCTCTTTTGAAAACGTGTACCAAATCAAATTTCTTAAAGAATGCAAGAAAATCTTTTTTTAATTACGTATGAAATGATATATGCAAACTTTTTATCTTCTTAACTTTCAAGTGAAATGAAAGAGATCAATGTTTGATACAAAGAAATGCAAGACAAAAAGAAATAAAACAAAGTGCATTCAAGAACTGATGAGAACTAAAAGAAATCAAGTATGATATAACTTGTTCAATCAAGGAATCAAAGTTGTAAAGGGGAAATAAGACAATCACTCTTGAAAAATCCTAAAAAATGAAAAGCAAGAAACAACATTCAAAGCTGGGTTGCGGTAAATAAGAGAGTCATAGTCATTAAAAAAGTGGGAAGTTTCAACAAAGACAAAAAGGGCTCAATACCAAACAATATTTTCAATCTATACTTGATGAAAACTCCTAAACAATCAAGTGATCTGAAAACTTTGCAAGATGAACATTAGACAATTGAAAGGTAGGATGAATCAAGGGATCTTGTTAACCCAAGGGGACCATACAATTTCACAACTAGGATAAATTTGCAAACTCAAAAAAGGAAAAGAAAAGAGTAATAAATGTTATTTTCTAAAGAAAACAAAGTCAAAGACAGATTAAGAGACCCTCACCTAAAAATGTCTTAACAAAAGACTGACAAAAGAAGGGCAGAACCTCAAAAATCCACCTAAAAGGAGATATTTTCAGACCTATTACCAAATTAACAGAGCTCTATGGTGCTCCCTAGGAGGCTAAGGGGGAGCACCAGTCGGGTCGGTGCCACCCTGGTATCAACTGCAGGGCAGTGTTGGTCCTCAAAAAGCTTAAATATGGCTTGCAGAAGATAAAACTTAGCAGAGACTCGGTTAATGAATATTTAAACTCTTCAATCAAGAAGAGGGAAGGGGAAATAACTTAGAATCAAGCATCAAACAAACAATATCTAATCACAAGCAAGGATTCAAGATGAAACAAAGGAAAGACTAGTCAAAATACTTCCCTAGTGGAGTCACCATTTTGTTGTTATGAGAAATCTTACCTTGCAGATAGGATAAGATCCTCTTTGGACCAAGACCCCTTCTTTGGTCCAAATATAGAACTATACAAATGGTTTATACTTTCCCTTTAAATCCAACTCAACTAATCAAGAAAGAGAGGAAGAAGAATGTGACATACCTTATTTCTATGTTTGTTCTCGCTACTCAAATCCTTGGGATTGATCTCAAAGATCCTCACACAGATGAAGTCCTACAAAGACCATGAAAGAAACTCTTCCTTCTACTTTATATGATTAGAAAAATAATATCTATCTATCAAGATCGAAACAACAATAGACAAGCAATTGTAGAACACATGAACTTGAAGGGAATAGGCCAAGTTTATATTAATTGGAAAGTCAATGGTAATTACTTACAAATCAGGTTTGACAATGTAGTAAATTCTCCAAGCTCTCTTCATCCAACCCTTGCATGAAAATATTGATATCAAAATGATGAATTCTTTCTCCCATGATCAAAGGTTTGACACCTAAAATCTTCCCCCCTTTTCACCTTGAAACAACCTTCAATTTATAGGATTGGGAGGCTCAACCACCATGAGATATTAAGGGAAATGGTTGAGGATATGGATTCATCAGTTGGGATTTGATCATAAGATAGTTCCATAGGATAGGATTCGACCAAAAACAACCTCCTCCTTGAGAGTTGTCTATTAATAATAGTTGGGATGCGCCATATTTTTGTCTAACGAGACTCGCTCTCCCTTTGAGTGAGAGATAGAGAGCCACTGGTGCCCCCTAATCAAGGTAGGGAGATCATTGGCACTCCCTTAGCATGAGTAGGGGAATGCCACCCTTCATAAATGCCCCAAAATGGTGAAATTTTCCAAGAAAAATGTGTGGTTTCAGACCTTACATGGTGGGTTTTCTCTTCCAAACTACCTCAGGGATTGTGAAAAATGTGTTTCATGGTGTCAACAGGTTTTGACACTTAGAAAAATGAATTTGAAACTTAGTAAGGTGCATGCGACACTTAACAAGGTGTGCATGTCACTTTGCGACACTTGCGAGATTTAGACTGTGACATTTTGATTATTAATACCTGCTAAGTGAGAACTACGAAGATAGCATAGTTGGAGGCATTTGTTTCAATCTTAAATGGTTTTTGTAGGTTGGAAAACGTGAGGACTGATGCAAAGTAGAGGTACTGTTTCAAATACTGAATTTTTTTTTGCTCTAATTCAAATAAGGAAAAATTGGCTTTAGTCATATGAGAGAACCCCGACATGAACCTACAATAGAATTTGATGAGGGCTAAGAAGTTTTATATATCTATTAGAGTCATTGGGGCCTACCAGTCACGAATGAATTGAATCTTGGCTAGGTCCACATGCACCCCATGGTCATCCAATATGTATCGTAAGTATTGAACTATATGGATATAGAATGAATATTTCTCTAGAATGACATATAAAAAGAATTCTCATAGTGTTCTGGGGACTTGTTGAATGCAATGAAAATGTTCTTCCTAGGTCTGACTGAAGATGAGGATGTCATCCAAATATATGACCAAAAAGGATTTTGTAAATGACCACAGTATATCATCCATCGTCATCATGAATGTCACTGGAGCATTATTAATGCCAAAAATCATAACCAACCACTCAAAAATATCTTCTTTATATTTGAAAAACGTATTCCATACATCAATTCATTTGATCAGAACCAAGTGGTATCCTGATTTCAGATCAGTCTTACTAAATCACTTCACACCCTTAATATTACCACGAAGATCGTCAATTCAAGGGATCAGGTATTGGTTCTTGATAGTGATTTTTTCAGGGCTCTATAACCAATACAGGGTTTCCATGTCCAATCCTTCTTCTGCACCAACACAACTAGGATTTCACAAGGTGATGAGATCGATTGAATATGGCCCTTTTGAGAGAGCACCTATATTTGATAATTTATTTCCTTGTTCTCTATAATGGAGAGTATGTATACTGCACCATTGGGGAAGATAGCACCAAGTATCAAATCAATCACATCTTTAACTTGATATTGTAGAGACACCCTTATAGGTAAAAATATGTCTCTATATTCCTCTACAACCTTGTCTGCCTGATTTCACTATGTAGAGATACCTTGTGCTTAAGCTATGCCGATCACCATGACCTTTCTTTCTTGTTATGAATGAACCCCAAAGAGGAAAAACTTTGCAGTATGAGAGATGAAATTTTGACACTATTTTTCCAAGATCAATGAAATTTTAGTAGTCGGAACTACATCTAGTACATTTTAGCATTGACCTCCCAAAGTAGAAATGATACTATGGGCCAAGACTCATAAACAACATGACATTTCTACATAAAGGTTTTTCCTAAAATAAAATTATAAACTTTGAATGCGGAAACATCACATAATATCTCATCTTTTAAGGGCTTGATATCGTAGGATAGGCGACATTTCTAGCTCATTGCTAGTTGATGCGAAGGTCTCGTCCCTAGCTCAACCAATCAATGGTGTACGATTGGGGTTGTGGCATTGTTGAAAACTTCAATATCTCGATGACCTCAGATGAGATAAATTCATTATGGCTCTTGTTGTCAACAATGAAATGTAGTGGGGTCCCCTTCACCCACACATGTGACTGGAAGAGATGCTCCCCCTCCTCAATTTTCTATGAATATTATGGTTGTATATTGGTAGTTGCTATGGTAGGAATAGGTTCTTCATCGATGATCAACTTTCCCTTATCTTGTTATGAATCAAATTCAAACTCAAGGTATGAATTTTTTTTTTTAAGCTCAACAAAGAATGATTATTTTGAGTGGCATTCATCAAAGTTGTGCCAGGGTATTTTCTGGACCTCACAACACTTACTAGTGTCCTTCTTTAAATTGTGATTATCCTTATTTTATTATGGTTTAGACAACTTATCTTGAGGTTGTATTTCCTTTCTCTATCCCTTGTTCTATGAGTTAGGGCCACCTTTACCATGCTTTTGTTGTGGTAGATTTATAGACCTGGACTGTCACTTATTCCTCTACTTGAATTTGTGCTTGCTTCTGATAGTGTATCAATCAGTGTATCCATGTCAAGTTATGTCCAATAAATCCATCTCCATGTAGACCATTCTGGTAATTCAGAACTATATATCACTCAGATTCTCTAACACCCATCTTTGAGTAGAAGATATAGAATATATTGGTGTACACCTGCATTGTATGGTCTCTATCCTATCACAAATTTGTACATATCATGTATTAGTATCCAATAAGGTAGAAATTATCCTTGAGGGTGTTAAAAAAGGCCATGACCCAAGTGCATTCTATCCCTAATATTGTAAATTCATTAATGTTTTCTCTCTCCTAGAAACCTTCCCAACAATTTCTTACATGGGAAAGGGATTTAAGGAGAACGAATGTGATCTTTTCGATGTCAATTTTTTTTTTGATAGAGTACTAACTCTATACTATATTTAAGCATTTTTCCAAAGCATCTACATCTATATTTCCTTCAAATAAAGGGATTCCAAGGTTAACTTGTACATTTAAGGGCATAACTCTCTTGAAATGGTTTCTCAACCACCATTCGCAATTGTTGAAGGATATAGGTGAAGTTTTCCACCTTTTTTTGCATGGGGGTTACTTCTCCATCATATATCTTTTCACTCACCACGGGAGTATTATTGGGATGGAAAATGTGGTCGTCCCCTAGTGAAACTAGCTTGAGCCCCAACTCTCTATACCCTAACCTTGTCGGGGACATGCCGCAAGAAACAAAAAGAAGAATATTTATCTCATACCACTAATTTAGTTTGTACAAGGAATGAGATGAAACACAAAAAAAAAAATATAACATATTGCACCATGAAACCCAAATTTTATTAATGAATAAAATATCATATTACTATAGAAGACAAGTGGGCTAGAATGGTGGTAGTTTATCTCTAAAGAGAGGGAGATCTCGGTTGTTCTCATTCACAAAAGATAATACAAGAGGCCGAAATAATGGCCTTTTAACATATTGAAATAACACTAAAGGTAAAAAACACTAACCCGAGGAGGTAAAGCACCAACATGTTTGTGGTGCTCGAGGTGGTTAGTTGATACATCAACTTTCTAAGGGTGCAAGTTTTGCATACAATCTCTATTTGAGCTTGTTGGAAAGCTCTAACTAGTTACTACAATGTTATGGAATGGATTTAACATGTTGTGAAAAAACCCAAACCCTTGAATCAAAATGACATCGTAAGTTTATGACCCATAAAATCGTAACAAAACTACCAATATGGAGAACAATGTTGAATAAGTAAAAGAGGAACTACCAATATGGAGAGTTGCGTGAGTGATAAATTCAAAGTCATAAGTTATGGAGTTCAATTAGAAAATAAATAAATAAACTCAAATTTATATACAATAAGAATTTATTTTCTTATTTACTCTACTTTTGAAAACATAACTTTTACCTTTTCAATTTCTCAAACCTTTGAATAACCTTTCATTTTGGTGTTTGAAAATAAATTTATGAACTTTACTATTTAAAACTATATATTATATTAATTACATAAGACAACAACATAAACATATTCACTAATTACTTTGCACATATTCCATTTACTACTTTATTACTTTTGTTAAAATCATATTGATGGGATACGTAGAGTCTAACTTCTTAATCTTTGATTTATATTATTGTTTTTATTTGAGTAAAAGTAAAAAACTCATTATGAATATGTAGATTTCCACATTTATACTCTTAGCTTTCAAAATATACTTTTATTTTTCTACTCAAATTTCTTTTATCAATCCCATAAAACAATACAAGTTTCTTTTAACAATCCCATAGAACATTATTAACCTGACGTGGAGGTAGTAATTGGGAGAATGAATTATGCAGTTAGAAAGACAATTCCTTATAAGAAAACGAGATTATCAGATACTCATACTTTGTTAGTGGTTGAAACAACGCCTCTCTTATTAAAAATTATAATTATGTAAATATATATAAAATATCATGAATACGTGTAATTCTTGAAGTCATTCTTCCATTATAATTATGTAAAAATATATAAAATATTATGAATACGTGTAATTCTTGAAGTCATTCTTCCAGAACACTCTGACCATCCCACAAAGTGATAACTTATTAAATTTAAAAAAGATAAATGGTGAAAATATTAAAGTAAATTGAGAAAATGTAAGTATTGAGTTTTCTCTTCAAGGAAATCTTATTGCCATGACTTGAAAGACTAAGATAAATGGAGAAAATATTAAAGTAAATTGAGAAAATGTAAATGTTCAGTTTTCTCTTCACCATGAGTTCAAAGAGTACAGGTCACTTTCAACATTGAGTTTAGAATTGAAATTATACATCATCGAAGGCTATTAACCATATGAACTTATGAGAGATTAAAAAAGAATAAGAGCATATTTTTCCGTGAACAGTTTATTTAAAGAATTTAATTCTTAATATTATAAAGTTTGTACTTTTAAATTTTTTGGGTTTGTTAGTTTGTTTATTACAAACTAGTATGTAGAAAAGAAATAGGGAGTTTTGAGATTATAACAATGGAAAAGGGAAACGTGTCTAGATTTTAATGGAGGAAGTTGTAATTTTAAAATTATATCCATTTCAGCTGTTAGATTCGACGGCGTTGAAAAAGAAAAAATTAATTGCTGATTAGTCTATGCCGAAGATGGATAAAAAACCTACAGAATACAGAACCACAAGCCTTTGCCAAAGTTAAATTGACGATTTCTCTGAAATAGAGGTTTCTTTTTTTAAGTTTCTTTATGAATCAAATCACTCTAAATTCGTCAGGGTTTCGAGGACATCCCGAAAAACAAACACAGAAAAAATTGTCATTCAGAAAAAAGCACATGAAATATATCTCATTAGATAAATTTCCCTTACGATGGCATACGCACGGGATAATTGAATATGAAGGATTAAAATTTCTCGGGGTTCAGTGTCAGAGATCGAGTTTGTAATAATAGGTAAAATAACATTGTATGATAGACAGTTTAAATCATCAATTTTTCGTTTTGGAGGTGACAGAGGACAGTGGGGTGACAGAGTAGGTTGTTAAAGTACTTTGTGATGTTAAAGTTATTTGCTGGAACAAAAAATATGTTAAGGGTTGGTGTAGATTAGATTGGGTGTCATCCTCCAGTGATTTTGACTATTTAAATGTCCCTAAATTAATTTACTAAATCTAATTTTAACATAAACCCTAATTAAAGTTTGTAAATAAAATCTTCCGTTCATTGTAATTATGCTGATATATACACACAGTAATTAATAATGATTCCAATAATGTACCAATATTCCGATAGTCCAACAAGAGCCAGCTAAAATGAGCTATGTTAAGATCATATGCCTACAGATAGAGATATCAGAGGTTGATTGTTTCAAGGCTCCACCTTGGATAGGACAACCCGAATTTCGTGGAAACATATGTGGTTGACTCTTCATTAGATTTGACACAGATATATTACAAGGGACGATCTCGGATATGGATAGGAGTCCTCGGGTTGTCTTGCATATCAACAGAACAGATGATCATTTGCTTGAAATCGAAACAACAGTGGTTTAAACGAAAGGTTGCAATTATGCAGAAAAATAATAAATTTATAATTTCAAGTAAGTTTGTTAATCAGTAGAAGGTGGTAATTAAATAGTCACACAGTAATTTCTTA
Organism: Picea engelmannii; assembly: GCA_009831015.1. Taxonomy (NCBI): domain Eukaryota; kingdom Viridiplantae; phylum Streptophyta; class Pinopsida; order Pinales; family Pinaceae; genus Picea; species Picea engelmannii. The sequence goes on from ML780933.1 coordinate 190,830, forward strand.
ATCATATTAAGTAAATGTTAAAAAGTAAACAGGTTAACCGACATCTTCAAAAATGCAAAAAAGTTATAAACATATAATTTCATTCATTGATTTGAAAGGACTAAAAAAAATATAACAACATCTTCAATAAATAACCATAGGTGTAAGCATTTCGAGATAATTGCAGTGATCAAACTCAGCTTTTATGCTACAGCTATAGAATGACAAGCTATACGAGATAGAATGACCAGCTATATAGTCTTAAAAAAACCCTTTATAGCAGTTTCCAAAGTCTATGGCTCAGAAAAATCACAATAAAAAAACATGTCTTGGTCGACAAAATCTCTGTTCATATAATCTTGCAGCTGGCTCTCATCCTAGGCATCTTCGTACAATGCAGGTTCCGAATTATCCTCGGAGTCAGAGGAGAGACTATACTTGGAAATAATGGAGTAAGCTTCAGTTCGAAGATTCAGTGGGTAGTTTACTGTTTGTAGAGTCTAGTTGTTTGTGGTTTGCATGTAACTGACTCAGTAGAATCTTTTCTTATTTAAGAATGTAATTCATCTTCATTGAATAATAGAAAAGTAAATATAGCCTCACCATATGTTTGTTTCACATATTTTAATTTGGTATCAAAACCACGAAATGAGGTGCACAAATGTCCGCATGTCCCTCCTCTGGTAGAGTGCGGCCGCACACTACTCGACCCTTCCGCACAATGAAAAATGGAAAGTTTCCGTAGTCTAGCTGAAGTTCAAGTGCGGAAATATTTAAACATTCCCGCAGCCAAAGTGCATCGGTAGGTGCGGATTCCCCACACTCCAACAGCTGGATGAGGTGGGGAAATACCTCTGTTTACGCAGGTCACGTGAGGTCGTGGAGGTTTTGAAAATCGTGAAGGTTATAATTTCATGCGTGGAGTTTGAATGCATGCGTGGAAAGCACGAGTATTTTTCTTCGTGCGTAAGTTTCTATTTTCACATGCCAATGGAAAGTTTTTTGTTTTTACATGCAAGTGGAAAGTTTTTTGTTTTTACATGCTAGTGGATTTTTTTTTTTAAAAGAGTGGAGTTATAAATGTTTTATTAATGTGGAGAGGTATAAACTTGTATGGGAGTTATGAAAGGTAGATATAAGTGTAATGAGGTGGATATTTAAAAGTGAATTTTTATTCAAAGAGGATTTTATTTTGGAGTTTATTAAAAGGTGGATTTTTTGAAGTTTATTAAAAGTGGATATTTTTTTATAAACAGGTGAGGCTCTTAGGTGAAGAGGGAGTTATAAGTTTTTTTTTTTAAAGTGTATATTTTGGATATTTAGGTGCATGCATGATTTAAAGGTTGATATATGCATGTGAAATTTATATATTATTTTTATATATAAAGTGGTTTAAGGTTTTCTTATATTTCTTTTAAGAAAACTAAGGCCAAGGTAGAGAAGGATCTGTGGTATCCGAAGGCAGAGCGACAGAAAGTTGCATATCCTTGGTGATTCTCTTGCAGAGAATATTTTGTAGAGATGGCAAATCCTCTGGCAGAAACCTACCTCAACGAAGCCAACAAGTTAGATGGCTCGAATTTCATTAACTGGAAATTCAAATGCTCATGGAAGGCTATGGTGTCTGGAACATTGCGAAGGGAATTGAAGTGAAACCTGATGCGACTGTAGGTGCAACAACAGCACAGATCCGAGATTGGGAGAAGCGCGAAAACAAGGAAAAGGTATTGTTGCGCATGTCAGTTAAATATAGTATAATTCCACATATTAGAGAAGATGCAACATTTGTTGCAACATGGACAACGCTTAAAGAATTATATCAAACTAGCAACACAAACCACATTTTGTTCCTGAAAACTAAATTGTTAGGCATTAAGATGGATGGAAATGAATCTTTTAGTTCAGTTTTGGATCGTATTAAAAAGGTGAAAGACAAGATAGTAAACATAGGGGAAACTATTTCCAACACTGATCTCATCACTATTACCTTAAGTGGTATGCTAGAATATTATCATATGTTCATAACAGGTATCGCAACAAGGGAGAAACCTCCTACGTTTGAAGAACTGGCATCCATTTTTCTGCTAGAGGAAGAGAGGCACGGGAATCCAAATCCTTAGAATAAATATTTGGCATTGTGGTCAAATAAGAGATCCACGAGAGGGAGATGAAGAGAAAGAGGTAGAGGAGGCAGTTCATGGCAGGGAGGTGTTTCGTGGCAGAGAGACGGCTCATCGCAGAGAAGACAATCTCCAAATCAAGGTATGCAATCTGATAGGAATGAGTCAAACATTTTTTTTTATTGTGGTCGACCTGGACATATTGTTAAAGACTGTCATAAGAAGAAAAGTGATGAGGCTAGGAATAAACCTAGAATACATTCAGGTCATTATGCAGAAAAATCGTCAAATCATGATCACAGATTATTTATTGGTAGTGATGATATTGATGAACCCTCAAATTTAGAATCACGGGATCTTAGGTTGTTTGTGTCTAACGCTGCTTTATCTGCTGAAACAGATGATTCTGATGCCTTGTTTGTGGATTCTGGAGCATCAGTACATATGATTTGTAATAAAAATTGGTATGCTAATTTTAAAGAAACACATAATGGTGCCAACATATATCTTGGAGATGATTGCGCTCATTAGATCAAGGGATATGGATAAATTGTTGTGACATTGTTGAATGGTATTGTTCATCACATTCAGAATGTAGTGTATGTTCCAGGAATAAAGAAAAAATATATCTTTGTGTCCACCATTACAGATCATAACTTGATTGTTGAATTCTTCAAGAATGATTGCAGAGTGAAGGATCTACTGGACCACTTCCAAACTATTGCAAGGGGACTCAGAGCAGGAGGCCTATACAAACTTGATGTTACTAGCAAAGCACATCACGCACTGACTTCTGCAACTACGCCAACAGATATTTTTTGGCATCAAAGGTATGGACACATCAATCATCTTGATTTATTGTTATTACAGAAAAAGAATATGGTTGAAGGACTTCCTATCTTAAAGAGTGAGAAGGTTTCTTGTGATGGATGTGCATTAGGAAAGATGCACATAGATGAATTCCCCTCTAATCCCGATAGGAAAAGGAAAGATGTTTTAAATCTTGTGCATACTGATGTTTGTAGGAATATGTAGACTAGATCTTTAGGAGGTGCATTTTACTTTCTGTTATTTATTGATGATTGCACGAGATACACATGGGTTTACTTCCTTATAAGAAAAAATGATCTTTTCGAGTACTCTAAGGAATGCAGAACCATAGTGTAAAAGAAGACAGGAAAATCCATGAAAATCCTCCATTCAGATCAAGGGGGAGAGTATAAATCAGGGGACTTCAACAAATATTGCAAAGATCATGGAATAGTACAACACTTTACATTATCCAGGTTGATATTGGTGGCCACCCACCTATTCCACTTGGTCCCCCACCATTGCTTCTTTCAGTTTTTCAGTTTCCGCACAGTTTACTATTTTTAGCAGTTTTTCGGGTCTTGAACTTCCAGAGCTGTTTTGAGGCCTTAAACGACGTTTTTTGGGAAAACAGGGAGCAACTTGGATCATAAATCATTGTAGCTCACCCAAAATTTGAAGCCCTCAGATAGATCTTTCTAACGAGGTATGTAACATGTCAAACGGAGATCGTATGCCAAAGTTATGTCCCCGGGAATTTGATGTACCAACTTACCCAAATGGGGCCCATAGTCTTGGCGTTTCATCTCCTAGGGTTAGGTCTTTGGATGTTTAGGGTTTTCAATTGTTTTTCAATAATAATAGGACTTTGAGCCTCATTGTAACACAGTTCAGAGGCCAGTAGCCACCACATCTCTTCACAGAGATAAGCTACTAGCACCCTAGCTAGTTTATTTCCATTCTGTCTGTAAGCATATTTCAGTCATTTGTTATTAATGAAATGAAGTCTTATTTCCACTGCATCTCTGCGTTTATGTGTATTTATGTATTTCATTGTGTTCCTACAAAAATCCAGATCAGTGGTATCAGAGCAGTCTGCTCATTCTCGATCCTTCTTTGCATGTATCCAACGAGGTCGGGGTATAAGGAGTTGGGGCTCGATCTGGTTGAACCTTTGCAAGATCAGCCTCACAAACCCCGACGACCGCTCATGGGGAAAGAAAAGAAATATGAGGGAGCAAGAGATCCTATCAAAATGTTGCTCAAGGAGTCCCTCAAGAAACAAAGGAACGTGATGATGTACAACTTTGCCCAGATTCTTCAATGGATTCCCACTGGCGGTGCATCGACATCCATCAGCCACTCTGGAGGCGCCACTCCTTTTAAGGTACAAGTAAACTTTGACATTCCCATATTTGAGGGCCAAATAGATGTAGATGTCATAGATAGATGGTCGAATATGATAGAAGGATATTTCTCGATTCATGACTTTTTCGACCGAGAAAAGATTATTTTCGCACTCCTCAAAGTCGTCCCCCATGTCAAGGATTGGTGGGAAACCTACTCGAAGCAACAGGACGAGGGAGAACCTTCTCTATTCTTAGCCGCACCCACTTGGATGTCTTTCCGAGATGCCATCAAGGAACAATATTATCCCGTGGGGAGCTATGAGGACAAATACATGCAATGGACTATGTTGCGGTAGCAAAGGGACCAGGATGTGCATGAGATGACAAATTTGTTTCATACCCTAAGCACAAAGTTGGGAATCAAAGATTCAGAGAAACATTTGGTGTTAAAGTACCACAGTTTTCTACACAGATACATTCAAGAGGAAATGGAGTTCATCGACATCTCCTCGCTTGATGTGGCATACCAATATGCTACCAAGATTGAGTAGAGTTCAAACAAAAGAAGCGAGACTTTGGGTCTGCAAATCAGAAGCAAGGGAAAGGTACCCCCAAACCGTAGAACAAAGGACCAAGCCAAGGCGGGGCAGCCCAGGACAATCCGCCAAAGCCATAAGAAAAGAACAACACCACGAAGCCAAAAAAGGACATGGGGAAGTGGTGTGAGTTCCATAAGAGCTCCACTCACAACACAAGTGAGTGTCGGGCCAAGCAGTCACTGGTAGCCAAGTTGAAGGCTTCTGAATCGGATGCATGCTCCGAATCTGAATCAGAACCTGATAAGGGGAATGACATGGGGAAGCAGATTATCAATGCGGAGCCCAACACCATTGTTGCCACCACGAAGATCCAGAAGGAGGAACCAAAAGATTCAGAGGAAGCAAAGCGTCTCTTCCATTCCAAGATGTGGGTAAAGGGTTCCCCGTTGTAGTTCATTGTCGACAGCGGGAGCTAGAAGAACCTCATCTCGGTAGAGGTTGTGAAGCAGCTTGGCTTGCCAACCACAACACACCCAGAACCATACACCATCGGGTGGTTGCACCAAGGACGAGACCTTCATGTCAGTCAACAATGTCACCTCCCCTACAACATCAAATCCTTCATGGATGAGGTATTATGTGACATTGTTCCTCTTGATGTTTCTGATGTATTATTAGGCCAACTGTACTTGTGGAAGCGACATGCTATGTATGAGTCCAGGCCTCATGCTGTTATTATCACTTTGGGCAATAAGTTGTACAGGATACCAGAGATAGCACCACCTACCACCATCTCTTTGGTTACTACAAAACAATGCAATAAGCTCATTTCCAAAACCAGGAAATTTGTTTTCCTGATGACCCGTCCTCAAGGAAAGAGAAAGATTGTTGCCATGACCTCCAGACAAGGCCCCGCTACACGAAAACAACAGATGGATAAGGTCGTGGAGGAGTACGAGGACATTTTCACCTCCCCCGGAGGGGTGCCTCTACATTTCCAGGTCAAGCACCCTATAGATCTGACCCTAGGTGAGCCACTGCCCAATGGACCAATCTATTGGCACTCTATTCTAGAGAATGAAGAAATCAAGAGGCAGATTCAGGAGCTATTGTAGAAATGTCACATTCAGCCAAGTTCAACACCCTGTGGGAGCTCGATCGTGTTGGTGCAAAAGAAGGATGGGACTTGGAGACTCTGCATTGACTATCGGGCAGTAAACAAGATCACTGTCCAGAATAGGTACCCGATCCCATGGATTGATGACCTTCTGGACCAACTCAAGGGGGTGAAATATTTCAGCAAGATCGACTTGAAGTTTGGGTATCACCAGGTACCAATCGAACCCTCTGATGTGTGGAAGACTGCATTGAAATCATAGGAGGGCGTTTTTGAATGGTTGTTCATGCCTTTCGGGTTGACGAATGCCCCTGCAACCTTCATGAGGCTAATGGATGACATCATGCAGCCATTCACCAACTCATTTGTAGTGGTGTACTTAGATGACATTCTGATCTTCAGCCAGACTTGGGAAGAGCACCTCCACCACATCCGATAGGTCCTCCAAACACTGCGGCAACACAATTTGTGTGCCAATTTGGAGAAATGCACTTTTGGCATGACTCAAGTTCAATATCTGGGATAAATTATTGATGAGTGGGGGGTGCACGTGGACCTAGCAAAGATCCAAGTCATTCGGGATTGGCCAGCCCCAACCACCCTAATAGAGATCCGCATCTTTTTAGGTCTTGCCTATTTCCACCGTAGGTTTTTGTTGGGATTCTCTCATATCACTTGGCCCTTGAGTCAAGTCACCAAGGGAGGAGCTAAAGAAAAATTCTTTTGGTCTGAATTTCAACAGAAGGCGTTTAGGGAGTTGAAGCATCGCCTCTACTTTGCACTAGTGCTTACATTACCAGACTTGCAACAACCATTTGAGATCGAGACAGATACCTCTAACTATGTTATTAGGGCAGTCCTTACTCAACATGGGCATCCAGTAGCATATCACAGTGAGACACTTTCCGACATAGTCCGGAAGTATCCCACTTATGACAAAGAAATGTATTCCATTATGCAGGCTTGTCGGCAATGGAAGCATTATATTTTGGGAAAGTAAACGACCATCCACATAGACCAATGACCCCTGCAGTTCATATAGACACAAGGGAAGTTGCAGATCGATCGCCATCAGAAGTGGTCCACATACCTGCAACAATTTCATTTGAACATTAAGTACAAAAAAGACAACACCAATAATGTTGTTGACTGCCTCGGTCGACCACCCATCGTGGTGATAACCAATGTGCTCAACTCTTGTGGACATGAGACTTTCGATTGGCCGCTTCTCTACACAAGTGATACAAAATTCGTCCACACATACAATACACTCTTGGAGGCTAAGCAAGTTCCCAATTTTCACCTCTAGGATGCCCTGCTTTGTCACCTAGGACACCTTTGTGTTCCTTCAAGCGAGCATGCCAAGATGATTTGGGAGGCACACTATAGTAGGGTTGTTGGGCATTTCGGGGTCGATAAAACTGTGGCAATACTGCAAAAGTATTTCTATTGGCTGAACCTTCGACAAGATGTCGAGAAGTACATCAAGTCCTGCATTGCTTGCACCATTGCCAAACCAACCATCAAGAAGCAAGGACTCTATACTCCGCTTCCTACCCCCAGTCAAACTTGGGAATCCATCTCTATGGATTACATGTCGGGCCTTCCTTCTACTAAGCATGGCAATGACTGTGTTTTTTTGGTCATCGACCGATTCTCAAAGATGTCCATTATGATGGTCTGCAAGAAGAGTATCATAGTAGAAGCCACTGCTAAACTCTTCTTTGAATGGGTGTGGGTACACTTTGGGATCCCACAGACTATCATCTCAGATCGGGACAGTAGGTTCATCAGTACATTTTGGTCTAGCCTCTGGTCAATGCTGGACACCAAGCTCACAAAGTCCATAGCTTTCCATCCACAAACTGATGGCCAGACAAAGGTCGTCAACCGGATGATCATACACATTTTGCGCATGTACAATTCAAAGAATCCACACACATGGGATGAGAGCCTCCCCTATGTACAACACAGCTACAACTAGGCTGTCCATAGCTCAACCAGCAACAACACCTTTCAAGTGGGGTTGGGATTCCAACCACTATGTCCCATTGACATAGCCATGCCATTTGTGGCTACTCAGGAAGATTCAACTCATGTCCAGTCTGAGGCTGACAAGGCAAACAGCTTCATTGAGCACATTCAACACATCCGCCAATAGGTTCATGACATCTTGGATAGAGCCAATGCTAAGTACAAGCAACGACATGATCAACATCGGGTGCCACACAACTTCCAGGTGGACGATAAAGTGTGGCTACATTTGCAAAAGGAGCGCCTCACTGGACCCCACCGCAAGCTTCGTCCACTCTGATATGGGCCATAGACCGTCACCAAGGCTGTAGCAGAAAATTTGTTTCAGCTCAGCATTCCACCATTCCTTGGTCTGTACCCAGTGTTCAATGTGGATCGCCTTCGACCCTACTTTCCACCTCTACTAGACACATCCGACATGGAAGAACAACTCACACCAACAAAGTTAAATCCATACTGCATGGAACAAGCCAGAACTGATCAGATCATGGATACACAGATCAAGCACACCCAAAAACAAAGGATACCTCTATATCGAGTTGTCAAAGAAGACCAACTCCTTCACCAAGGCAAGTGGCTCACCAGGGACCAAGTTCAACAGAAGTTTCCTCACCTCATGGAGGAACTCAATGCAATGGGGACCATTGCTTCTTAAGAGGGGAGGAATGATCTAGGTGGATATTGGTGGCCACCCACATATTCCACTTGGACCCCCACTATTGCTTCTTTCAATTTTTCAATTTCCGTACAATTTACTATTTTTAGCAGTTTTTCGGGTCCTGAACTTCTAGAGCCATTTTGAGGCCTTAAATGACATTTTTTTGGGAAAATGGGGAGCAACATGGATCGTAGATCAATTTTCCTCATCCAAAAGTTGTATTCCTCGGATAGATATTTCTAACGAGGTATGGAACGCATCAAACAGTGATCGTATGCCAAAGTTACATCCCCGAGAAGTTGATGTACCAACTTACCCAAACGGGGCCCATATTCTTGGCATTTCATCTCCTAGGGTTAGGTCTTTGGATGTTTAAGGTTTTCAATTGTTTCTCAATAATAATAGGCCTTTGAGCCTCATTGTAACACAGTTCAGAGGCCAGTAGCCACCACATCTCTTCACAGAGATAATCTACCAGTGCCCTAGCTAGTTTATTTCCATTATGTTTGTAAGCATATTTCAGTCATTTGTTATTAATGAAATGAAGTCTTATTTCCACTACATCTCTTCGTTTATGTGTATTTCTGTATTTCATTGTGTTCCTACATAAATCTGGATCATTACAGTACCTCAAACTCCACAGCAGAATGGAGTCACTGAAAGGAAAAACAAAACTTTGGTAGAGTGTGCACACAATATGATGAAAGGTAAGAACCTCTCGAATGTTTTTTTGGCTGAAGTCATAAATACTGCAATTTATTTAAAGAATAGAAGTCCAACAAGGTTTCTTGATAATGTTACTCATTTCGAAGCCTTGTATGGTTCTAAACCTACAGTTCATCTTTTGAAAGTATTTGGGTGTAAGGCTTTTGCTCATATTCCAAAGGAGAATAGGAAAAAACTGTATGCTAAAGTCATTAAATGTATTTTCATTAGGTATTTTTCTTAGTTTAAAGCATACAAATTGTATGATCTTTCTACTCACAAAGTATTTGTAAATAGAGATGTACTTTTCCATGAGGAATGGCATAGACTTCTTGATGAAGGAATTAAATAAGAGCAGTAGCAACAACAACAACAACCACCACAACAGCAGCAACAACCCCAACTGCAGCGACAACAATAACAACAACATGAAGGACTCAGTGATATGGACAATTCAAGTAGTCACAGTTCACCTAGAGGTGAAGATAGATCTTCACAAAGTGGGGAGGAAGATAATTAGTTGAGAAGATTTTCACGACAGGATCGACTCCCTGAGAGTTATAAAGACTATGCCCTAATGAGTAGCATTTCAAATGTCATAGAACCCATGAGTTTTGATGAAACTAATGAACATGATGAAAGACAAAATGCAATGGAGGAAGAATATGAATCTACAATTAAAAACAATATTTGTGAATTGACTGAATTGCCTAAACATAAGAAGCCCATTAGATGCAAATGGATATACAAACCCAATTTTAAATCAGATGGTAGTATAGATAAGTATAAGGCTAGACTAGTTGTAAAGGGGTATTCACAAACAAAAGTTATTGATTTTGTTGAAATGTTTGCACCAGTTGCTAAATTGAATACTATCAGAATGTTAATTGCTTTAGCTACAAAGTACCATTGGAAGTTATACCAACTAGATGTTAAATATGCATTTTTGAATGATGAGTTAAAGGAAGAGATTTACCTTACTCAACCTGAAGGTTTTGTGGAACAAGGGCAAGAACACTTAGTGTGTAAGTTAAAGAAAACATTGTATGGACTAAAACAAACACCTAGGTCATGGTATGAGAAGATAGACTCTTTCTTTTTTCAACAGGGTTTTATGAGGAGAAAAAGTGATCCAAATTTGTATACCAAATTTGATGAGCAGGGGTATATAGTATTGATTTCCTTATATGTTGATGATTTGATAATTACAGGAAATGTCGAGAAATTAATTGATGAATTCAAGGAGCAATTGTCACAAGTGTTTTAAATTAAATATCTTGGTGAGTTACATTACTGCCTAGGTTTTCAAGTTTGGAGAAATGCAGGCCAATCTTTTGTTTGTCAGAGAAAGTATAGATCAGATAAATACTTAAGAGATTTAAAATGGATCAGTGCAAGTCTTCTAGTGTTCCCATGCAGCAGAATGTGAAACTTTCTTGTGATGATGGTTCAAAGGAGGTGAATGAAATTGTGTATAGACAGATGGTGGGTAGTTTGAATTATCTCACCACAACCAGACCTGATATTTCATATTTTGTGAGTGTGTTAAGTCAGTTTATGGCGAAACCTCATGAAAGCCATTGGAATGCAACAGAGGCGGTACTCAGGTATATAAAAGGAACACTTGATTATGGTATTAAATATACTGATGCATCTAATATTGAGTTGACAGGTTACTCAGATTCTGATTGGGCTGGCAATCTGGATGATCAAATATCAACCACTGGATATGTGTTTTGCATTGGATCCGGGGTTGTTTCGTGGAGTAGTAAAAAACAACCTACTATATCTTTGTCTTCTACTGAAGTAGAATATAAAGCCTTGTGTGCAACAACTTGTGAAGCTGTCTGGTTAAGAATACTTCTTCAAGATGTTGGAGAAGAACGACAAGAACCTACAATGATCAAATGTGATAATCAAAGTTCAATCAATATTGCGAAGAATCTGATTTTTCATGCAAGGACAAATCATGTTGAAGCTCAGTTTCATTTTGTTAGAGAAAATTTGCAGTCAAATGAAATAGCTCTTATGTATGGTAGTAATAGTGAAAATGCTGCTAATATTTTCACTAATCCTCTTGGAAAGATTAAGTTTGAGTTGTTTAGAGAGATGTTACTTGTATAAGTCAATCAATTCTCCATTAAAGGGGAGACTTGGAAATAATGGAGTAAGCGCCAATTGTAAGCGTCAATTCTAAGAGTCAGTCTGTAGAGTCTAGTTGTTTGTGGTTTTCATAACTGACTCAGTAGACTCTTTTCCTATTTAAGAATTTAATCAGTGTTCATTGAATAATAGAGAAGTGAGCCTCACCATGTGTTTGTTTCACATATGTCATGACAATCTCTTCCTCCACGCTTCTCATGACTCCCTTTACGAGCTCCTCATTGGGGGCGCATTCTTCGTCTTCGTCGTCGGCGGCTAATGTTTTATCCAATTGTAAAAGATAAAGAAACCGCTCTGTTTCTTCGCTGTGGATTCGTTTCGGCTCCCTGACGTCAGTGGCGTCCGCCAGAGCCTCAGGCTCTCGGCCGCGTTTTCTGAGCATCTCAGACATGAATGAAAAGTAGTTCCAAGATTCGAATACGTAACACAGCTGTGTTACATAGACGAGAGGATGATGATATTTCGGCCGCAGCGGAGAACTGCTTTTCCTGCTATTTTAGCTGAGATGAGTAACATAGCGCATACCATGGAAGCGCATAGCGACTAAACCTTTTCTGGTACAAGCCAGGGAAAGATATGAAATAAGCCTTATATCGAAAGAGGGGAATTCGGCGGAAGAGCGAGCGGTTATGCATGGCAAGGGGATTTAAATAAAAATGTGGAAGATTGCAGACTGTCGGTGTGGCTCCTTGTGGCTTATGCCCCATGCTCTATTTAAATATTGCTAAAATGTTCAATCTATTGGTTCAAGACAATTTCTACCTGCTGACGGGTGTAAGCGATTTATCACTATTGTTATGGAAATTGATTCCAGAGTTGAAACATGGTTATATTTATTGATAATGTGCATTAATTAATGTTCTTTTAATCTAAAAATTTAATTTGATAATTAGCAATAAAAGATGTTAGTATATTTTTTGTTATATTGTCAAATTAATGAATAGAATTCATTCTTCATAATTTTCTTGTATTTATGAGTGTATCAGTTAATCTGTTTACTTTTTCACATTTACTTAATCATTTAATCATATTAAGAAATTATTATTTATTTTTCACATTTAAATGATTAAAGCATGGATTGAAGTATTAAAATGTAAATCCATCATTCTACTTTTGGAGTGTAAATGACCTTCGTTTTTTTAATGAAGTGTGAGAATCTGAACTGCTTTCTTAATTATCGATTATTTATACCGTAGCATGGAGTTGTTTTTTTAATTTTTTTCATGCGCCTGGATAGGGTTTGAACTTATTTAAACCTGCATGCGCTGGGTTTTAACGCCAATACCTATCGGCGTGCAGCAGCCGACTTTGCGGCTGTGCTAGTTTGTGAATTAATTTTAACCTGCATGCGCTGGGTTTTAACGCCAATACCTATCGGCGCTCACCAGCCGACTTTGCGGTTGTGCTAGTTAAATATAACAAATGAAAATGAAATGGTCAGAAACGTACACCCACTTTAATTTATCTGTAAAGATCCGTGGGGATTTTGAACTCGTCGTTTGTTCATATTCAAATGTTTTACCTAACGTCTACGTAGGCGATGATCCATATTAAAATAGGTTTATCTAGAATATTCTATAAAAAGAATTATATCAGTGACACTGTAGCCATAACTCCAGTCATCGTTTGAATTTTGAACAAAAGGATTATATAAGCATAATTATAGACTATAGTCATCGCTTGAATTTTGAAGCAATGAATTTTCTATAAAAAGATCATATCAATGACAATGTAAGCATAACACTGGTCATCGTTTGAATTTTGAAGCTATTAAAAATGCCGTCAAATTTGACAACTACTTTCCTCCCAACTACTACTGTAGTTTGTGGCTATAAATTCAGGATTTTTAATCCTAGGCCACTTCACCATCAGGAATTAATTAAAAAAAAAGTGGCTATAAATTCAGGATTTTTAATCCTGCGCCACTTCACCATCGTTGATAGGAATTAATTAAAAAAAAACATGTCAGACTTGGATGAGCGTTTTGGACCATGTAATAATTGTACCAGCTAGACTTGAAAAAATCTACACTTTACTTTGATGTTTGAACAACCAGCCAGCGCACTAGTTTTTGATTTTGTGAGCCAGACGTTCAGAAACTTCTGTTTGGTGACGCAGTCAGATATACATGTTCAGCCAAAACGCATTCATCTATGCTGGTACACTATCCGGCCAAACCTGCCGGAAAACACATGGATTCGTTGGCCAGTAAATTCTTACTACAGCGACCACCACATACCGAAATCATAATAAGAAGACAAAGGCTAAGAGAGAACCGAATCTAGCTATAATTCCAGGCTCATCCTCTACCTATCGACATGAGTCCGTGACCAAGAAACCATTTCCAAGAGCAATGGTGTTAATACCTTTCCATATTTAACTAAAAGAAACCCTAGTTGATATCATCCAGCGATAAGAGAAACATTAAGCACCATGTGGTGAGGAGATGTGCCAAGATAATTTATTCACAATATGATAATTAATATTTCTCAGACATTTATATAGATAAACATAGCATGAACAGAGTCATCATATTCTAGAGAAGTGGTTATTTTTCATTTTATGGTATGAATCAAATTATGTTTTTATTTGAAAATAGAAAAAAAAATTGGAGTCAATTAGGTGTAGTTTGGATGGTTGTGAGGGATGACTGTTATTCTCCTCACCCTGATTCAATTCCAATAAAATGACATAAATAAAATTCATAATAAGTATGTTTTAATGGAGAGTCATCATATTCTAGAGAAGAGGTTATTTCTCATTTTATGGTATGAATCAAATTATGTTTTTATTTAAAAATAGAAAAAAAAAATTGAAGTCAATTAGGTGTAGCTTGGATGGTTGTGAGGAATGATTGGTGATTCAATTCCAATAAAATGACATAAATAAAGTTCATAATAAGTATGCTTTAATGGCTTTGAACCTATATATATATATATATTGGAAATTTACCTTTGATTTAAAATTGAATAGCACGGCAACTACCATTTCCTCTAGATATAACTCTTAAAGAAAAAAAAATCTGAAAAATTTTGATTTCAAATATAAAACAACAAAATAATAATGAGTAATGTTAAGAAAACAAATTTATATTCATAATAATTCATAATAATAACTTTTTTTTCTTTTACAATTTTCTAATATTTATATATTAAAAGTTTATTCAAATTTTATAAATTTAAAAAATATATATATCCACATTGTTTAATTTTGAAATGAAATATAAATGTAATAAATTGATATATACTTAAAAAAAATCATTAACAATAAATAAATTAAAGTAAGATATTAAATATTTAAAAAATAAATTAAAAAAGAGTTAAACTAGTTTCATTGGTCGATGAATAAATAAAAAATTATATGATAGTTTTAAGAATAATTTTTTCCTTAATTATTTAAGGACAAAAACATTCATCAACTATTCTAGCCTATTTTATTTTAGGTAATGCATTTTCTTTCCTATTAATTTCCACATGTAATTTTATATTCGAAACTAAATCCATATCTTAATGAAAAAGGAGTTAATAATACTATTACTTTTTAGAACTTTTCAATTGAGAAAGAATTAATAATCATTATCTTAATGAAATTAATAATAATGTTTTAAGTAGTATAGTTATTTATGATTACAATTAATTTATATTGTACGAGTTTTCAAAATGTGGGAATGTTGGAAATGTGGATATGAGTTTTTGGAACTAGTAGAAGTTTCTCTCAAATTTATAAGAAACTTGAATTTGGGAGCGACAATAATATATATTAAAAAAATATAAAAAATATTTTAGATTAAAATGAATAAATATAATAAAAATATTTGTAAGAAATTATGTATTTGTAATAAAGGAATAAATATATTTACATTTTAATTTAATATAATTCTAATTTAAATCTCTTCTTTTAGGACAATGGTTCCCAAGTTCCCATTTCTTTGATGTTGAAGCTTCCAAAAAGCTCCCAAATTCCCAAAAAAGTTCCCATCCAATTGAGGAAGTTCCCAAGCTCCCAAAACTTTATTGGGAACGATTCTCTTGCAACAATGAAATTAATAGATACAAAAATATTAACGAAGAATTAATCAAAAAATTATTAAAACATTTAAAATTATCACTTATAGTTTATTATTTATTTTCTAATTTTATATTTTAATTTTTTTTAATCATTTAAAATTATCACTTATATTTTAATTTTTAAAAATCATTTAAAATGATCACTTGTAGTTTATTATTTATTTTCTAATTTTATATTTTAATCTTTAAAAATTAAATATTTAAAAATTAAATAATACAATGATTACAATATAAAATATCTTTTATTTTGTAATTTACAATAAATAAGACATTTGCAAATTAAAAATAAATTATATTAATAATAATAATAATTGGTGTATGAGATTTTTTTGCTATCTTTTATTTTGTAATTCACAATAAATAAGGTACTTGTAAATTAAAAAGAAATTACAATAATAATAATGATAATAATAATTGGTGTATGAGATCATCTCGCTGTATAAAGATATACATACCTTACTTCTTCTAAATTTAAATTTGTAACTTTTAGGAAAAACACATATTTTTAACCATTAAACTAATATAAAAGCCTCTCATTTTATAATTTACAATAACTAAATTTTATTTTAAATTTCTTTTACACAAAATTTTTCAATAACCATGAAAACTTCAAAAAAATTAATTTTTTTTTTACTTAAAGCTCTTGAAAAACCATGACGATTTCAAATTTTCCATGTACCATACAACACTATTGAATTCATTTCCAGTGGAAAGACGTCATGGACTCTTTTAAAACTTGTTTGCCAAAATTTGATTGGTCAGTTCTACAAAGAATAAGATTTTCTAGATGAGTGTTTATGATTTTCCATGTTAAAATTTCCATAATGATAAGTGTATATGTATAAATTGAATGTTATATATTTATATGTATATTTCTATTAGGTTAAAAAGTGGCTTTTATCTCCGGATGGGGTGCCAGGTGGGAAGAATGGGCACGTGGAGGCGCTAAAGGAGGGTCCATTTATGGTGGCGCCTACCCCCAGCTACGGCCAATTATTAAGGCCTTCACCTCCGTCGGCCACCGATTATTGATGGAGCCCCTCACGCGTGAGCAAGGGATGGCCAACCAGAGCATTAAGCTCTCGCCGTTAATGCTTGAAACCATGGTTTATGTGATTATCAGCTTCATCAGACCTCCCAAAATGCATTTGAATTTGGTAGAGCAGAGAAAAAACCGTTGTGCAAGAGGCACCCTAGCACTCGCCCTCGCTCTTAGCATGCCCCGGGCAAGGGCAAGACCCCGCCGAGGCGCTGACTGGTACGCAGCAGATGCACGCAAAAAGAAACACAAGAGGTTTGAAAGGGCTCTACTCTTGGCCAAGAAAAAGTGCCGAGGTAAAGCCATAGAACCAAATTCACCTCCTCAAACCTATGTAGAAGAGGACCTGTCCTTAGAACTCCCACTGGACTTCTCGGAGAGCCATCTATTCATTGTCCCGGATAATTGGGACCCTCCGACGAGCTTGGGACAAGCGACACCAGCACCCATTTTGGGCAAATCTCATACCCCCACCAACGCTCCGAGTGTAGAATTCGATGCCTGCCTAGTGGAGGAGGAGTCGCCGAAATGCATAGCTGACCCGCAAACACAGAGGACGACGCCGAGCCACAAGGAAATGGACGCTGAGGAGGAGCTGCCGGAACGCACTGCCAACCCGCAGAAGTAGAGGACGATGTCGGGCTATAAGGAAGTGGAAGTTGAAATGAATTTGCCACCATCGCCACCGTTCCTGCATCCAGAGCATCTAAATTTGGTTTTCAAGGTGCGCAGCCTGGTGGAGGATCAAATTTTTAGAGTCGTACGAGTCAACCAACGCCTAGACATGCTCTATGCAGTCTACTCCAAGGCCACACCACGGCGCCAATGTCCCACCTGTGCGCAACCCTTTGTCATTCCTGTCACTGCCAACACAGCTAAGGAAGGAGGCGAGGATTTCGACGAATAGGTTCTGCTACTTCCTATGGTCTCCATTATCTTTTCTGTTACTGTTTATCAGAGCTGTCGCTCTTTAGTTACTAGCTTAGTTAGCTTCAAAACAGACTTTCCTATAATGCTAAGGATGATGGACATGCACCCTGGTTTCCTTCGGGCAGGGTGGCGAAACATGAGGCTTAATTTTGAATGCTGTTGTGGACAGGCCAATTGTCTTGGTTTCCTGTATAGGCAGGACAACTGGCACCTGTATGCCAAGTGTATTTCTTTTTTGAACGTTTAATATAACAGGTCTTGCCCTTTTTTACTTAAAAAAAAAAAGAAAAAAAGTGGCTTTTATATATTATTATGAAAAAGATATGTAATTTTTTCATTGTTGTGCTTTGTACATATTAGTGTGAAGGAGATATGTAATTTTTTTTTTATTGTGATTTTTACAGATTAGTATGAGAGAAATGTGTATTTCATTTCCTACTCAATATGGAGTTGGCTAGATCCATTTAAAAAAAATGATTGTAAAGAAAATATTTCATCATCAACAATAAATAAAATATTTCAATATCCATAAGTAAAAAGTTTCTTATTGTACCCATAAATAAGGGAGATGTGTAAACTTGACATTTGAAAAAATATTAATAACAAAAAAAAATATTTCAATGTGAATCAGAAATAAAATATTTCAATATCCACTTAAAGTACAAATAATTTTATACCGTCTTTAAATATATAAAGAGAGATAAAAAAAGAAAGATAAAATAATTGAATGCAAAAAAAAATTATTATCCAAATGAATGCTTTCTACTTCTCAATAGGAGAGATGAGAAATGTATGTGTGTGTTTGTATATATATAAAAAACAAACATAAATCCATGTTTTTTTCATTTTTCACATAAAAATATCATTTATTTATATAGACAATCTAAACATTATTTTAATAAAAATTATATCTAAATACCACATCCACCTCATAATGAAAACTTTCATTTTAATATTTGAATATTTTTAATTATTTTAAAATTATTAAAATTTAAAAATAAAAATAAAAAATCATTATCAACCGTTACAACTCGCCCTTTTTCTAATAAAAATTGTTTATCGATCCTACATCCTCGTGATCAATGAAGACTTTCATCATAAAATTTTGATCTCAAAATTTTTAACAATTTATTAAACTGAACTTTGAAAAAACTAAATAAGTCACTATCGTCTATTACGTAGTAAAAAAAAATTGAACTCCTTACTAATCCACTCCCTCTCTAATGTTAAGGAGTGGTCTCATCGTGCAAACCAACAATAGGAAAGAATCATGCAAAAATTGAACTGCTCCGTAGAATATGTTCACATTGTCCAGTGATTTTGATTTTCAAAGTAGCATATATTTTCACTAGTAAGTTCTATTTTTAATTTTATATACGATGGAGGAACATAAATAGTTTTGGTTTGTTTATTTAATAAATTAATTAGTATTTTATACACATTTTCCAATGATTTTCAAAGTAGCATATATTTTTTCTAATAAATTATGTTTTTAATTTTATATATGATTGTGATTTTCTAAGTAGCATATATTTTCCTTAGTAAATTTTGTTTATTGAGGATAAGTAATTTTGGTTTGTTTATTTAATAAATTAATTAGTGATTTTTATAAGAGTAACATTTATTGTGAATATATAATTATATATGTAGTTTTACTTCGTATAAATGTGTTCCCTTAGTGTTTGGAAAGATTCACAATTTAGGGTTTCAGTATTTTAAAATAAATAAATTTTAATAGGTATTTAGATACACAGGTAAAGAAGAATTTTAACTTTTCATTTGCTTGATAATTTTTTTAATATTTTTTTATGTTTTAATGTATAAATATATAAATTTTTATTGAATTATAAAAATATAAATATGAGAAATATATATTTTTTCATTTGCTTGATAATTTTTTTAATATTTTTTTATGTTTTAATGTATAAATATATAATTTTTTATTGAATTATAAGAATATAAATATGAGAAATATATATATATTTTTAGAAGGAACAAAATTAAACTTTTATTAAAAATGCATACAGAGAGTAAAAATGGCTTTCTAAAAGAGACTTCTAGATATAAATGAAGTCTACAAAGAAAATAGTCACCAATTTCAACCAAGAATGATGATGATGATGATGATTAATGTCCACTAAAATGGAATTAGTTTATGGAACTTTAAGAGGGTAAATGATTACTTGCGAACAAACCAGAAGAGAACATTGTCGGACCATGCCAGAGCTTAAAAATAAACCCTCAAGTTCTGTATCCAAAAGGACAACAAAACAAGAAAACCTACAACCACGGCAGAGAAAACTAGAAACCTCATGCCCTAAATGGACCTCAAAGTGATAACTAGAGTTCCAAAAATCAAAAGAAGTACCTCAAAACTCTAACTCAAACATGGACAAAAACAAAAATCCCAGCATCCACTCCACAAAAAACCAGAACTAGAAGGGAGCGCCCAAAAAACCCTAACATTACATCAAACCCTGAACAAACCAATAAAGATAACTTGGTGTATTCCAACCAAAAGAAACTCCTCACTAAGACGCATAGAGGACGCTCCCACAAGCAAGCCATCATACCACATACAAAAAGGAATCCGCACAAGGTCGAACGGCCACCCAACAACTCACTTTTCATGCAAAATAAATTTTGAGTTGTCCAAAGGAATGGGTGACCACAAACCGGCCGATAAGGAGTGGGAAAACAAGATAACATCCACTCGACGATACCAGGCTTCTCCACCGAAAGAGAGGCGAGGGAAAAAAAATCCGGGGCTGCCCACTCCCAAATATGAAAAATATGTATTATTTTTAATTACACCATTTAAATTATATTTAGTATATAATATAATTATTTTATAATGAAATATATATTATTTTGAAATAGTATGAAATTGATTTTAAATTATTATTAAATATGAAAAATAATAATTATAGAATGAAATATGTAGTATTTTGAAATAACACAATTCAAATTATATTTTATATATAATATAATTATTTTATAATGAAATATATGTTATTTTGAAATAGTATGAAATTGATTTTAAATAATTACTTCAACAAAAATAAGATTTATTATTTAAAAATATTTTCAATATGTTAAAATTAATAATATTTAAAAAATTATTATGTATTATTACGTGATTAAAAAATATTTTGAATATGATAAAATTAATAATATCTAAAAGTTCATTATATATTATTATATGATTTAAAGTTTATTATAGTAAAACCATATAAAAATAATGTGAAAGGGTGATTTTTGATTGGAAATATGATTCTCCCAATTTTATGTGTAGCTTTTACATCAAGTTATTTTAGATTTTCAAAAAAAAATTTACAAATGTTTTTATTTGTTCTTTATTTTTATATTTCATATAATATAAAATTAGTCTTTAGAGATGATTTTTTTATTGAAAATATAATAAAATGATTTTAAATGATTTTTTTATTACAAAAATGAAAAGATAATTTTACATGTTAAATTATTTTATATTTTCTAAATAAAATTGATTTTAAATGATGATTTTATTTTAAATAATGATTTTTTTAATTGAAAATATAATGAAATAATTTTAGATGTAGAGAAATTATTTTATATTTTAAAATTTTTCCCACATATGCCGTTCATTTGTTCTTTATCTCCATATTTCATATTAAACCATGATGTATTTAAAATGATGTCATCTTATACATGAAGTTCAAAATAATCCATTTTAAATATCAAAAGAATGAATGATAATTAAATGGATCATGGTTGATTTTAAATTTCAAAAGAATGAATGATAATTAATTGGGATCATGGTTCATAATTGTATTCATTATGAGGTAGATGTAATTTCAAATGGTAGATGTAATTTCAAACAAAGTTTATAATTTTAAAATATAAACATTTTTTTAATAAATATTTTAAACTTAGATGTAAATATTAATTGAAATTAATGTTTTTTATAAAGATATGAATATAAATATATTTTTATAAATTTAATTAGATTTGGCTCAAGTTGTTGTTTTGAGATGGAATATTATTCTTCCCACTCAAATTCTATTCTAGAAAGTGACAAAATAAAAACAATAAAATATATAAACTTTTTTTATAAAACAAATCTCTACAATATTATACCATAACTAAATAATGGACAATTTCATGATAAAAGTAAGTGTTAGAGAATGTAATCAATCGACAACCAAGCTATCAATTTTCCAGCAAAAAATCTATAAACTAGTTTGATTACCATCCATCACAACACTTCAGCACTACCATTCATGTCACAATAATTGAAGAAGAAAAGTAAGTCAATCATCATTTATACAACCAACTACTTCTCACAAGATAAAGTGTTCATGATTAATCTACCACACGTTGAGAGATTAAAATCAAAAAGATCTTAAGATACCATTTTTTTTTTTTCAATGAATCATCTCATAGGCATTAGGAATGGAAGAAAAAAAAAAATGAGAGGAAAAACATGATGGGTATTTGAAAGGTATTTTGGTTAAGAATTCACCAATGTTTTACATTGATATGAAAGTTAATAATCAAAACTTTAGGAATCATGGTATTTCTATTAGATAAATTCTAGTTTATTTCATCTTTTACTTATTCAAATAATATTAAAATTATAGTGGAAATTAGGAATGAAATTGTTTATTCGATGCCTTTTACAAATTATTTAATGTATTAGTTGTGTATACTTCAAACTATTTTGGGTTGAAATGCATGCAAATCCATTAGGAAAGCACCAATGATCATAACTTTTTGTTTTACGTGATTATTGATGTTTGTACATGTTAAGTCATAGAATAAGGAAGCCAATAAACAAGAACTTGGTGGAAAATGATTTAAGTCATATTCAATACATGTATTCATATCGTGACATCAATTTATGGTACATGCAATTGACCACCTCTAGATATAGATCTCATTGAGGACTCATAAATGGATAATGAAAATACCTCATCAGTATATAAGTATGAGACTGGCATAAGAAAGTGATCTTAGACTTTGTGATTATTTATGGACTCATAGTCTAACATACCCATATCCCCTCAATCACAAGTCAGAACAAGTATACCAATAGGGAAACATGAACTAGTGCACAAATCGATATCATCTTCAATCTTCAATTTGAAAATTTTGAATGGACATTCAATTAAGATATGCCTTAAAAACTATCAATGTGGATGTTGAATGGTTAATATGAAATAATGTTTGAAATACAATAGAAATTCTAAAAGTCAATTGCTACCATGTTTTAACATTCATATGATATTTGGCGAAGAAAAAATATCTCCAATGTTTTTTCTAATTTAGACACAATTAGGTGTCAATCAACATCCCAATGAATAGTTGAACAAAAATGAGAGGATTATGTATTCCATGTTATATATTCCTAAATATGTTTGTATTGATGAGATGAATTGAATGAATATTAGATGTCTTGTAGAGGAGACTAGTTGCTATGTTGGAATTCCTAAATTTTGATTGATAAAACTTTGAAACTTGAATCCTCATTATGATCATTGACATTCCCCCCTATTAGCTACAAGGTGTGCAGTACAGAGATGGGATCCAAGATTGAAATTGTGGATTCTTATGTTTTTCAATGGTTCATCAACGTATCTGGTAGTTTTTTTGGTTGACCACTAACCATTTTCACTTGGTACCATGTATCTAGTGGTTTTGGTTGACCATTAACCAATTTCATTTCATAAAGGTACTACCTCACTTGAGTGAAAGAGATTCTCGTTGAATCCTTTTTAAAATCCATGTAGATTTTGGCCCCAATGATGCCCAAAATCTTCATCTCGAATAATTATTTGAAATAATTTTTTCTTTTGTGATTTTTCAATGTAACTGTGTCTTTACCTATGTCCAAGCTAGATGGTAAAACTTATGCAGCTTCTTGACTTGTTGATTCCATTGCCAAGAAATTATCAATTTATAATGAATTGTTTTATTTTTAGTATGCTTTTCCTTCAACATTTTTTTGAGAGATGATTTGTCTTCCCATAATGAAAACAAGGATGGCAATCAGAACATTGATTCCCCATGCTTCTAAATCCATGAAAATGTTATAATTTATTAGTAATTTTAGCAATGTTTTTATCATAATCCATATCATCAAAATTCTTAACTCCTTCATGAGCTTCTAAAGCCTTCAAAGTTTCATGAAGAAATATTGCACTTGTAAACTGGTTGGTATCAATTTGGAATATGGAAGTTGTTTCCTTTGTAATATCCTAAGCCATGTTCATTATTGTTGAATTTTAATTCCTCCCAATGTTTGACAATCATGTTTCAATGTAAGTTAAAATTTAATATTTCTTGTGATATTTATATTTAAATCATTGATTTACACTCGTTCCTGGATGTCTCTGATCAGGGGATCAAATTTTGCTCAATTTTCAAAGTTCTCAGAATGCAACGAAAACAGTTCCATTGCGTCTGTCTCATCTTCTTGATTTTGGCGGTATATTTACTTTCGCAAATGGAGTCCGTATGGAGGAGATATCATGATCTGTCCGCCAGGCCGAACAGGCAAAAATTTGGGATGCTGACTGTACCTGTCCGTACAGTCCATATGGCCATGTGGAGGGCCATACCATCATGATGACATGGAAGTTCGATGAGGTGGCAACTGCTGGTTGGTTGTTCGTTGGCGAATACGGTGATGACACGTATCACATTGGCAGCAAATGGTAAGAGGGCACGTGGCCCAATGCATGGGTGCCACGTGGCCCTCGTCGGTTGGTTATTGTTTGTTATGTCAAAATTATATGTGGGAGTCCGCGGGGTTCGACCCCCGGACCTCCCCCCATTGTAAAGCCTTGACACATATGCGCTAGCCAATATTCCCGCCAATGTTCCTTGTTATGTATACCAATGCAATTATATTTATGTTTGCAAATTGTAATACTTGGAAAAGGGCGCGGGCCGGGGCTTAAGCCCCAACCCTTGGTTTCATTATGATATATATGACCATATATATATGCCCGGAATTGTTGGCGCGCATTTACATTGTAATATATTATAATGTATTACAAATACATTGTATGTTATATATGGTATAACCGTGTGTTAAACCATGCGTGCGGGATTTGAACCTTAACACAAGTTAAATATGCGCACGGTTGTGGTAATACGTTTTGTATTCGCGCGGGAGTTACACAATCCGTTTGCACGGTTTTCAAACGGTCAAACTACTTTTATGCCCAGTATATGGTCGCATGAGCAATATGACGAAGAGCCGAGGCGGTTAGGGGCTGGAGGTGCCTTAACCATCCTACGGTTTGTACCAGTGCGCGGTTGCGTACGGGTCTTGGTTTTTCCGCTCTAAAGAGTGTGTGTGCTAGGTTTGAAGCACAAGGGTGCGATTTGTAGAACCAGAGACAACAAAGTTGAAGGGGAAGACTTCAAGAAGGCTGTCTTCTTCATTTTTCGACCGTTTCAGGTGCCGAAAGAGCCCAAACAGGGGTTTTGGGACGCTGCAGAGCCATTGGAGCAGTCGATTTGTCATTTTGAGCATTGTAAGGCATGTTTTTGAGCACTTTGAGAAATTTAATAATAATGATCCATTGGAAGCTGGACCAGGAGATGTAGCGCGGAGTGGGGTGAACTCCTTTATCAAGTTGTTGTGTTTATGTGCTGATGTTCAATGTTTTATGATGTTGTCTATGTGTATCTTTACATAAGTAATCCTTATTTATGTGTTGTAAATTGATCTGGTTTCTTTAAAAAACATAACATTTCACTTGCAATATTTATTCAAGTTTCAAGTCTTCTTCATTTTTAGATCAAGTTGGTATCAGAGCACTGGTTTTGAAAACTTCATTGCTTGCAAGTTTTGTTTATGATGCTCACAAGGTTGAAACTCACACGAGGAGAAGGTCAACCTGTGGAGCCAAGTTCTTATCCGACGAGGAGGAAGCAGTTTCATTCACAGCAAGTTGTAGAGAGACATTCACCAAGCATGGCAGATGCAGAAGATCATGAACGTGTTCCAGATGAAGAAGCAGACCTCAGGCAGACTCTCATGCAGATGAGAGATATGATGAAATCCATATTGGAACGAACTGTGATGTCATAGGGTGAAGGCTCTAACCCTTCAATGCATAAGGGAGGCGGTGGTGACAAGACTCCAGGCAGAGATGGAGGGAATGGTGCTTCTCCACCACCCTCTCCTCCTCCATCATCATCATCTTCTTCTTCTTCTTCAAGTTTGAAACAT
>ML780933.1:220639-251356 GCA_009831015.1 Picea engelmannii
ATATGGTCCCTTCAAAATTGTCGGCAAGATTGGTAATAATGCTTTTCGTTTAGATTTGCCTCCATATATGCAGATGTATGCAGTTGTTAATGTTGAGAATTTGAAGTTGTATGAGCCTCCATTGAGCGATGATCAAGGAGAGCATGTTCAGATTCCTTCCATAGATGATTTTTCGCCAGAGTATCTAACAGAACTGCAGGAAGACACCATACTTGATAGGAGGATGCAAACTTCGAAGTGAGGGAATGTGGAGTATTTGCAAGTTGGTCTTAAGGGGACGAATCCAAGCAAGGCCAAGTGGATTGAGGTTGGAAGGGTGAGGGAACTATACCCTCATCTTCACATAGACTGAGATAGTCTTTTGGAGGTCCAAAAGCTTCCCAATGGGGAGGTGTGATCAGGGGATCAAATTTTGCTCAATTTTCAAAGTGCCCGGAATGCGACAAAAATAGCGCCATTGTGTTCGTCTCGTCTTCCTGATTTTGGCAGTATATTTACTTTCGCAAATGGAGTTCGTATGGAGGAGATATCGCGATCTGTCCGCCAGGCCAAACAGGCAAAAATTTGGGATGTTGACTGTACCTGTCCGTACAGTCCGTACGACCATGTGGAGGGCCGTACCATCATGATGATGTGGCAGTTCATTGAGGTGGAAATTGCTGGTTGGTTTTTCGTTGGCGAATACGGTGATGACACGTATCGCATTGGCAACAAATGGTAAGAGGGCACGTGGCCCAATGCATGGGTTCCACGTGGCCCTCATCGGTTGGTTATTGTTTGTTATGTCAAAATTATATGTGGTAGTCCGCGGGGTTCGACCCCCGAACCTCCCCCCATTGTAAAGCCTTGACACATATGCGCTAGCCAATATTCCCGCCAATGTTCCTTGTTATGTATACCAATGCAATTATATTTATGTTTGCAAATTGTAATACGTGGAAAAGGGCGCGGGCCAGGGCTTAAGCCCTGACCCTTGGTTTCATTATGATATATATGACCATATATATATGCCTGGAATTGTTGGCACGCATTTACATTGTAATATATTATAATGTATTACAAATACATTGTATGTTATATATGGTATAACCGTGTGTTAAACCATGCGCGCGGTATTTGAACCTTAACACAAGTTAAATATGCGCGCAGTTGTGGTAATACGTTTTGTATTCGCACGGGAGTTACACAATCCATTTGCATGGTTTTCAAACGGTCAAACTACTTTTATGCCCAGTCTATGGTCGCATGAGCACTATGACCAAGAGCTAAGGCGGTTAGGGGCTGGAGGTGCCTTAACTTTCCTACGGTTTGTACCGGTGCGCGGTTGCGTACGGGTCTTGGTTTTTTTGCTTTAAAGAGCATGTGTGCTAGGTTTGAAGCACAAGGGTGCGATTTGTAGAACCAAAGAGAACAAAGTTGAAGGGGAAGACTTCAAGAAGGCTATCTTTCTCATTTTTCGACCGTTTCAGGTGCCGAAAGAGCCCAGACAGGGGTTTTGGGATGCTGTGGAGCCATTGGAGCAGTCGTTTTGTCATTTTGAGCATTGTAAGGCATGTTTTTGAGCACTTTGAGCAATTTAATAATAATGATCCATTGGAAGCTGGACCAGGAGATGTAGCCCAGAGTGGGGTGAACTCCTTTATCAAGTTGTTGTGTTTATGTGCTGATGTTCAATGTTTTATGCTGCTGTCTATGTGTATCTTTACATAAGTAATCCTTTTTTATGTGTTGCAAATTGATCCGGTTGCTTTAAAACACATAACATTTCACTTGCAATATTTATTCAAGTTTCAAGTCTTCTTCATTTTTAGATCAGTCTCCTAATAAGTGTGAACACACAAAGAAGGTTCAACCAAAGAGTTGATCAACATTGGGTTAAGTGAGGATTGTGAGTATATGTTGAAGTATCAAGGTTTGGTTGAACAATTTGTAAGTAGTTACATTTTTGTTGATTTAAAATACTCTTTTATGGTCTTAAGTTCAACCTCACAAGGATATGAACCCCCCTATGTTTTTAGAGAGGTGGTACTCCTCTTGTTCTTATAATTCTAATAAATATAATAAAACAAATTCCGAGAAGGATCATAATTAATATTTACAATAACAATCAAAGGAAAAAAAATACCTGAGATTGGGACCATATATTTTAAAATAAATTCATATGTACAATATTCACAATCTAAATAGATAATATCCACATGAAATATAAGGGAATGATATATCTGTCACAACATTCAACAAAACAATGAACAATATGCATGAATACAAAGAATAAAAAATCGACATTATATAGAAGAGAACTTTAAATGATCATTCTGTAAAGCATCAAAATGATTATGCTAGATAAAAAATTTGGAAACTGAAGATTCAAATCAATTTTTTTGAGAATGAAATAATGTAGTATCCCAAGTAGCTCTCTTGGAGTCTCAAAATAATAATAAGACTTTAAATACAAAGCTAAATGTGTTTAAAGAAAATAAAATGCATTCACCCTTCAAAGAGAACTGGGATAGGGCTCCAATGGACCCTAAAGTGAAAATAATTGGAAGATAATAGAAGGATAACCAAGAATAAACCTATCTTCCTCAAAATAATTAGAATACAAAGGTCGTATGACAAATGATTGTAGTAGAAATAGACGTAGAGAAAACTGAAAAGGTGAAGTTGTTGTTCAACTCACTATGATGGAGAGATCTCATAAAATTTAATTTCTTTGAGGCATCCCTTTTGTAAGTGTTTGGAAAAGGGAATGGGATTGGACAAGTGGCATTTAACTGATACAAGTTGTGGAGTTAACTCAAATTCAGAAATTCACATTCCATATTTATAGGAGAATTTGTGAACATGTCTAAAGTTAAATCTGACAGGTGGTCAGTGAGCAGGAGACTCAAGACAAGTGTCACAAGTCCTACGAAAAATAAAATAAGTCATGACAAGGGAATGAGACGCCATTCCTAAGAAGAAAATTGGATAGCTTGAGAAGGCTACAAACTAATTAACTTGACACAATGAACATTCAAAGATTACTCACAACAATTGGAGCTCAGAATTTTGCAAGAGGCCACATATGTAGCCCCTTGGATTCTGAACTCATCTCGGGGGTGATAGAGGTGACAAAGACTCTAGTCTAAGGTTGGGAGGAAAAATGTCTTCAATGAATGGTTTCCCAAAAGTTCCAGGTTTTATTTCCTATGATGAATAGAATTATTTAAATGTTTATTGTGTTATTGTACATTTCTATGGCTAAATTCTCTGGCATAAATAACTGGAACAATATTAGAAATCAATTCTTGTTATACGAGATATATATGCATATTATATGTTTCATATAGGAAATTGTGAAAGGAAATTTAATAGTTATTATGATTTACGAACAAAATCATATTATTAGTAATATATTAATAGTACTCATAAGTAAAAACCTAGTTAATAATAAAGAGACTGTTCCGGATGAGAAATATGTATGGAAGAGATAGGATTCACCAAAAATACAATATACAACTAGAAAGGAATGATACAAAATAGGAAATTATATCGATTAAACACAGATTCAATATATATAAATAGGAAAAAGGAATTATTTCAAATTCAAACAGATTTCTGCGGGATACCTTGTACACATATTCAAAAGGAATATCATGAAAGAGTACATTGTAAAATATGAAGAAAACTCGTTACAAAAATTATCTAGATACCCTATGTATATATATTCGAAAAGAAAAAAGTTACATATTGTATAGAATGTAAAGGAACATAGTCCATTTATAAACTATATATCAATGAAAAAGGAATAATTAAATAGAGTATTACAACATCATAACATGCATGGAAAACAGTCTGAAGCCACCCAATTTTCAAGAATAATTACATTAAAAACAAATCGGTGGATTAATTTGATAGAAGGTAGGAGAAGAATAATCACATTTGGTGATATCAAATTTAAACCTATAGAAGTATTGAAGCCTGAATACCTTTATGTACATGGGTATTCCATATCTCCATGGTAATCGTTGTATCAACACCTGCAAAATGAGTAAGCGAATACGTTGGTAAGATTCATGAGTTATTTAATCGAATGAAAGTTACATATACAAATAGAAATAATATCACCATGGATGAGAAGAGTGTTGAGGTATCTCCTTACATCACTATAATACACACCTAGATGTTCTAGGTTGTGAGGTAACATATGATCCCCTCGCAACATCAAAAGGGCCCATCATTATATAATACCCAAGAATAAAATTAATGTAAAACTACAACATATGTACAGAATGTAAATTAAATTAACTACTAATATCTATGCAAACTCCACCTACTCTAAATATCATAGTTGAATCCATAAACTAATCCTATGATGAATCAAACAAGATGAAGGGTCTTAGTCATTGACCAAATATAAGAATTGACAAAAAATTGACCCTGTAATGGAAAATCCCAACCACTGAAGTCATGATATTACTCGGTATCGATGAAAAAACCACGAGGCTAAGTTAAAACCCCCTCGAAACAAATACAGAAGTAAAACAATTATGTCCAATTATAAAACTTATAGTCATTACATTATATGGAAATATATATATAAGCCCAAGAAGTTCGACAAGAGATATGGTCGACGGATTAAGGTTCAACTCCAACTACAAACTAATATTCTGAAGGATAATACTCAGGAAATATTATTAAGTTAAGCTACCACCATAGTTATAAGAAACCTTGATTGGTTATGAGATGTATTACCAGTTAAAGACGTCCACCCTGAAAGCATTGAAAAGACTCATAGAAAGCCCGAGGAAGATACGAACTCCCGGAGCGTTTACTCAATAAATTTCCCAAGAAATGAAAAAGAGAATGGGGTAACCAGACTTGCAATTTTTAAACTCATAAAAGGGAAAAACTCTCAAGAACACAGAGTCGGGGGAAAGAAGTGAAGAACGCAAAATGATCTAAGTGTGTGAGAGGTAGGAAAACTAAGGAATCTGACAAGGAAACCTAATGCATGGAGGCATAACAAACCAAAACGTATACATATTTTAGGACAACGATTGAATAATCCTCCTCGATATGGAAACATTAAGACATTGTGCATGCAGGACCGCTGCATGATAAATTCTCCACGGAGGGTTTTAGATAACAAGGAAAATTTAGCAAAGTTTTAATTCAAGATAGGTACCATAAAACGTTTTTAAACCTCGTAAAACACCCAAATAAAATCCCTAAGTTTGAGCCATATTGTCGAAGGACTTGTTTAACAAACATGGTTGGCTTACAGTGATAAGTCGTTTCAAAATGTGTTTTTTTTATAAATAATGTAACCTACCTAGTATATGAATCTCGTGTTTATGTATGAGAGCTACCATAAAACATTATAAAAAAAACATATAGTATGCAAATAGTTAAGGATCATAATTATAATAACACGATAGCACTAATAGTAAAGTTATAGACATAAGGAGAGGGTTATAGTCAACAACCAAATCATCGAGCGACCTCATATGGATCATGAACCCAAGAAGCAACGAACATATATAGAGATCACCACTTAGTAACAACAATTATATTTTATAGGTTATAGAATACTTGGTCTGAATGAAATAAGACTTAGGATAACTTATATAAATGCGATACATAAGGGTGAACGATAAGGTTGATTATAGAACAGTTCAATTATTAAACTATAAGACTTTATGAAAATCTATGTGAGGTTGTAAAGGTATTTTTGTGTAAGTATGTAGTCACTATGAGCTTCTCGTCATAAAAAATGTTGAAAAGATACAGAAATTTCAATATCATAAGGGAAACAAAGAAAGTTGTAACATAGGAATAAAATTATATGTGACAATAATGATGACGAAGAACCATTAGAGCATATTATGGTTATTTGTATATATAAAAAAATAAATAAAAATTGTTATTTAAATTGAAGGTATGTGAATTTAAGGTCTTTGACACTCGACCTTTTTATGGGATTTATCACAACAAAAATATAACATGCAAAATTGTCTTGATTTTCTTCTTACCTCTAAGAAGAAAAATAAATTCATTTTGCAGGAAAATGACAGAAGTACTTAAGTGATCAGGGATATTTCTGTCAGGTGACTTACTAAAATATCATATTAAATGATCATAAATAAAAGTACACCATAAAGAAGGAAAATATCTAAAGGAAAGAGATGTAAGAATGCAATATGAACATAAAAACTTGATAACATAGTTCGTCCCTGGTGGATTACGTCTCTGGGTCCTGCTCTCAAATCGGTAGGTCTTTTTATTAACTCCACAAAAGAATTGGGCAAAATACATAAGTATACCTCATAAGTATAAACATCACCACTATGTTCACGGTGTCTAATTACCTAAAAATGACTGTCTCCACAACTCGATCCGAGTCTGGCACTTTCAGGCCCAAGAGATACCTTTGCCTCAGTTTTTGTGCCCTACCTCTGCAATAAATGACTGGGAAAATCTAGAAATGCATGCCCTATATCTAATCAATCATAAAAAAACAATATCTAATCACAAGCAAGTATTCAAGACGAAACAAAGGAAAGACTAGTCAAAATCCTTCCTTAGTGGAGCCGTCATTTTTCTTTTATGAGAAATCTTACCTTGCAGACATGATAAGATCCTCTTTGGACCAATACCACTTCTTTCGTACAAATATATAAGTATAAAAATGATTTCTACTTTCCCTTTAAATCCAAGTCAACCAATCAAGAAAGAGAGGAACAAAAATGTGGTGTACCTTATTTTGATGCTTGTCCTCGCTGCTGAAATCCTTGGGATTGATTGCCAAGATCCTCAACACAGATGAATTCCTACAAATACCATCAAAGAAACTCTTCCTCCTACTTTATATGATTATAAAAATAATATCTATCTACGAAGATCGAAACAACAATAGACAAGCAAATGTAGAACACATGAACTTGAAGGGAATATACCAAGTTTATATTAATTGGAAAACCAATGGTAATTAATTACAAATCATGTTTAAAAATGTAGTAAATTCTCCAATATCTCTTCATCCAACCCTTGCATGAAAATCTTCGTATAAAAATGATGAATTCTTTCTCCCAGGATCAAAGGTTTGACACCTAAAATCTTCCCCCCTTTTTACCTTGAAATAGCCTTGAATTTATAGGATTGGGAGGCTGAACCACCATGATATAATAAGGGAAATGGTTGAGTATATTCCTTCATCTGTTGGGATTTGATCCTAATATAGTGCCATAGGATATGATTCGACCAAAAACAACCTCCTCCTTAAGAGTTGTCCGTTAAGAATAGTCAAGATGTGCCATATTTTTCTCTAACCAGACTGGCACTCCCTTTGAGTGAGAGACAAAGTGCCACTGGTGCCCCCTAAGAAAGGAAGGGAGAGCATTGGCGCTCCCTCGGCATGAGTAGGGGGACGCCACCCTTCATAAATGCCCAAAAATAGTCAAATTTTCCAAGAAAAAGGTGTGGTTCTGTACCTCACATGGTGGGTTTTCTCTTCCAAACTAACATAGTGATTGTGAAAAATGTGTTTCATGGTGTCAATAGGTTTTGAAACTTAGAAAAGTGAATGTGAAACTTAGTAAGGTGCATATGACACTTGATACAGTGCATGCAGTTCATATCCCCAACATGAACCTACAATAGAAGTTGATATTATATGAAACACATCTCTATTAGAGTCATCGAGGCCAATCATTCATGAATGAATTGGATCTAGGCTAGGTCCACATGAACCCCATGGTCATCCAAGATGTATCCTAAGTATTGAACTATATGGATGTAGAATGAAATTTTTTCTAGAATGACGTATAACTTTTTTTCTCATAGGGTTCTCAAGACTTGTTGAATGAAATGCAAATGTTCTTCCTAGGTCTGACTGAAGATGAGGATGTCATCCAAATATATGACCAAAAAGGAGTTTTTAAACGACCACAATATATCATCCATCATCCTCATGAATGTCACAGGAGCATTAGTAAATCCAAAATGCTTAACCAACCACTCAAAAATATCTTCTTTATATTTGAAAAACATTTTCCATACATCCATTTGTTTTATCGAAACCAAGTGGTATCATGATTTCAGATCAGTCTTACTAAATCACTTCACACCCTTAATCTTATTACAAAGATCATCAATTCGAAGGATTGGGTATTGGTTCTTGATAGTGATTTTTTTCAGGGCTCTATAACCAATACAGAGTTTCCATGCCCAATCCTTCTGCACCAACACAACTGGGATTTCACAAGGTGATGAAACGATTGAATATGGCCCTTTTGAGCGAGCACCTAAATTTGATACTTTATTTCCTCAGTCTCTAGAAGGGATCATATGTATATTGGAGCATGAAGTATGAGAGCACCAAGTATCAAATCAATGGCATGTTTAACCTAATATTGTACAGGTACCCTTATAGGTAAAAATATGTCTCTATATTCCTCTACAACCTTGTCCACCTGCTTTCACTATGTAGAGAGACCCTGTGTTGAACCTATGGTGGTCATCATGAACTTTTGTTCATGTTCTGACCGAACCATAAAGAGTACAAACTTTGCAGTATGAGAGATGACATTTTGAAAATATTTTTCCAAGATCAATGAAATTGCAGTAGTCAAAACTACCTCTAGTACACTATAAGGTTGACCTCCCAAAGTAGAAATGATACTAGGGGCCAAGTCTCATAAACAACATGACATTTCCACATATAGGTTTTTCCTAAAAGAACATTAGAAACTATGAGTGGGGAAACATCACACAATAGCTCATATTTGAAGGGCTTGATATCGTAGGATAGGTGACATTACTAACTCATTGCTAGTTGATGCGAAGTTCTCGTCCCTAGCTCAACCAATCAAAGGTGTATGGTTGGGGGTGTGGCATTGTTGACAACATCAATCTCTCGATGAACTCAGATGAGATAAAGTCATTATGTCTCTTGTTGTCAACAATGAAATGTAGTGGGGTCCCCTTCACCCACACCTGTGAGTGGAAGAGGTGCTCCCTCTCCTCAATTTGCTCTAAATATTATGGTTGGATATTGGTAGTTGCGATGGTAGGACTAGGTTCTGCGTCGATGATCATATTTCCCTTATCTTGTTATGAATCAAATTCTAACTCAAAGTCTGATTTTTTTTCTTTAAACTCAACAAAGAATGATTATTTTGAGTGGCATTCATCAATGTTGTGCCAGGGGATTTTGTGGAACTCACAACACTTACTAGTGTCCTTCTTTAAATTGTGATTATCCTTCTTTTATTATGGTTTATAAAACTTTTATTGAGGTTGTATTTCCTTTCTCTATCCCTTGTTCTATGATTTAGGGCCACCTTTACCTGCTTTTGTTGTGGTAGATTTATAGACCTGGAATCTCACTTATTCCTCTACTTGAATTTCTCCTCGATTCTGGCAGTGTATCAATAAGTGTATCCCTGTGAAGAGATGTCCAATAAATCCATCTCTATGTACACCATTCTGGTAGTTCAGAACTAAATATCACTCAGAATCTTGAATACCCATATTTGAGCAGAAGATATAGAAGATATTGATGTACACCTGCACTGTATGGTCTCTCTCCTATCACAAAGTTGTACATCCCATGTATTAGTATCCAATAAAGTAGAAATTATCCTTGAGGGTGTTAAAAAAGGCCATGACCCAAGTGATAAATATCCCTAATGTTGTAAACTCATTGATGTTTTGTCTCTCCTACTAACCTTCCCAACAATTTCTTACATGGAAAAGGGATTTAAGGAGCACGAATGTGATCTTTTCGATGTCAAAGTTTTCTTTGGATAGCGTACTGAATCTATACTATATTTAAGAATTTTCTCAAAGCATCTAGAACTATATTTCCTTCAAATAAAGGGATTTCAAGGTGAAATTGTACATTTAGGGGCATAACTCGCTTGAAATGGTTTCTTGGTGAAGGTTTCTCAACCACCATTCGCAATTCTTGAGGATATAGGTGAATTTTTCCACCATTTAATTCCTTTGTTGCACGGGGGATACTACTCCATCATCTATCTTTTCACTCGCCATGGGAGGATTCTTGGGATGGAAAAAGTGGTTGTCCCCTAGTGAAACTAGCTCGAGCCCCAACTCTCCATATCCTAACCTTGTCGGGGACATGCCCCAAGAAAAAACAAGGAGAATATTTCTCTCATACCACTAATTCAGATTGTACAAGGACTGAGGCGAAACACACAAAAAAATGTAACATATTGCACAATGATAAAATAAAAACCTAACTTTTATTAATGAATAAAATATCATAATACTATAGAACACAAGCTGACTAGAATTGTGGTAATTTATCTCTAAAGAGAGGGTGATTTCGGTTGTGCTCATTCACAAAAGATAATACAAGAGGTCGAAAGAATGGAATTTTAACATAATGAAAGAACATTTTAACATAATGAAAGAACACTAAAGGTAAAAAACACTAACCTGCGGAGGTAAAGCACCAAAAGGTTTGTGGTGCTCGAGGTGGTTAGTTGATACATCAACTTTCCAAGGGTGCAAGTTTTGCATACAATCTCTATTTTGGGTGCATAGTAGCTTGTTGGAAATCTCTAACTAAGTACTACAATGTTATAGAATGGATTGAGTGTGTCATGGAAAAACCCATACCCTTGAATTTCCCAGAAAAACATTGGTTCAGGGGATCAAAATGACATCGGAAGTTTATGACCCATAAAATCATAACAAAGCTACCAATATGGAGAACAATGTTGAGTGACTGAAAGAGGTGGGTGGTCACTGATATCCACGTGGATCAAGGGGATACCAATATGGAGAACAACGTTGAGTGAGTGAAAGAGGTGAGTGGTCACTTATATCCACATGGATCAAGGAAATATCTAATGATTATTTGTTTGAAGCAATCTTGATGCAAGAGCATCGTATAAAGCCAAAACCAAAGCATGCACCTAGCCAAAGGAACCACTGGACGCACAGATGGGAAAAAGGAGCACATTTTTATGAAAACGTTTTGAATTTTTAAATTTGAAGCATTAATGTAATAGTTAAGGGAAGAGTACTTACACTTATGTCTAGATGTTGTAAACAGATCTTGAGCATTGCTCTCATCTGTAGTATGTAAAGTCATTTATGTGTAATGAATGCAAGTACGTAGATTTAATTTAATAGATTAGACAGTTTAGAAGTATAGGAGGGAAAACAGATATAGACACCCTCACCCTTGTATCATTGAGTGGGTTGATGATCATTCAGAGAATTCATAAGCTGTAGAGTTGTAGCAGAGAGCTGTAGAGAAGAACCCATGTACAGGAGACTTGAGTTAATATATGAAGCTTTGACTCAAATTTCATGGTGTTATGATGTTTACTATTTATATTTGTTGAATGGTATGTTTACAGTTGATTTGTTTCTCTGTTGTGCATTTGTTTCAATGTTGCATTGTGTGTATGATTTCATGATGAATGTATGAAGTCTGAGAGAGGAGAAGAATGAGTTTCAATTGTTTCTCTTCTTGAGAATTCCTGCAAGGAGTACACCGAACGTCCGCATGGTGTGCGTTGACAAGGGTCTAAGTTTTATCTCAGAAATATCAGGAGAGATACCGTTGTTCTCATATCAGCTGAAGTGCAGGTGAAGCACAGAGCCATGCAAGTTGTGCGCAGGCCAATTGAAACCTTGGATTTTATAAATCCAAAAGGAAGATTGAGAGGACCAATGTTGCAAAGAGTGCACAGGGTCAGAGACTCAAATAACCAGAGGTTATTTGAAGATTTGCCTCAAGGAGTGCGAGAAGGGATCCTTTTGGGGAGCTTGAGTTTACAAGAGAAATCTCAGGAAGGATAACACCTTTGAAGTACTCGAAGGGGGATGGAGATTGAAGTTGGCTCATAGAAGTCAAGTTCAGGAGGGAGAACACTGATTTGTTTGGACATGAGCCATTGAGGAGTGCATCTGGTGGTCAGGATTCTTTGTGGAGAAATCGTGAAGTCGCGATGACCGTAGGATCCAGAGGAGCTGCAAGGTGGTTAGGAGTTGGATGAATCTGCCACCCTGACATCAAGAATCAACGTAGACCATTGATCATGGTCTATCTAAGCCGTAAAATCATTTCGGGAATTCAGGACTCGTAAGTTCGGAGTGGAGATCAAAACCCTTGGTCACTCAAACCCCTGGTTCGCGAAAGGGATAATTAAGTGTGAAATTTTGGTATTTTGGGGTTCGACATACCGGAAGTATCGATGACAAGGAACCGAGGCCTTAGCATTGAAAATCTCGAAGTCGCAAAATGTGACGTGCCTTTGGTTTGAAACATCGACATTTCGGCATATCGGGATTCAACATTTCAGAAATCCTGATGACAAGGAGTCGTGGCTCTTTGCACTGAAAACCCCGAAGTCACGAAATACGAAGTGTCATCGGAGTGGAATTTCAAAATATCGGCATGTCGGGGTTTGGGAAGTAGAGGAGACAAGTGATTTTTTGAATCGAGAATCATGAGCTCCCGGTATGCGGAGTCTCAAAAGGCCATTGATCGCGCATTCCATGGGACATTGAGCCCATTTCGACATTATGACATTTCGGAATTTGGGGAATCATAAGGCAAGAGGAACGATTGTTGGGTCATTCGCTCAAGTCCCAAAAAGTCAAATTTAGTGGGAACAGGTGGTGTGTGTTGGAGCGGTCGACCCTCGTTGACAATTCACATTTTGACAATTGTCAAGAGCTATGAGATATATCGAGACTCTCCAACTCCCGAAATCTGAAGTCCTTTGTGGCTCAAACAAAGGGTTTGATTAACCCTTGGCGTGGTTTTAGTGAAGATCCTATGCGGATCTCGGCCCAAGGAAGGGGGTCTGCGTTAGTTGTGGTATCAGAGCCCAAAACAGATTCTTTTCTTTCTGTAGAAGAGAGAAGGGAGAAAATTTTATAGCCATGCCACCGAGAAGAAGAGACAAGCAAATACCTGATCCAGCAAGGGAAAGAGAGATGCGTGAATTAGGTGCCAGGCTTGATGCTATGGAGACAGTACAGAGGCACACAGTTGACGCTGGAGATATCAGCGAGGCTGAAAGTGAAAATGAAGCCATGAACGAAGAAGTTGCAGTCAAAGATGCTGCAGAAGAACGCCTATTCACTATTGTTGCAAGGATAGGTGCTAGAGAAAAAATGGATATTCCAATGTACGAAGGAAACTTGGATGTTGAAGAATTTCTGGACTGGATTAGAGCTCTAGACAAATACTTCGACTATGAGGATGTCGAGGAAGATAAGAAAGTCAAACATGTCGTTACTAGAATTAAAGGGAATGCAACATTATGGTGGGATGAACTGCAGGTTGACAGACGCTGCAAGGGCAAGCAGAAGATCAAAAGCTGGGATAGAATGGTTGCAAAAATGAAAGCCAAATTCATACCCAGGGGTTATCAAATTACTCTATTTTAGAGGATGCAAAATTTGATATAGAAGCTGATGAGAGTGAAGGAATACACTGAAGAATTCTACAAGATAAACATCAGAGCAGGTCATCGGGAAAGCGATGATGAAAAGGTTGTCAAGTACATGAATGGTCTGTGATATGGCATTCTATATTAGATGAGCATGATGACCATTCAGACTGTGGAAGATGCTTATCAGATGGCTCTAAAAGCTGAAGAGAAGCTAAGCCGAAAGCAAGGTCAAAGAGGTCGAGGCAGAAGTCAAAGCAGAGGCAAGACAATTGCCCAAGACAGAACTTAGAGACGTAAAGAAGAGGGAAAGAAACCTCAAACTCAACCTAAGAGAGGAGGAAGATCATAAGGCAGGCAATATACTGATAGAAATACTTTTCCTTGAGCCAGAGGAAGAGGAAGAGGTCGAGGAGGTGAAGTGAAATGCTTCATCTGTGGAAAAATCAGACATAAATCCTATGAGTGTCCAGATGGGAAGAAAGATGGTGGTGAAACTCACATTGCCAAAGCTCAAGGATGGAATGTCGAGGTAGAAGACGCTGAGGGAGGAAGATCTTTGATGATGAGGAAAGTTCTCTTGAAGCCAGAGAAGGAAGCAGAGAACCCAGCCCAAAGAAACAGTCTGTTTTGGACTGCTTGCAAAACTAAGGATAGGGTATGCAAGGTCATAGTGGACAGCGATAGCATAGACAATATTGTATCTACAAAGATGGTAGAAAAACTAGAGAGATGGAGACTGTTGTACATCCAAGCCCATACAGGGTTTCGTGGCTACAAAAAGGACATCAAGTAAATGTCACTAAACAATGTTTAGTTGAATTTAAAATAGGAAGATATAAAGATGAAATATTATGTGATGTCATTCCCATGGATGTTTGTCATCTATTGTTGGGTAGACCATGGCAATATGACAGAAACGTAGTTCATGATGGGAGAAAGAACACGTACTCCCTAGAGAAAAATGGTAGGACTCACATGTTGCTGCCAATTAAGGATAAAGGGGTGAAAAAAGAAATGAGAAACACTGTACTTCTCATGAGTGGGAAGGAACTTCTTAATGAGGCTAAAAAGAAGGAAGACACATAATTTATTGTGGTCAGGAAACCCATAATTGTTTTAACCAGTACAAGGATAGATGATCTACCAGAAGAAATCCAGGAGTTGCTGGGAGAGTTTGTTGATATAGTAGTGGACGAACTACCTTATTCATTGCCACCTATCAGGAGTATAAGCCATCATATTGATCTTATACCTGGAGCAATTTTTTCGAACAAAGCAGCATATCAGTTGACGCTACGGGAAAATGAAGAAGTTAAGAAGCAGGTCCAGAACTTAATGAACAAATGATTGATTCGAGAAAGCTTGAGTCCATGCATTGTTCCGACAGTGCTCAGACCAAAGAAAGATGGAGGCTTGAGAATGTGTACAGACTCAGGGGTGATCAATAAGATTACCGTCAGATATAGATTTCCATTGCCAAGGATGGACGACTTGATGGATTGCTTGAGTGGAGCAAGATTTTTTTCAAAGATTGATTTGAAAAGCTCATATCATCAAATTCGAATGAGAGAAGGTGATGAATGGAAGACATCATTCAAGATGAATGAGGGGTTGTATGAATGGATTTTCATGCCATTTGGCTTAACAAATGCACCCAGTACTTTCATGAGGTTGATGAACGAAGTCCTGAAGGATTTCATAGGGAAATTCATCATTGTATATATTGACGATATATTAATTTTCAGCAAGACATAAGCAGAACACTTAAAGCATTTCGTTGCAGTAATGAGAAGATTACAGCAAGAGAAATTGTTGATTAATATGAAGAAATTGTCATTCATGAGAACATAACTCGTTTATTTGGGTTTTGTTATCTCTGCAAATGAGATGAAAATGGATCCGAAAAAGATAAAGGCGATTAAGGATTGGCCATCGCCGAGGAGTATATTTGAATTTCGAAGCTTCCATGGTTTGGCTAGATTCTACAGGAAAGTCATCCGAAACTTCAGTGGAATTAGCGCACTAATGATGCATACGGTGAAGAAAAGACATAAATATTTTCACTAGATGGAGGATGCATAGAAGAGCTTCAATCTGCTGAAGAAGAAGATCACTGAGCAACCAATTCTGGTTTTGCGAGATTTTAGCAAGATATTCTAGGTCAGGTGTGATGCGAGTGGATTTGCAATTGGAGCGGTCTTGAGCCAAGACGATAGGCCGGTCACATATTTCAGTGAAAAACTGAATGAAGCGAAGGTTAAGTACTCCACATATGACAAAGAATTATATGCCATCATACAAGCATTGAAGAAATGGAGACACTATTTGGTTCCTAAGGAGTTTGTTTTGTACAACGATAACCACACTTTGCAATTCGTGACTCGACAGGAGAATTTGAACCAAAAGCATGCTAAATGGGTTGAATACATGCAAAATTTTACTTTTGTGATTAAGCATATTTCTGGAACTGCTAACAAAGTTGTTGATGCTTTGAGCAGAAAATGTTTGCTTATGCAAGAATTCAGATTCAAGACTTTAGGTTTTGATAACCTTAAAGAAATGTACAGGGATGATCCATATTTCAAGGAGGCATATGAGGCATTTGAGAATTTAATTCTCAGAGACAGAAGCTAGTGGACTGAATACATGATCTAGGATGGATTATTGTTCAGGGGAAATCAACTATGTATTCCAAAATGCTCCATGAGGGAGAATCTACTGAAGGAAAAACATAGTGGAGGATTGGCCGAACATTTCAGCCATGACAAGACATTCTCAAAATTGAATGGCTCATATTTTTGGCTAGGGATGAGGACAGATGTTAAGAAATTCGTGGATAGGTGCAGAATTTGTCATTACACGAAAGGAAAAAGACAGAATACAGGGTTATTCCAACCATTACCCATACCTGAAAGGCCGTGGGACATAGTGAGCATGGATTTCATATTGGGACTGCCAAGGACACATAGAGGATATGATTCAATCTTTGTGGTAGTCAACAGATTTTCAAAAATGGCACATTTTATACCATGCCAGAAAACCATTGATGCAACTCATATTACAAACATGTTTTTCAAAGAAGTCATCAGACTTCACGGCTTGCCAAAGAGTATCGTGTCTAATCGAGATACCAAGTTCATAGGGCATTTCTGGAGGAACTTATGGAAAAAGTTGGGGACAAATTTGTCTTTTAGCTCAGCATATCATCCTCAGACGGATGGAGAGACAGAGGTCATGAATAGGATCTTGGGAGATTTGTTGAGGAGCTTAGTAACTGAACACCATAGTCAATGGGATCACATTCTGCCATAGGCGGAATTCGCTTACAATGATTCACTCAATAGAAGCACAGGGCAGAGTCCATTCCAGATTGTATATGGAATGCATCCAAGAGGAGTTTCTGAATTGAGTGATTCAGAACAAAATGAATTCAGGAGTGCTAGTGCAAAAGACTTTGAAAAAGGAATGAAGGAGCTTCACAACCGAATTAAGGAGTGATTGGAGAGTTCAAGTCAAGAATACAAGCGAAGAGAAGATCTGATTCTTGCACATCTAAAGAAGGAAAGGTTCCCAAGGGGAACATAAAATAAGTTGAAGATGAAAATGATTAGACCATGCAAGGTCATAAGGAAATTTGGGGCAAACACATATGAGATTGAATTACCTGATGGGGTCGAG
Source organism: Picea engelmannii (assembly GCA_009831015.1). Taxonomy (NCBI): domain Eukaryota; kingdom Viridiplantae; phylum Streptophyta; class Pinopsida; order Pinales; family Pinaceae; genus Picea; species Picea engelmannii. Next base: position 237,745 of record ML780933.1, read on the forward strand.
ATCTCACCGATATTCAATGTTCTGGATTTGTACCCTTACAAAGCTGAAGAAGCAGGAGAAGAGGAGGAAGAGAAAGAAATTCAGTGGACAAAACAAATGCTTGTAGCTGTAAAGCCATAGATGGAAAGCATAATTGACAAGAGGATTAGCAAAAAGACTAGGAGAAAAAAGTATTTTGAATACATGGTCAAATGGAAGGGACATCCAGTTGAATATGCCAGTTGGGAGGATGAAGGAGAAATTCATAGGCATGGACAGATCGTGCAAGAGCTCATGAACAAGAGTTCATGAAAATTTTCAAGCGAGGGAGTATGATGCAGGAGCATCGTACAAAGCCAAAACTGAAGCATGCGCCTAGCCAAAGGAACAAATGGATGCGCAGATGGGAAAAAGGAGCATGTTTTTATGAAAACGTTTTGAATTTTTAAATTTGAGGCATTAATGTAATAGTTAAGGGAAGCGTACTTACACTTATGTCTAAATGTTGTAAACAGATCTTGATTGTTGCTCTCATCTGTAGTATGTAAAGGAAAATAGGTAGATTTAATTTAATAGATTAGACATTTTAGAAGTATAGGAGGGAAAATAGATATCGACACCCTCACCCTTGTATCATTGACTGGGTTGATGATCATTCAGAGAATTCATAAGTTGTAGAGCTGTAGCAGAGAGTTGTAGAGAAGAACCCATGTACATGAGCACTTGAGTTAATATATGAAGCTTTGACTCAACTTTCATGGTGTTATGATGTTTACTGATTATATTTGTTTTATGGTATGTTTACAATTGATTTGTTTCTTTGTTGTGCATTTGTTTCAATGTTGCATTGCGTGTATGATTTCATGATGAATGTATGAAGTCTGAGAGAGGAGAAGAATGAGTTTCAATTGTTTCTCTTCCTGAGAATTCCTGCAAGGAGTGCAACAAACATCCACAAGGTGTGCATTGACGAGGGTCTGAGTTTTATCTCAGAAATCTCAGGAAAGATACTATTGTTCTCATATCAGCTGAAGTGCGGGTGAAGCACATAGCCGAGCAAGGTGTGCGTAGGCCACTTGAAACCTTCGATTTTATAAATCCAAAAGGAAGATTGAGAGGACCATTGTTGCAAAGAGTGCACAAGGTCGAAGACTCAAATAACCAGAGGTTATTTGAAGATTTTCCACAAGGAGTGGGAGCAGGGATCCTTTTGGGGAGCTTGAGTTTACAAGTGAAAGATCAGGAAGGATGACACCTTTGAAGTACTCGAAGTGGGACAGAGATCGAAGTTGGCTCATAGAAGTCAAGTTTAGGAGGGAAAACACCGATTTGTTTGGACAGGAGCCATTGAGGAGTGCATCTAGCGGTCAGAATTCTCTGTGGAGAACTCGCGAAGTCGTGAGGACTGTAGGATCCAGAGGAGTTACAAGGTGGTTAGGAGTTGGACGAATCTGCCACCCTAACATCAAGAATCAACGTAGACCATTGGTCATGGTCTTTCTGAGCTGTCAAATCATTTCGGGAATTTGGGACCCTTAAGTTCAGAGTGGAGATCAAAACCCTTGATCACTCAAACTCCCGGTTCGCGAAAGGGATAATTAAGTGTGAAATTTCGGTATTTCGGGGTTCGACATACTGGAAGTATCGATGACAAGGAACCAGGGCCTTAGCATTGAAAATCCCGAAGTCACGAAACGCGACATGCCTTTGGTGTGAAACATCGACATTTTGGCATATTGGGGTTCGTCATTTCGAAAATCCTGATGACAAGGAGTCGGGGTGCTTTGCATTGAAAACCCTGAACTCGCGAAATACGAAGTGTCATCGGAGTGGAATTTTGACATTTCGGCATATAGGGGTTTAGGAAGTAGAGGAGACAAGTAATTTTTGGAATCGAGAATCATGAATTCCTGGTACGTGGAGTCCCGAAAGGCCATCGATCGCGCATTCCATGGGACGTTGAGCCGGTTTCGGCATTACGGAACTTTAGAATTCGGGGAATCATAAGGCAAGAGGAACGATTGTTGGGTCGTTCGCTCAAGTCCCGAAAAGTCGAATTTAGTGGCAACAGGTGGTGTGCCTTGGAGCAGTCAACCCTCATTGACAAATCGCATTTCGGCAATTGTCAAGAGCTGTGGGATATATCAAGACTGTCCAACTCCCGAAATCTGAAGTCCTTTGTGGCTCAAACAAAGGGTTTGATTAACCCTTGGCATGGTTTTAGTGAAGATCCTGTGCAGATCTCGGCCCAAAGAAGGGGGTCTGCATCAAATCTCTTTTTTAATTATAGAAAATAGGTAAATAAATTTGAAATCATAAGTTATGGGGTTTAAATTAAAAAATAAGTAAATAAATTCAAATTTATATATAGTAAAGAATTTATTTTCTTATTTACTCCCACTTAAAAAGTAAAAACATAAATTTGACCTTTACACCTCTAAAATTTTAATAGCATTTAATTTTGGTGTTTGAAAATAAATTTATGAACTTGACTATTTATAGCCATATATTATATTAATTGCATGAGACAACAACATAAACATATTCACTAGTTACTTTGCACCTATTTAGTTTACTACTTTATTACTTTGCACCTATTTCATTTACTACTTTATTACTTTTGTTACAAATCAGATGGGATAGGAAAATTCTAACTTCTTAATGTTTGATTTATGTTATTGGTTTTTTTTATTAAAAGTAAAAAGTTCATTATGAAAATATAGATTTCCATATTTAAGAATATTTTTTTAATAAGATGAGAAAATTCTTACTTCTTAATGTTTCATTTATGTTATTGGATTTTTGATTAAAAGTAAAAAGTTCATTATGAATATATAGATTTCCATATTTAAGAATATTTTTTTTATAAGATTGTCAAAAGCTCTTACACAATTTTATCAAAAAATATTTTTAACAAAAAAGTTAATTATTTCTAGCTATAAATTAATTTTAACTTAGAAAAGATTTCTAATTATAATAAAATTAAAAATTAAGTGAAAATTAAGAGGTCACAGGTTCAAATCCAGAAGAGTAGGGTATGTATACTTTTGTAGACTTTACCAATAAAATCGATGAGTGGAGGAGGATCCCTTGTCCCATAAACAAAGAAGTCTCATAAACAAATTTGCTATGCTGGCTTGGACGTGACCTTTAAAATAGATTATATATTATATTATATTATAATTAAACTAAATAAGAAAGACTTCCAATTGATTGAGAAAAGACTTAAATTAACACTATAATTATAATAAATTTTTTTAATACTATTAAAATTTTAAAGTAATATAACTTTGTTAAATTAAAACCGTGTTTCTTAAGCTTCTACTTAAATTCCGTTGAATCATAATTATACTCTTATCTTTCAAAATATATTTTTATTTTTCCACTCAAATTTCTTTTATCAATCCCATAAAACAATACAATTTTGCCTCTCTTATTAAAAATTATAATTATGTAAAAATATATAAAATACGTGTAATTCTTGAAGTCATTCTTCGAGAGCACTCTAACCATCGTACTAAGTGATTACTTATTAAATTTTAAAAAGATAAATGGAGAAAATATTAAAGTAAAATAAGAAAATGTAAATGTTGAGTTTCCTCTTCAAGGAAATATTATAGCCATGAGTTCAAAGACTACAGGTCACTTTCAACACTAAGTTTAGAATTGAAATTATATATCATCGAAGGGTATTAACCATATGAAATTATGAGAGATTAAAAAAGAATAAGGGCATATTTTTCCGTGACAAGTTTATTTAAAGAATTTAGCTGATTTGCAGAAATTTCTCTTGTCTAACAAAGTTTCCCTTCTATCATTGAACATAACAAAGTTTCCCTTCTATCATTGAACATAAAGGGTTTCCCTTCTATAAAATTAATGAGGAAATATTATTGCCATGAGTTCAAAGACTATAGGTCACTTTCAACACTCAGTTTAGAATTGAAATTATACATCATCGAAGGGTATTAACCATATGAAATTATGAGAGATTAAAAAAGAATAAGGGCATATTTTTCCGTGACCAGTTTATTTAAAGAATTTAGCTGATTTGCAGAAATTTTTCGGGTCTATCAAAATTTCCCTTCTATCCTTGAAGATAAAGGGTTTCCCTTCTATAAAATTAATGATCAATGAAGTATAAAAATCGGGAAGAAGTCATCGATCTATGAAGATAAAGAATCCGGAAGAAAGATCAGACGAAGGGTTTTGATAAATCACTTTAGTGGAGATGACGAGCTGTTTAAATCTGATTGTTTTGTTTTCGACTCTTGCTTTCTAAATTGATAATCTAAATTTGGGTGATTTAGAAAGGATGAATTGTATTTAAATTTTAGTTTTAAATTAATATTTTTTTTTTAAATAAAAAGAAGGTCATTGTATTAATAATAATTATTATCCATACATACGGTGGCCGCCATTAGAGGCTCAGAGTTTTACACCTCGCCGTCTGATCAAAAGAATGAACAAAATTATACATCCTGGCTGCATGAACAAAACTGTATGGACAGTGTAAAAATGGCCTCTATGACCATCTATTCTGCTACTGGAATAATCCAAAAACATAAGCCAGCGACAAGAAAAAACAAAGAACAGAAACCTGAAGGATTTACTTTAGTGGCGAGCTCGGGCGGTCATGGATGTTATAGATAGGGGTGTACTGCTCGTTGCACGTTGGGCATTAAGTCCGGGGAGGATCGTCTGCTAGTGCATCGAACATAATGTCCATTCTTTGGCCGAGGATGCCCTATGAGTGGAACTGCTCATCTTGTTTTTTCTGAATTTCAAAGATAAGTTGGAGGTGCTCCTCCATGAGATGATTTGCACCAAGATGAGGCCTCTCCTCTTCCTTCTCCTCACTAGCAACCACCAGGTTCTCCTCCACCTACCAGCTTGGGGGGATTTCCTTCTCCACCATGTAGTTGTCGTTGCCATAAAACAGGCCCTATGGGTTTAATTGGGGGTGGGGGGCACAAGATTAGTGGGCAGAGGAATGCGCTCGCTCTGTGGTGGTGCTTCCTCCTTAGTCGGGTTATTTCCATGGAAAAAGTGTGGGGAGGACAGAGGCGATGCTGACATCCCCTAGCTATTGTGCTTGGGGCCACAAAAACGGGCAATGACAATCAATTGGGAGGGGGAAAGTCTGTTACGCTTGGAGAGTGATATATTACTGCGCACCTCTCTTAGACTTCCCCCTTCCTCTGGACATGGTGGAAAAAATGCAGTGGCTAAGGGGTGAGGGCAGAGAGGCAGTTGGAAAATGCTCAGCGGAGCTCAAAAGAACCGAGGCGCAGGTGAAATTGCGGAGAGAACTCTTGTGAGGGCCGAGGGAAAGGAAATGGAGGAATGAAGCAAACACAGTTGCAGAGGGCGATAGAGCAATGGAGCGGGGTGATGAGAGGGTAAGGTAAAATTTCACCAAAGAGAGCAATGAAGCAAACACAGTTACAGAGGGCGATGGTGAAAAAATGCTCAAAGGAGCCAAGGAGCATGCACAAATGAAGAGGGGGAAATGATGAGTTCACCTGGGGAATTGCCCACTTAGTACTTCTCGAATTGACGGGAGGGATAGTCATTATAGCCAAATTGACAGCCTTCCTAGGCCTGGTATGTCTAGTTTGGCTTGCGCGAGGGGCCATTAACCATGCATGGTTGTCCAGGTGCATTACCGTTACTGTCTACGGGGTGTGAGCCATTCGGTGGTTATGAGCAATGCCTAGCGACCGAGGTTAATAACTCTCCTGACCGCTCCATTCGAGGTCTCTTCTTACGTTGACCAAGTGGCACTCCATCCGGAGTAGTTTTAAATTAGTATTAATAAAATTGCAGTTTGAAAATTAAAAATATTTTTAATTATTAATATTATAAATGTTTGTACTTTTTAATTTTTTTGGTTTATAAACTAATTTATTAGATACTAATATGTAGAAAAGAAATAACTATTAAAAAGTATTTAAGCTGTCAAAATCATTAAAGGATAACAAAATCTCTAAATGAACATGAATTTCTAATCTTAACAAAAACCTCTAAATCCAATCTTACTTTATAATAATTAAAGAAATTGAAAATTTGAAATTATACCCATTTTAGCTAGCTATTGTAGTTTTTATTTAAGGAAGTTTTAGTTTTGATATCATAACCATTTGAAATGGTTTTCACAAAGCTCAAACATGGAACAATTTAAATTGTAAATTTAAATTGATAAAGTTGGAGTTTTGGGATTATAATTATTGAAAGGGGAAACATTTGTACATTTCAACTATTAGATTCGACAGCGTTGAAAAAGAAAAAATTAATTGCTGATTAGTCTATGCCGAAGATGGATAAAAAACCTACAGAATACAGAACCACAAGCCTTTGCCCAAGTTAAATTGACGATTTCTCTGAAATAGAGGGTTTTTTACAAGTTTCTTTATGAATCAAATTAGCACAGCCACAAATTCGTGGCTGGTGAACGCCGAAAGGTGTAATTCTAAACTTAAAATGGTGCGAGATGATAGATATACGCCAATATGATACATATACGTCGGGACTCCTCTAACTTGTTACTCCAGCAAGGGAAAGGATTTCTGTAAGGCAACAACCAGACCAGCTCCTGTCTGTTTTATTACGACGCACATGCAATATGAAACGCTCATGTAATATGAAACCCGCGAACAACTGTAAGGCGGAAACCAGACCAGCTCCTGTCTATTTTATTACCATGCTCATGCAATATGAAACGCTCATGTACTAGCACAACCACTCAAAACCGTGGCTGATGAACGCTGAAAGGTTGAATCAACCACGGTTTTGAGTGGCTGAATCAGCCACAATGATTCAGAATTCATCGTAGTCTAGCGCGTTATCTTCATGCAGCTACCTAACTCAATCCGTGTGGACCCTTTCCTGCTCTTCTCTTTCATAAAATCATGTTGCGTTGCTCACTGAAAATGTTGAAAGCTCCAAAATTATTATTTCCATACCTGCTTATTATTACACTGAAAGGAGTCGTGGGATGATTGGCGTTTCTGGGTTAAATCCATAGCGTGGGAATCCGATTGTTGAATAAAAACCTGGTCAATGGAGTTGCGTGGAAACCATGGGATTCGATGACGTTTCCTGCGTATGTTACAGATCTGAATCCAGTTGTCTTCGAGATTGAAATCGAAAATGAAACGTGCCCATAGCCAGAAAATGAAAATGAAACACGCGTATAGTTGAGGGAAGTCAAAAATAAAACGCTCAAAAAATGAAACGCGCCTACAACTAAGCAAATCCAAACGTGGTAATCTGAAGGTTAATCATTTAAACGTGGCAATCATATAGTGCTACAGTAATTTCTTAATATGATTAGGTAAATGTTAAAAAGTAAACAGGTTAACTGATGCATTCAAAAATACAAGGAAGTTATGAAGAGTAAATCACATTCATTGATTTGGGAGGACGACTAAGAATATGCCAACATCTTCAATTGTTAGCCATCAGATTAAAATTTTAGATTAAAAGGTGATTAATTATGCCCATTGTCAATAGGTATTTGGGAGGACGACTAAGAATATGCCAACATCTTCAATTGTTAGCCACCAGATTAAAATTTTAGATTAAAAGGTGATTAATTATGCCCATTGTCAATAGGTATACGCCTTTCGGCGTAAATATGAAACCCGCGGACAACTGTAAGGCGGCAACCAGACCAACTCCTGTCTGTTTTATTACCACGCTCATGCAATATGAAACGTTCATGTAATATGAAACCCGCACACAGCTGAAAAGCGCAGAGAGCTAAGGAAATCTGCGGTAGAGAATGGGGGGATAGCTGAAACGCACAGACAATTGAAACGCACCTATAGTTGAGAAAATCCGTGGCTAATAATTCAAACGTGGTAATATCAAAGGTTAATCATTTAAACGTGGCAATCATATGGTGATACAGTAATTTTTTAATATGATTAGGTAAATGTTAAAAAGTAAACAGGTTAACAGATGTATTTTAAAATATAAGGAAGTTATGAAGAGTAAATCACATTCATTGATTTTGGAGGACGACCAAAAATATGCCAGAATCTTTAATGGTTAGCCATCAGATTAAAATTTTAGATTAAAAGGTGATTAATTGTGCTCATTATCAATAGGTGTACGCCTTTCGACGTAATAACTCTAAATTCGTAGTTAAATTGACGATTTCTGTGAAATAAAGAGCTTTTTATAAGTTTCTTTATGAATCAAATAACTCTAAACTCGTCAGGGTTTCGAGGACATCCCGAAAAACAAACACAGAAGAATTTATCATTTAGAAAAAAAAAACACATGAAATATATGTCATTAGGTAAATTTCCCTTACGATTGCATACGCACGGGATAATTGAATATGAAGGATTAAAATTTCTCGGGGTTCAGTGTCAGAGATCGAGTTTGTAGGCAAAATAATACCCCATGATAGACAGTTCAAATTATCATTTTTTCACACTAAGTGACAGAGTGTGTTGTTAATTTACTAAATTTAATTTTAGTATAAACTTTAATTAGGTTTGTAAATAAAATCTTCTGTTCATTGTGACTGTGCTAGTATATGCACACAGTAGTTAATAATGCTTACAGAAGCTGACTGTTTCAAAGCTCCTCCTTGGATAGGACAACACGAATTTCGTGGAAACATATGTGATTGACTCTTCATTAGATTTGACACAAATATATGATAAGGGACAATCTCGGATATGGATAGGAGTCCGCCGGTTGTCTTGCATATCAACAGGAACGGATATGCAACAGGAACGGAACAGATGATTATTTGTAGAAATTTAAATCTAGAGAAAAACAATTAAATTTGTTAATCAGTAGATTGTGGTAATTAGATAGTCACACAGTAATTTCTTAATAATATTAATAAGTAAATGTTAAAAAATAAATCCTTAAAAATACAAGAAAGTTATGAACATAAAATTTCATTCATTTTCATTCATTTTTTTAGAAAGATTAAGAAAAATATGCCAATTTCTTCAATTGATAACCATAAATATAAACCTTTAAAAATAATTACAGTGATCAAACTCAGCTTTTATGCTACAACTATAAAATGACAAGCTATGCTACAGCTAATGAATTGTCTTAAAGAAACCCTTTACAGCAGTTTCCAAAGTCTATGCCTCAGAAAAATCACAATAAAAAAACATGTCTTGGTCGACAAAAATTCTGTTCATATAGTCCTGCAGCTGGCTGTCATCCCAGGCATCTTCGTACAATGCAAGCTGTTGATGGTTTACAAAATCGTCCTCGCTAAGCCAGTTTTCACCGAGGGATTTAAGATCCTGGTTCTCCCACAAAACCTCGAATGTTTCCTTCGTAGATACACAGACTTCGTCTTTCAAATCCAGAGCGGGGCTCGGTGGAATGCCGAGGTCGTCGTCTGAAGCCTCCACAAGATGACAAAGATCAACCTTCGCGTCGGAATCTAGGTTTTGGCGTTCATAGCTTCTAGAAATATCGGAAGCCGCCGAATTATACTCAGAGTCGGAGGAGAGATTATAAGTGGAACTTGTCGGGGCAATCTCTTCCTCCAGGCTTCTCATGACTACCTTTACGAGCTCCTCATTGGGGGCGCATTCTTCGTCCTCGTCGTCGTCTAATGTTTTATCAAATTGCAGTAGACAAAGAAACCGCTCTGTTTCCTCGCCGTGGATTCGTTTCGGCTCCCGGACGTCAATGGCGTCCGCCAGAGCCTCGGGCTCTCGGCCGCGTTTTCTGAGCGTCTCAGACATGAATGAAAAGTGGTCCCGAGATTCGAACACGGAACACAACTGTGTTACAGAGACGAGAGAATGATGATATTTCAGTTGCAGCGGAGAACTGCTTTTCCTGCTATTTTAGCTGAGATGGGTAACAGAGCGCATACCATGGATGCGAATGGCGGGGTTGGCTATATGTGGCTGCTACGCAGAGCGACTAAACCTTTTCTGGTACAAGCCAGGCAAAGATATGCAAGAAGCCTTATATCGAAGAGGGGAATTCGGCGGAAGATGGAGCGGTTATGCGTGGCAAGGGGATTTAAATAAAAGTGTGCAAGATTGCAGACTGCCGGTGTGGCTCCTTCTGGCTAACTCCCCAAGCTCTATTTAAATATTGCTAAAATGTTCAATCTCTCGGTTCAAGACAATTTCCAGATGCTGAAGGGTGTAAGGGATTTATCGTTATTTTTATGGAACTTGATTCGAGAGTAGAAACAGGGTTAAGTTTACCTATATTGACAGTGTACACAATTAATTATTTTTTAATTTAAAAACTTTATTTGATAGTTAGCAATAAAAGATGCTAACATATTTTTGACATATTTTTTTGTTATTCTATCAAATTAATGAATAGGATTCATTTTTCATAACTTTTTTGTGTTTATGAATCTCTGTTTACTTTTTCACATTTACCTAATCATATTAACAAATTATTGTAAAGTCATATGACTGCCACGTTTAAATGATTAACAAAAATTAATATCTATTATCACTTTTAAATGATTAAACCAAAAATTGAAATATGAACCCCCATCATTCTACTTTTGAAGTATAAATGGCATTCGTTTTTTTAATGAAATGTGAGAATCTTAACTGCTTTCGTATTATTTACTGTAGCATGGGGTTGGTTGTTTTAATTTTTTTCATGCGCCTGTATAAAGTTTGAACTAATTTTAACGGCATGCGCTGGGTTTTAACGCCGATACCTATCAGCGTTCACCAGCCGACTTTGCCACTGTGCTAGTTAAATATAACAAACGAAATGGTCAAAAACGTACACCCACTTTAATTTATTTCTAAAGATCCGCGGGGATTTTGAACTTGTCGTTTGTTCATATTCAAATGTTTGACCTAACTTCTACGTAGGCGATGATCCATATTAAATTAGGTTTATCTAGAATATTCTATAAAATGAGATATATCAGTGACACTTCAGCCATAACACCAGTCATCGTTTGAATTTTGGACCAAAGGATTATATAAGCATAATTAGAGTCATCGCTTGAATTTTGAAGCAATGAATTTTCTATAAAAAAAAATTCATATCAATGACACTGTAAGCATAACACTAGTCATTGTTTGAATTTTGAAGCCATTAAAGATGCCGTCTCGCTGAAGGCTAAATTTGACAACGACTTTCCTCCCCACTACGGTAGTTTGTGGCTATAAATTCAGGATTTTAATCCTGCGGCCATGTATTTTCAAGCCATGTTCGGCCACTTCACCATCGTCAACAGGAATTAAATATGTCTATCTTTTTATTCGTAATTTGATTTCATAACGCGTTTCCGCTTAACATATTTGGTTGTAATCTAGAAACAAAAAAAACCGTGTCAGACTTGGATTAGCGTTCTGGACCATGTAATTATTGTACCAGCTAGACTTGAAAAAATCTACACTTTACTTTGATGTTTGAACGACCAGCCAGCGCACTAGTTTGTGATTTTGTGAGCCAGACGTTCAGAAATTTCTGTTTGGTGAGGCAGTCAGATATACATGTTCAGCCAAAACGCATTCATCTCTGCTGGTACACTATCCGGCCAAACCTGGCGGAAAACACATGGATTTGTTGGCCAGTCAATTCTTACTACAGCGACCACCAGATACCGGATTCATAATAAGAAGACAAAGGCTGAGAGAGAACCGAATCTAGCTATAGTTCCAGGCTCATCCTCTACCTATCGACATCAGTCCGTGACCAAGAAACCATTTACAAGAGCAATGATGTTAATACCTTTCCATATTTAACTAAAAGGAAACCCTATTTGATATCAGCCAGCGATAAAGGAAACATTAAGCACCATGTAGTGAGGAGATGTAACAAGATAATTTACTCACAACATGATAATTAATGTTTCTCAGACATTTATATAGATAAACATAGTTTTAACAGAGTAGGTTATTTTTCATATTTTATGGTATGAATCAAATTATGTTTTTATTTGAAAATAGAAAAAAAAAATGTGGAGTCAATTGGGTGTAGCTTGGATGGTTTGAGGAATGATTGTTATCCTCCCCACCCGGATTTAATTCCAATAAAATGGCATGAATAAACTTCATAATGAGTATGTTGTAATGGCTTCGAGCCTATAACATGTTATAATTTTAAGAAGTTTTTGCTCTATCCGCTAGGGTTTGCACAGCGTAGTGTTTCTGCACACTATATGCGCTGCTTACAGCGGCGTCAGCCCCTCCTCTGCACCAAACACCACTGCACTGTACCCACATTCCTAGTCGGTACTTTCCGCATAGTACGACATCAGATGGAGGGGTGAAAAAACCCTCAAACCGGAATGTGGCAGCAAACAAGATGGATGGTGTCGGAGCCAGACAACCCTCCTTCAAACCATCGTCACACCTCAGAGAGCACCTGTTGCAAGAAGAATAGAGAAATGGGAAAAGCATGGATATGGAAACCGAGTCGTAGCATCCAAAGGAATCTCAAAACTGGGTGACAGGTAAATGCATACCACAAGCACCAAAAACACCGAAATATGTAATAAAATCTACAAGGGTAGGAGAACACATGCACTTCATGAAAGACAATGCCCTGATTGGAAAAATTTTAGGGATCTGGCCTTCCGAGATGGATCTCACAAAATGGATCAAACACTGGTGGAACCCGAAAGGGGACTATGAACTGCAACTGAGCTCCAAAGGCTTTTTCACAATCATATTCTACAACTTGGAGGACAAGGACAAGGCTTTTGAGAATGGTTCATACTTCTACAACTTGGTGGGGCTTTATCTACGTTTCTGGACAGATTGATTCAGCCCGGAGAAAGAGGAATTTTCCTTCTCCCTAGTTTGGATCCTCCTGTATTCCTTCCCCCACGAGTTCTGGCTAGAGGAAATCCTTGTTGGTTGTGGAGCCTCATTATCTTCTTGATTCAAAGGTCCTTGCTTTCAGCCGTGTTTATACCCCATGAAGTATTTACACCCTAGAAGTATGTACACTCTTCCACTCGGGGGAGTGCAAAGGGGAGGTACCCCCTTTGCGAGGTCCGGGGGGGCTATCCCCCCGAGTAGGGGGTCTGGGGGCAAGAGGGCCCCCAGCGTTGGTTTGGGGGCAAAGCCCTCGAAGCAAAAATTGCCTTGTAAAAGTATATTGTAATTTCATTGTAAATCAGGACCGTTCATTATAATGTCGCATATCTAACGGTAGAGATTATGTTAGGGTTTTTTTCCCTAGAAGGAAACCCTCTTTTATGAGGGAAATGTATTGCGGCTATGTATGATGGTGAATATCGTATTCTGATAGAGGAGACAGTGAGAGAAAGAAGAGGAAGTTACAACGGGTTTTGTTGTAGGTTGTATCCCTTCATTTGCTGGATAATAATAAAGGAAGGACCTGGAAATTTCTCTGGTGGACGTAGCCCACACTGGGTGAACCACGTAAATTTGTGTCTCTCTTGTATTGTGTGTCTTCTGTGTTTTGTTTCTGCATTTGTTTTATTTTATTTCTCTGCGGTCCTATTTTTCTAACAACTGGTATCAGAGCATAACGTAACTCGCAGGAAAATAGGGTTCCTGGTTCGAGTGGGAGGAATGTTGGAAGATGTAAAGTTTAGGGTCGAGAAATTTAACGGCCAAAACTACCAGTTATGGAAGATGCAGATGGAAGACTATTTATATCAGAAGGATCTATT
>ML780933.1:255349-270387 GCA_009831015.1 Picea engelmannii
GACAATTGAAGCTGGAAAAGATACACACTAGCCAGAATCCTGCAGACATGTTAACAAAGGGAGTAACCAGGGAGAAATTGAGTTCTTGCTCAGTTTCAGTTGGTCTTCAAGAATGAAGATGAAGATGAGAAATTTGTCAGGTCTAAGAAGGTTCAAAGTCCAGCATATACAACCGTGATGGAGTTGTTGAGATCAATATCCAAGTGGGAGATTGTTGGTTGTGGAGCCTGATTATCTTCCTGATTCAAAGGTCCTTGCTTTCAGCTGTGTTTATAGCCCATGAAGTATTTACACCCCAGAAGTATGTACACTCTTCCACGCGGGGAAGTGCAAAGGGGGGGTACCCCCTCTGCGGCGTCCGAGGGGGCTATCCCCCCGGCTGGGGGGTCTGGGGGCAAGCGGGGGTTCGGGGGCGAAGCCCCCGAAGAAAAAATTTCCTTGTAAAAGTATATTGTAATTTCATTGTAAATCTGGACCGTTCATTATAAGGTCGCAGATCTAACAGTAGAGATTATGTTAGGGTTTTTTGCCCTAGAAGACACCCCTCTTTTATGAGGGAAATGTATTGCGGCTATATATGATGGTGAATATCGTATTCTGATAGAGGAGACTGTGAGAGAAAGAAGAGGAAGGACCTGGATAATAATAAAGGAAGGACCTGGCAATTTCTCTGGTAGACGTAGCCCACACTAGGTGAACCACGTAAATCTGTGTCTCTCTTGTATTGTGTGTCTTCTATGTTTTGTTTCTGCCTTTGTTTTATTTTATTGCTCCGCGGTCCTATTTTTCTAACAATCCTAACAGGCATTAGCATCACGCAAGGAAGATATGTCAAATCCTCAGAGGCCACGAAGCAAAGAATATACACTTCCTATGCTTGAATCTGTGTCTACACGAATATCTCAAAAGCCTTCCGATGATTGGTTACCATAGAATATTAGGACGAAGAATGGACAGAGACCATAGATTATGAGCACATCCCCTTCAGAGGCCAGAAATTCCATGAACATGGGCATCTCTTCAGGGACTACCCTCTCAATGCACCAATGCGGCCAACAGTAGAGGAAACATAGCAAGATGGGTTCACCGAGGTGCAAGGGCGCAAAAAACATGCAACAAAAAAAGAAATGTAGACGGGAAAGAAACAAATCCCTACCAAAAAATCCTTTGATTCCCTCAACAAGTTACCATATGTAGAGGAGATGGAAAACCCCACAAAACGAAGGAACATGGTAAGGGAAATGACAAGGACAAGTAAACCCTTGAGCCAGTCTTAGAGAAGATCCCAAGACAAAACCCCCAAACTTATGCTAAAATAGAATCAATCCTAGACCAGGATGATGGCGACATCATAATGTAGATAGACGAAAAGGAACTTGCAGACATTGACCTAGATGAGCTAGACGATGCCTTCAGTCTCAAAGAAATACAATCCATTCTCGTAGAACAACTCAGAAAATTCTGTAAAGTCTTCATCGACTCCACGAAAGGAGCCACCTCATGACTTGGTGTACAACTTGAGCCCAACACAAATCCCAAGCACAACCGGGAAGAAAGAAAGAGAAGGGGTCGGAAGATGGCACAACAACTAATTAAAGAGGTAGGAAATTTCATGATCAACTCAGGGAAAATCCATCGCCTCTCGGAAGGTTTTTTCAACCCCCCCCCCTAGAGTTATTATGATGAAGATAATCACTTGGAACATTAGAGGTCTCAATGGGAGATCGAAGAAAAAGATTCTTCGAAATTGTATTAAATCATAAAACTTGGATATCTTACTACTTCAGGAAACAAAAAGGGCAGGTAGTACCGTAGAGGAAACCTTTAGAAGGTGTTGGAGGCATTGTAAATTCACCTATATTGAATACAAGTGGGTTGCTCGAGGATTATCAATTCTCTTGAACCCAACCACCATTATCCCAGAACCTTCCTTCTCAATGGTGGGAATACTTACAACTAAGTACATAGTCCAAGGATCAGGAAAAGAATGCGTCTTAACAAATTCTTATGGTCCTCAGCTCAACCAGGAAAAATAAAAATTCATCAATAGTTTGGCCTACATCAACACTTTTCAGGGAAAATATCGATGGATATTAGGGGGTGACTTCAACATCATCCTCACCTTAGAGGAAAAAAGTGTGGGCAAAAAATGCCTGGAACATGACAGTTACAAGTTCAAGCACCTTATAGACAACCTTAACCTAATAGATGTAGACACCAAGAATGGTACTTACACTTGGACTAACAAGCGCACAAGGACTCAACACATCTCAAGTCTCCTAGATCACTTTCTAGTTTCGGAGAACATAATGCTCAAAGGATGAATTATTGAGGCTGATATACTACCCAAGGTCGGCTCAAACCATTGGTTAGTCCAACTCTAGGTGGACACCACGACAAATCCAAAGTTCAAACACTTTCTCTTTGAGAAATTCTGGCTAACCCACCCATAATTCCAAGAACTCTCTCGAACCTAGTGGGCCAATGAATAAATAGAGCATGGAATGTGCATGTACAAATTCCAACAGCGCCTGAAGAATTTCAAATAATAATTACGAGACTAGAACAAAAATTCTTTTGGGAATATCCTTCTCGCAAAAACATCCCTAGAACAACGTATGGAGGAGGTACAATGAGATTCCATGGTCTCGGGCTACTCTGAAGCCTTTCTACAGGAGGAACCCACCCTGAAAAAGAATCTTGAGGAAAGACACAAACATGAGGAGATCCTATGGAGCCAAAAATCTTGTGTTCAATGGATTAAGGAAGGCGAAAAAAACACAAAGTTCTTCCATCGCTCCATGATCCATAAAAGGCATATCAATTGCATAACAAATCTTGAGGACTCATAAGGAAACACTCTCATGGACCATGTAGACATAGAGGAGGAACTGGTAAGATACTACAAAGAACTACTCTATGAACCCCCTGTGGACAGGACACCAGCCATCAAAAGGATCACTCAACATATCACCACCCACATCATTGTAGATAAGAATGCAACCCTCATGAGACCGATCACGCAATATGAGGTGGACCAGGCTATTAAGGAAATTCCACAGGGAAACTCCCTAGGGCTGGATGGCTTCAACATGGATTTATTCGATTATTGCTGCTCGATGGTCCACGAAGAGGTGTTTTCACTGGTGGAGTAATCCAGAACCTCAAAGAAGGTACTGTCTGCTCTTAATGCCTATTTCCTCACTCTAATACTTGAAGAAGAGTGTGTTACCAATCCAAATTAGCTTCGGTCAATCACGCTCTGTAATTTCATAAACAAGATCATAACAAAAGGCATATCACTTAGGCTCAAACCTATTCTCTCGTGCATCGTCTCTA
This sequence comes from Picea engelmannii, assembly GCA_009831015.1. Lineage (NCBI taxonomy): Eukaryota > Viridiplantae > Streptophyta > Pinopsida > Pinales > Pinaceae > Picea > Picea engelmannii. The sequence continues at coordinate 258,689 of ML780933.1, forward strand.
AGGAGCAGTTAGGTTATGTGGAGGGGTGACACATGATGGACAGTGAAATCCTCATTCATGAAATCATCCACTCTCTCAAGACAAACCGAACACCAGGTATGCTCATAAAAATTTATCTTTCTAAATCCTTTGACAAACTAAGTTGGAATTACATGTACTCAGTTCTCCCAGCCTTTGGGTTCAACTTGGATTGGATAGAATGGATCATGGGACTCACCTCTTCCACTTTTTTCTCCATCCTAGTTAATGGGGTTCCCTCGAAGCCCTTCTCCCCTTTACGAGGCATATGCCAAGGAGATCCACTCTCGCCTTTCCTCTTTGTGATCATGGCAGAAGGGTTGGGGAGGAATCTCTCTGCCGAAATTTCCAATGGAACCCTACAAGGCCTCTTTATTCATGGGCTCCAACTAGTTGTTTCCCACATCCAACCTTTTGACCATATCTTGCTCCTAAACACCCCCACTGCCAGGGAAGGGACCAAACTTCACACTATACTCTCATATTTCAGCGAAGCCTCTAGAACCACCTTCAATCTGGATAAGTCAAAACTCTTCTTATTCAACATGGAAACAACAGTCCAATGACACATCTCCCGTCTCCTTGACATCCCTGGGTGCTCCCTTCCATCCAACTACCTTGGCCTACCCCTTACAGACTCTGTATCTTGCAACACCTTCTGGAATTCCCTTCTTCTCTCAATATCCAATCGCCTCAGCTCTTGGACCTTCATAAACATTAACCTCCCTATGAGGCTTGTTCTCCTGAAATCGATGCTTCAATCCATCCTGACCTACATGTCCTCGGCCCTGGAAACCCCCACAAATAGTCATCAAAAGAATCATGAATCTTCAAAGGAAATTCCTCTAGAATGGAAAAAATAGGGAAAAACATGGGCCCTAGTCAGTTGGGATAAGATTTTAAAACCCACAACCCTAGGGGGCTTAGGGCTCTGTGACCCTGAGAAACTTAACATCGTTATGGTAGCGAAAATATGGTGGAAATGGCTCAAATATCCTCATGAGCTTTGGGCACAACTCTGGAAAAAAATAATATACTTTGGGCCTACAACAAGAAGAACTTATAAGGCTTGATGATCATATCCAAGGCTCTAACATTTGGAATGCATCTTGGTGAAATTGTCCACTCATTCAAAAGCACGCTTTCTGGGAAGTAATAAATGGACAAAGTGCACAGTTCTGGACAGATGCCTGGCATCAACTCTCTCCCCTGCAATAACTGGAAAACATGTCCCCTTACCATACCTATTGTTGGAGCCGCCTTTCTCTAAATGCACAAAGTGTTATACTAAAGCCCAAAAAGGTTGGTTTTTGGGACTTCATTTGTTTCACATGTCTTCCCCCTAAAGTCGCAGTATTCCAGCATGCGAAGTGGTGAAAAACTCCCTAAGTTTAATCACCTTTACTAAAAGACTAAGAGGAGATTATCATCTCTTAGTACCTCGTACCCTCACTCTTGGGAGTTACACGTTGAACGTTTCTCAAGCCCCCGACTTGCGAAGTCGTGAAGACGTGTTAAAGTTACCTAGGTTAGTATCAAGAAACAAGTCACTTTAAACCCTGGTCAATTACTATCATGATTTTGGGACTTGGCGATTGCCTCCCCAAAGGGCCGCACCTTTGTAACCCCTATCCCCGAAGTCGCGACTTTCTTTAATTAAGCATGGATAATTAAAAGACTTGAGTTAAATCACTTCTAATCTATTAGCTCACGCCATCGCAATTTTGGGTTTTTAAGGGTCAGTCTCTAGGAGTGAAAACACCCGATGTGGCGACTGTCGAAAAGAGGATTAGAAACTAAGTGCACCAATCTCAAAGATCTAAAACAGATTAATTAGTGCCTTAAGTGAACTTTAACACACGTGGTTTACAGATGAAGTCTTAAATGATCCTTTGTTTTTCAATGTTACGACTCGTCAAGGATTTATGGCATTTATTTGAATTTGCGATAAGGTGAGAGATAGTATGATCTTGTTTTACTTAGAAATATTTCTATTAAGATATTTGACCGTTCTGTTGGCAAGGACACCCATGGGTTTAAATTACCAAGATAGAGAGTTTTTCCTTCATTATTTCTGTTTTCATTTCTATTTGCATGTAGAACCATTTCACCAGGATAACCGATGTTTGTGCTTTTCAATTTTTTTAACAAGAGGTCCAGTTGTAGGTTTCTCTATCATGGCTCCACGAAAAACATCCAAGGAAGTTGTTGAGAGTTTAGGTCAGGGTTTAGACGTGGTTTCTGATACCTCACCACAGAGTATTAATGTTGTCAAGACCTAGTCATACGTTTCCAACATTCTGCAATCCGACTTTGTAAGTTGTTTGGATGATTCTAGCGACAATGAGAACGATGACTTGTCAACCAAATACAAAATCGTCACTCAAGAAGAGATGCACAAAATAGCGACAAGGCCCCAACTTCTTCCCTATTGTGATATGTTTAGGTGGGTGCTGGACCATGTGGATATCCCAACTAGAATGATTATCAGCGAATAGAAGTTAACGATCGAGACTTTCAGGCCAGAACATTTGTGAGCAATGTATAAATTGTCACCCACACTGAACCTCACTCACAATGCTGAATTTATAGAAGGTTTCAAGAAGAAGGAGTGCGAGTAGTATGTAAGAAGTTTGTCCGATCTGATCAAAGATTGGGTCTCACACCCCGCGAAATTCAAGGCCGACATTAACATGATCTTTTCAATCTCCTCCTTGGAGCCACAATTCAAGTACATAGAAATGATGGCCTGTAGATTGTATGGGAGGGAGGACACTACCCATTTTTTCCTCCCATGGGTACTGCTCATTCATATATTTGTTGAGGGCTTCTCCTTCGACTGGACCAATTTGTTTTCTGACAGTTTGACCAGTCGAATTACCGAATATCGAGCACAAAGGGAAAGTAAGAAAGCTACTTCGTTCTTTATGTCTGCTTACATCATGGATGCCATCTGCTTCATGAAACATTTCCCATTAATGAACTGGAGTTGGGCTCCATCTAATACAGAGCCTATTCATGTCTACCACTCGAATATTTGGGAGGATAATGCGAAAGAATTCATTTACAAAATCTTCAACTTGGTAATGGTGTCAATCCACGTCGCCATCTTCGGCCAGCCGCCACCTAGAATTTCGGATAGCGTCGTGACCAACCTGAGTAGCATGGCTGATTGGTATATAGAGGCAGAATTTTTATATATCAGGGTTTTCAGCACCTCTATCCCCCCATATGATCTACCACTATTTTTTCCAGATAAGCTATTGTGTCGCGAGATCGCCAGGCAAACTGTGCTCAGCAGAATAAGAAAAGATCTCAAAGGAGTATCAAAGAAGGTATGGATACCCTTCCCCATTCATACTAGCACATATTCCTTATTAGATTTTGGCCATGCCAAAGTCGAGGCTATGGTTTTAGAAGAAATGAAGCTGGTGGATATTGAGTTCAAGAAGCACAACCCGAGTAAGGTTGTGAGCAATAACCTGGCGAGTTGTAGCCTGAAGAGATAAGAACATGAGGATTCCCCTCATGATGAAACATTCCTGGGTGAAAGGTCCTACTTGGAAGTCTTGAGTCAGATTCAAGCCCCGCCACCCGAAGATAAGGCCAATTTCTTTAAATTCCAGGAGCACTGATGGAGTTGTCTCCCTCAGATTTTACAAGGTGAAACCCCAAATCTTTCGGTCACATAGAAAATGGGGGTCAAAAGTTAAAAGGTCATGAGTCCTAACAAGGAGAAGAACCAAGAAAAAATTGGGGAGGCCGGAACCTCAGAGCGAGGAGCCAAAATACACTACCAACAGGAAGGAAACCCCAAAAAGGGTAGGCAGGGTAAGCAGGCTGAAGTTCAAGCAAAGAATCCCTCGAAGGGGTCGGCCGACACATTACCACTCATGTCAAACAAGCCGACCACAAATGCTACCCCGAAACAACCATCCAAGGAAATTGGCAGTCCGATCACCATTATCACACCCTTACAGTTCACAAAGGGGGATCCCGATGTGGGGTGGATCTTCAATGAAGAAGTAATGCTTATTTTTGTAGAGGAGTTGCCTCCTAACGAATTTTTCTTTGATAAAAAAAGGAAGGTCGTGGTGAGACAAGGATTATATCAAAGGGAGGGCATAGTGGCTAAAAAATTTAAAATCATGACAGATGGAAAGGTTGTGAAAGAGGAAGAATTCACAGATGAGATAGTCAGAACATTATGGGCTTATGCTACAGAAAATCAGTACTCAGTTGAAACTCTGAAGGCCCAGTTGAAACCAAATAACCTATTGATCAACATGTTAGAAGCTAAAGTTCCTATTGCTGAAGCGAATGTCAGGGATGAGGTGAGAAAAAGCCTTGAGCAAGCCCGAATAGCCGATCTGCAGGAGATTGAGAAGCTCAGATCCGACCTTGAGCAGGTGCATCAGTTGACGCAAATTAGCCAAACACTGGTAAGCCAGCAGGGGCAACAAATTATAGAGTTACAATCGAAATTGGATGTGCCCGAGAATCAGGTTTTAGAAATTAAAATGTTCAAATACCAAGCCGCCGAAATCCAACATAAGGTATTAACGGCTCAACAAAACTTGCTTGTAAAAGTAGGAACCATTCAAAACCATTTCCAGATGATAGATCAAGTGTTAGAAAATATTTCTTTGAGAGAAAGAGAAGTCAGGGCAGCTCGGGTTGCTTTCTAAGAAGTTGTTATAGCTACGATGAAGCAAGAGATGGTCGACAACTCCAAATAATCCATCGCAGAACAAACTAGAGGAAATATGTTGTTGAAGGTCTAGGAGCAGAATATATCAGAAAGTAGGGGGAAAGCTAATGAAGTGATGAATTATTGTGAGGAAACATGCTCCTTGATAAGTAATATTTTGTTAGACCTTGACAAGGAAGGCAATGCTAGGAAGCTGGGAAAAATCAATAAAGATAAACACCTACTAGAGATCAAAGAAAGCATGGAGAAGGAGCAAGTGGATATATCCCAGATAAGCCAAGTCGATATGGCCCAAGTGGATATTCTCCATCATCGTGGAAGACCGACAAGTAGGGAAAAGGTTGCTGCAATTGGCGAAAAGTTGTTACACCTTTGAGGCAATCAACCAAATATAGCCTTCTAGGTTAATAGCTCAATTGGTGGAAAGGTGTGTCATTTGCATCGAGTAGGCGAAGGGGAAGGTTTCTAGTGCTAAATAATGACAGATGTCAACCCGTTATATTTCTGGAGCCATAATAGAAGAGAAAGAAGGTGTTATGCCCTTACGAGGGAAGACAAATATAAGGAGATGAAATGCTCCATTTTCTTTATTTGTAACTGACAAGTTTCCAGAACGATGAAAATTCTAAATGTTCAGAATTTTTGTTTAAATAGGCATCGAGGAAGAGATGAAATGGGCTTTTTCGGTGATAGATTGTAATAGATAAAGTTCTTTTGAGCCAGTATTAATAAAAAGAGAAATGAAGACTCCATATTTCGTCAAGATTGAGTTATGTGCTTTCCTCTGTTATTTCATGTTTCGTGTCATTTTTTACATATACGTCTTTGATGAATGTTTAGCTGCAATTTAGTATAACTTCTACTATGGTGACCAGTCTCTGGTTGTCTAGTTATTTACAGTTTTTCCTCTGTATCGGCTACTAACAGGTACAAGACCTGTGAATTACTTGGATCTCTATATTATATGCTTTCATCAAAGTAGTCCTTTCCTTTCCTCTTATGCTACAGCGTGGGATTCTTCTGAAATTGATGCCCCACATTGTTGATAGCTCTATGTTTTCATACTTGGTCTCAAGATTTTAACTCAGTTAAGGAAAACGACCTTCGATTTCGTTAAACCCTTCATTTGTCTTCACTGAATTTTCCTCGAATCATCTAAAATTGAAATAAGAATTTTAAAACATCAACCCTCTTTTAAAAGCTATGTTCTCCCCATGACTGTACCTATTGTAAGGAAACCCAACATCGAACACGGCCTATCGGGTCAAACCAGCATCGCTTTGAATCTTTTCGATACCATACTTAAGACTGCCATCACTCGAACATTCATGGTCCGCCATCGAACATGATATCAATATTCAAGAATATTTGGAAGTTAAGCAAAGACAGCTCAGAGATCGTCTATAGCCTCATCCCCCGAAGTTGTCTCCCCTCTTTTCTTTTACTCTTTTCAAATGCTTAGACTCTACACTTTATAGCCTTAAGTGTAGACTCAGGACCAACACCTACCTTCAAGACTTAAGAGATCTCAAATTTGTTGACCTATGGCTTGATAGCCAACATAATACCCCCTGGCGTAGTTGCAAAATGCTACCTCAGGATCTTCATCTACCAGACAATGTTGAGATTCTTCCTTCCCAAGAAACAATGGGTAACAGAAAAATCTGCATTAGCAGGGACAAGGATATCCATCGTTGTGAGTACTCAACAACGGGCACTTTCACGATCAAGGAGGCCTATTATCTTCAAGAGAATTTTCAAGGATAGGAAAAAGATCACATCTGGCACATAATCTGGAAGACCAAACTATGGCCAAAGGTTTCTACCTTTATGTGGTTCCTGGTTCATAATAAGATCCTCACCTGGGACAAATTAAGGAAAAGAGGCTTTATAGGGCCTTCAATATGCCATATTTGTAAGCAACAGGAACAAACCATGGAGAACTTATTCAATCAATGTTAGGTTAGCAATCAGATTTGGGACCAAGACACTATCATCATGAGGAAAAAAAAGTGTGACAAAACCAACATCCTAAACACCTTAAGGAATTGGGGCTCTGGGGATTATCAAAGCTCGATTCAAAAAATAATCTGGAAACTTCTATCGGGGCTTATCATTTGGAAATTGTGTAAAGAAATAAATAGGCATATCTTCCACTCTCAACTCTCCCGCCTCTCAGATGTTAGGGACAAAATCACTGCCATCATTTGGGAAATAGTTCAAATTCATCCTTGGAATCCAGAGGACTTTCCAGATGCTCCTCTAGAATTAAACATTCTTTTCACTTGAAAGAATTCCTCTCAGACTCCCCAACCCCTTAACCCCTAAATCTCGTTCTTCACCTTTCTGGAGGTGCCCCCCTTTAGGGTTCTAGAAGTTAAACTTCGATGGACCTTCCAAGGGTAATCCAGGATAGGCAAGCTACCAAGTGGTCATTAGAGATAACGTAGGGAAAATAAAGTCCCTCAATGCAGTATTTCTATGGCATGATACAAACAAATTGGTTGAGCTTTGGGGCCTCATAAAATTCCTCCAACTAGCCCGTAGTCTTAACTTGTAGCCCCTAATTGTAGAAGGAGATTCACAACTCATCATCTCTTTGGATACCAAAGTTCTCCAAGGTTCGGATCTAGAAAAATCACTCCCTGTTAGCACCTTATAAGTCCTCTCTCCCTTCTACAAGCCTCACTACTTCCTCCCTTCACTATCGTCCCCTCACATGTCAAAAGGGAGGCCAACAAAGTAGTTGATCAGCTAGCCAATGAAGGTGTCAATACACAAGAAGAGATCCTCATATATAATACCTTGGATCAACAAAACTCACAACTCCAACATAAGTGGCAAGAATTGTGTCTACGGGACTTCCTCTCCCCAGATGGGGTGACACATGGGCCACATGGGCCACATGCATCATTGGATGGGGAGATCACAAGGGAATTTAAAGCCTCTCATCGCCACCCTCCTTCCATTTCCATTCCCGATGGTTCTCATGCATAAGAGCTAAGCCTTAGTGCGTCGAGCCTTAATGGAAGCCTAGGCTCGACTCCTCGGCTTTAGTATGATCTTCGAGATTTCCATCACGCCTGCAATAATGGCTACCAGAGCCATCAATGACTCTGCCCTCTTGGTGTTTTCACTATTCAAGAAGTGTTTTATGGGGCACTTGGGCCCAAATTCCAACATCATTTGGCTAATCCTATTCCGAGACTCAGCCTACTCAGCTGGTTTTTCTGCTTTCCTGGTGCCTTGCGCAGCCATGCCATGAGAACGAGGACAACCCCATTGAGGGTCGGCCTAATACAATAGGTTTGGATGACACAACCACCGAGAGCCTGCCTCTCGAGATCTCATGCTAGGTGGAGACCATCTAGGCTCTTCGAGGAAGAACCGGTATGCACAGGCTCCTTCAAAGCCTTGGCCACACCATGGCCCGAGACTTACCTCTTGAATTCTAGTTCTCGACGAGGACCATCTTGGATTCTCTAAGAGAAATTGGTTTGTGCAGGCTCATCAACAACCACGCCCCCCCAGTACTGAGAGTCTCCAAAGGGGATGCCTGGCGGAAGAAGAATTTCCTCCCAATTGGGTGGAATTATTTCCTTTCCTTCCTTCAACTGCCCTAGAGAACCATCATGTTACCTGCACCACCAGTCCATTACAGGAGTCAGTTTCTACTGGATGTATAATGGAAGAAGAAGCCTTACCTCTGGAGGACCACTTGGGGTGCAATTTTGTTGCCTCCATGGAAGAAGACCCCATCACAGACTTTGTTGCTTCCTTTGACTCTGTTGCTACCACTTTGGAGAAGAACCAAGATCAATAGGACCACAGTCACCTAGCTCCAGATTCATATAGACTCACGGACGACCACTTGGTTTTAATCTTTGAAATGAGGAGAGACTTGGTCGAGCAATAGGACTGTCAGAGTTTCTTCAATAAACGTCTCAATGCCAGATATGGTTTCTTGTCAAGCGATCCTGAGAAGAGTCATTTCCTGACGTGTTGTCAACCCTTCACCTTCAGACTCCGTCAAGATGGAAGCCCTACCTCGTTGCATGCATAACTTCTCACAGTTTTTCATCTTTGGGTTAATGGCTAAATTTTTGCAAATTTTGCCTATGTTAGTCTCTGGTTCAGGTTCGATAGGCTCATAAATGATATTCTTTGGTTCAGGTCGAGGCACCCAGTCCATCGCCTATTTTGGTTTCCACGAGAGTGGAAGAACAGGTGGCAAGTCCCCTTGTTGTATGTTAACAGTTGTCTTTTTTTTCTTTAAGTTTTGGAACTGTGAACAATTGTCACCCCTATGCGTTCCAGTTTCCACTACGATGGCATAACAATTGGCTGACTATCATGTATATGTGGACACGTGATATCATATATATGTGGACATGTAAGTTTTTTTCTTTGGCAAGGTAATAAATAAAAAAAATTATTAAAAAAAATAAAAATGGCTTCTAACCTATATGTATTGAAAAGTTACCTTTCATTCAAAATTGAAAGACAACTACTATTTCATGTGGATATAACCCTTAAAGAAAGATAAATATGAAAAGTTTTGATTTCAAATATGGGACAACACAATAGTGATGGGTAATGTTAAGAAAACAAATTTACATTCATAATAATAGTTTTTTTTTTTTTTTTTTAATTTTACAATTTTCTAATATTTGTATATTAAAATCTTATTTAAATTTTATAAATTTTTAAAAGGAATATAAAAGTTTATTCAAATTTTAGGAAATTTTAAAAGAAATATATGGACATTGTTTAATTTTGAAATGAAATATAATTCTACTAAATTGATGTATACTTAAAAAAATCATTAATAATAAATAAATTGAAGTAAGATATTAAATATTTAAAAAATAAATTAAAGAGCAGTTAAACTAGTTTCATTGGTCTACGAATAAATAGAAGATTATATGATAGCTTTAATAATAAATTTTTATTAATCATTGGAGAAAGAAATTCATCAAGGATTTCAGCCTATTTTATGTAATGCATATTTTAATTTCCACATACATTAATTTTATTTTCCAAATTAAATCCATATCTTAATGAAAAAAGAGTTAATAATATTACTAGTTTTTAGAACTACAAATAATAATTCTCTTAATGAAATTAATAATAATGTTTCATGTAGTAATTAAAATAATTAAAATTACTAGATACAAAGATATTAATGAAAAATTAACCAAAAAATTATAAAAACATTTAAAATGATCACTTATAGTTTATTATTTATTTTTTAATTTTATATTTTAATTTTTTAAAATTAAATATTTAAAAATTAAAAAAACAGTACTTACAATATAAAATATCCTTATTTCTTACAGTAAATACGACATTTGTATTTTTTTTTTTGAAATAATAATAATAATTGTATAAGATCCTCCGATTTCTGACCAAACTCAGCTAGCTTGACTAAACATAGAGTCAATTTAGAATCCTAATTATAATTAGAATCTTCGTAATAAATAGTGCTCCAATTCAAAATTGAAAATTCCAATTGGCTCGGTCATGACGTATTCCAGAGAAAAGCAACATTGAACCCCGGGGCGGATGCCTCGATTGCCGCTGCCCCATTCCTTCAACTTATTAAGAAGGGCTGGAGGTGTTACCATTTGAATCATATGGGGATGCGCTTTGCAAGTTTATTAGTTATTTTTTAATCTATATTTTAATTTTTTTAAATTAAATATTTAAAAATTAAAAAAACAATGCTTACAATATAAAATATTCTTCATTTTGTAATTTACAGTAAATAAGGTATTTGTAAATTAAAAAAAATATAATAATAATAATAATAATTGATTTATGTGATTTTTTTATTGTATAAAATATATATATTTTATTTCTTTTTCATTTGAATTTGTAATTTTAAGAAATAATATATATTCTTAATTATTAAACTAAAAAATACATGTTCTTAATCATTAAATCAATATAAAACCTTTCATTTTGTAATTCACTATAACTAAATTTTATTTTAATTTTTTTTTACACAACGCTTCCATGAAAACTTCAAAAAAGTTAAATTTCTTTTACTTAAATCTCTTGAAAGACCATGAAGATCTCAAATTTGCTTTTGCATGGACCTTACAACATGATTGAATTCCTTTCTAGTGTAAGGACGTCATGGGACTCCTTTAACACCTCGGTGTTTGCTAGAATCTGATCGGTGAGTTCTACAAAGGAATAAGATTTTCCAGATGAGTGTTTATGGTTTTGCATGTTCAAATTTACATAATTGAATGTTATATATTTATATGTACATTGTTATTAGCTTAAAAAGTTTCTTTTACATATTATTATGAAAAATATATGTAATTTTTTTACATATTAGTGTGAGGGAGATATGTAATTTTTTATTTATTGTGATTTTAGTATGAGGGAGATGTGCATTTCCTTTTCTGCTCAACATGGAGTTGGCCAGCTCTTTAAAAAAAAAAATAATTGCAAAGAAAATATTTCATTATCAACCATAAATAAAATTTTCAATGTCCATAAGAAAAACAATTCTTATTGTACCCATAAGTGAGGGAGATGTGTAAACTTGGCATTTGGAAAAATATTACTAACAAAAAAAAATATTTCAATGTGAATCATAAATAAAATATTTCAATATCCACTTTAAGTAAAAATAATTTTATATCAACTTTAAATATATAAAGAGAGATAAAAAGATAAAGATAAAATAATTGAATGTAAAAAAGAATTATTATTCAAATGGATACTTTCTACTTCTCAATATGAGAGAGATGAGAGATGTATGAGTGTGTTTGTATATATATATATATATATATAGCGAGAGAGAAAACCAACATAGATCCATGTTTAACAATATTTCAATATCCACTTTAAGTTAAAAAAAAATTATATTAACCTTGAATATAGAAAAAAAGATAAAAAGAGAATGACAAAATAATTGAATGTAAAAAAAAAATTATTATCCAAATAAATGCTT
>ML780933.1:270404-302053 GCA_009831015.1 Picea engelmannii
ATATATATATATATATATATATATATATATATATATATATATATATATATATATATATATATATATATATATATATAACCAACATAGATCCATGTTTAACTTACTGTTTCTCATGATCTAAAACATTATTTAATATTTCAAAATTTAAGGAAAGATTTACAACATCAATGTTTACTTCTTCTATACATTTATCCTAATTATATATATACAATCATGAATACAAAATTTAATATTTCAAAATTTGAGGAAAGGTTTACAACACCAAGGTTTACTTCCTGTATACATTTATTCTGATTATATATATATACAAACATGAATACAAAATGAAATAAATAATTTTAAACATACTAACTTTAAAAAATATTTTTTATTTATTTTTTCAAAAAAAAAATATATCATTTTCTTTATATAAACAAAGTGAACATTATTTTAACGAAAATTATATCTAGATACCACACCCACAATAATGAAAACTTCATTTTAATATTTGAATATTTTTAATTATTTTAAAATCCTTAAACTTCAAAAATAAAAATAAAAACTCATTATCAACCGTTACAACTCGCCCTTTTACTAATGAAAATTGTTTCTCAATCCTACATCCACGTGATCAATGAATACTTTCATCATAAAATTTTGATCTCAAACTGAACTTTGAAAAAACTAAATAAGTCACTATCGTCGAAAAAACTAAATAAGTCACTATCGTCTATTACGTAGTCAAAAAAATTGAACTCTTCATTTAGCCTAAAGAATCTTTCAACTCTAAAAGGAAAAAAGACACAGTAAAAATGGCAAATGGCCCTCTAAGAGAGGCTCCTAGATATAAATAAAGTTTACAAAAAAATAGTTACTAATCTCAGCCATGAATAAAACGAGACAAACCAGGACCATGCTAGAGGGGATCCAGAAGGACAACAAAACAAGAAAGTCTTACCATGGAAGAGAAAACCAGAAACAGTATGTCCTAAAAGGATCTCAAAGTGGTAACTGAGATTCCCAAAATCAACACTGCATGCTAGAAAAAGAAGAACCTCAAAACTCTGGCTCCAAAATCTCAGCATCCACTACAGAAAAAAAAAGAGATAACATCCATTGGGCGAGGGGAAAAAAATCCAGGGCTGCCCTCTCTCAAATATAAAAAATATGTATAATAATAATAATAATAATAATAATAATAATAATCTATTTTTAAGGTCACAGTCAAGCTAGCACACCAAATTGGTGTATGAGATCCCCTTGTTTATGGGACAACAAATTGGTGTATGAGACCCCTTGTTTATGGGACAAGGGACCCTCCTTCGTCCAGGGATTTGAACCTGTGACCTCTTTAAGAGAAAACACATGTTCTTAACCATTAGGCCCACTCAAGCTGTATATAATGAAATATGTATTATTTTGAAATTACACCATTTAATTTATATTATGTATATAATATAATTATTTTATAATGAAATATATATTATTTTGAAATAGTATTAAATTGATTTTAAATTATTCTTAAATATGAAAAATAATTATTATATAATAAAATATGTATTATGCTCAAATAACACAATTCAAATTATATTGTGTATATAATATAATTATTTTATAATATAATAAGATTTATTATTTAATTATATTGTGTATATAATATAATTATTTTATAATGAAATATTTGTTATTTTGAAATAGTATGAAATTAATTTTAAATAATTACATTAACAAAAATAAGATTTATTATTTAAAAATATTTTTAATATGTTAAAATTAATAATATCTAAAAGTTTAAGATTTTACTTTTTTTACCCTGAATAATTTATGTAGTTTTTTCAGACTACTGTTTGCTCTTTTGAACTTATTTCTCTACAGTTTTGAATGGGAATACTATTTATCTGGGGTTTTGAACGAGAATACTATTTCTCTGTGGTTCTAAAATTATTTCAAGAATACTACTCATCTGGGGTTGAATAATAAGTCTATTTGGTTTTTACATTTTTTACCCAAAATAATCTCTCTAGACTTTTTGAAAATTATTTTTGGCTTCTTCAACAGGTTGAGCAATTGGACATCTGAAATGAAGTGAGTCACTTTTCAATTTGATTCAATTTTAATTTTACTTAAAGAGATTTAAATATATTTTATTTATTTTAAGTTCCATAAGTAAAAGTTGATTTGAGAGATAAAGTGAATCCGTAAAAATAATTGTTACATATTTTTTCTCTTCTTTTCAATATGAGCACTCCACCACCTATTCCAAAAACTCATTCTAACAAGGGGAGGCCCCCCAAAATCACCCTAGAGATCCTTTATGATTATATAGAATCAGTAGAAAAAATAAGAGAAGAGAGAGATGCCAAAATCCAAATAGAATTAGAAATATTAGAAAAAAGGAGTGAAGAAAGAGACATAAAACTCCAAATAGAGCTAGAAGCAATGATTGATAAAAAAATTAAAGATACCATTCAAACTCAAATAGAGGATAGATTCTTAGGGTTTAGGAGTGAATTGCAGACAATGAAGGATATAATTCAAGAAAGACAATGAAGGATATAATTCAAGAAATGAAAAAATATAAACAATCGACCCAAGAAGGAGGGGTCAAAGAAAATCACAACTTGAGAGATAGGATTAAAGAGCTACAAGAAAAACTAACCAACAATTTGACCCTCACAAATATGGAAAACAAGCTGGATATCAAACCCATCAAAGAAGAAATGAATAAACTAATTGAACTAGACCATGAGCGTAACAAAAGATCCTTGAACCTTATAATTTTTTATATTAAACAACAATAAGAGGACAATACGCTAGCAATAGTAAAAGAAGAATTAAAAAATAAATTACAAATTGATAAAACTTACCTTATAGAAGCAAAAAAGCTAGGAAAAATAATTGATCACAAAGATAGGTTGAGCCGTGTCAAAGTAAGTTGTAATGACCATAAATATATCATACTTAGTAAATCTCTGAGCTTAAAAGGATCAGCAATATTTATAAATGAAAATCCCATTCCTGAAGACGAAGATGAATCAAGGAAGGAAGTTCAAAAGGTAAAAGAAGCCAGGAAAGAAGTAAAATGGGCAATAATTAGAAATCGAAAAGCTATTGTTAGTGATAGAGACCAGAAGGATAATAGTAAATAGGAACACTCGGGATCCTTTTTTGGAGTTGTTGTGGCTTTCCATGGCGCAAAGGTCCTATGATAAGTTGGATTTTGAGTGATATTGATATTATCTGTCTAGCTGAAGCTTGGGAGCATGAGGAGTCTAAGGTCCCTAACATGGAAGGATTTGTCTTGTGGTTGGAACGGAACAAAAAATCCCACCATAGAGGGATAGGAGGCATAACTTGTTATATTAGAAAGAGCATTTCTCTTCACATTCAACTTCATAAGATTAACCCTCTTAATCAATACATTTGGATAGAAATTTCAGACACCAATGCTAAGAAGATGTATATAGCAATTTGTTATTTTGCACCTATTAATTTTACATTTTATAAGAAAAATAATCTACATAAAAATTGTCCTTATAATAATTTAGAACAAGATATTTATAATTTGAAAAATGAAGGTAATATCCTCTTGCTAGGAGACTTTAATGCTACGACTACAACTAAACAAGCTACTCTTTTAAGTAATGACTCCAACCATAATATTTTATGGCTAGATGAGGACCTTGTTTTATCTAATACCTACAAAAGAATCTCTAAATACCTAATTGAGAATTTGTTTGGTACTGAGTTGGTCAAGCTCTGTACCTCTCAAGACCTAATAATTTGCAATGGAGTAATGAAGTGGCCAAACTCCAACCAGATGACCTATATTCATGGTCTATGTAGTAGTGTTGTAGATTGTGTGATATCTGATATCCCTGTTTCCAACCAAATAACAACTTTTGACCTTTTAAATGACCATGATCTTGACTCTGATCATAAACCTTTAACCCTAACTCTAAATTTTTCCATGCATAGGAGCACCATTGAAGAGAAGTTTGATAATCAAAGGAATTTGTGCTTTGACAAAAGTAAAGTTGGCATTTTCTTAAAGGATTTAAATAGTAAATTAAACCTCCTAACTTATAAGGACAAAATTGAAGAACTCTATCATAATTTTACAACTACCCTTTCCACTTATATTAACAAGTTCTCTTTCGAGGTGTCCTATAAAAATAATAATAGAATGACCAACCCTTCGTATGATAAAGAATGTAAAATTATTAGGAAATCCATTAGGGATGCTTCTAATGAGCCCTTAAAACTTGATAAGATCAATACGTACAAATCCATAATTAAAAGGAGAAAAAGATACTATATCAATAAAAGACAAGAGCAACTTTAACAACTATACAAGTTGGATCCTAAGAAGTTCTAGAGCCAAATTATAAATCACAATACTAAAGAAAATAATAAGATTCCCTTAAGGGACTGGAATTCCTACCTTAAAAGTCTTTACGAGTTCCCTAATTCCATGGACACCATTCCTATTGTCCCTACAAAGGAAGAAGTTTTTTCTTTAGATGACATAGAGTTTGGGGTTAAGCGACTTGCAAATGGAAAAGCTAAGAACATTGAAGGCTACTAAGATGAAATTTTTAAAATCAGAGGGTCAATCCTTATCCCTCACATACACAAGCTCTTCAATTTAGCAGTCAAGCAGAGCTTCCCTAAACCTTGGATGCAAAGCCTCATTGTTCCTACTTTTAAAAATGGGAATAGAAAAATTCCCTCGAATTATAGGACCATTATGATTAGCCATATTTTATCCAAGATTTATGAAATTATTTTGGAAAAGAATATTAACCTTTGGCTAGAAAGTCATGGTAAAAGAGCTAAAGGCCAATTCGGGTTTAAGAGATATCATTCAACTGTGGACCATTTTATTACCTTTAGGATCATTGCAGAGGAGTTTCACAATATTAAAACCAATATTTTTTGTTGTTTTGTTGACTTTAGAAAAGCTTTTGACATGGCTCCTAGGAAAAACCTTTGGAATAGGCTGGAAGAGATAAAAGTGCCTCTTGAGTTGAGGGTTTCTGCAAGAAGGATGTATGAGAACATTATTGCTAAGTTTAAAAACAATGAGGGCTGGTCAAAAGAGATTAACTGCAATATCAGAGTAAAACAAGGTTGTCCCTTGTCCCCTACCCTTTTTGGCATATACATTGACAAGTTAGAAAAATGCTTGGAAAAAATAGGTTGTGTCAGCCCTACTCTCACTGGTATAATCATCAATCTTATTCTTTATGTCGATGATATCGTTCTTATGGAAAGGAGTCCCCATGATCTTGAAAACCAACTAAGAATCCTCAAGGAATTTTTCTCCAATATGGGTATGACTGTTAATAGTTTAAGCCTAAGGTCATGATTATTAAATCCAATAAAATCCCTTATGATCCCTTATGAAAACAACAAATTGGAGGAAGTGACTTCATACAAATATTTTGGAATTTATATTCACCACAACCTTAATTGGAATTATAGCATTGAGAAAAGAATTATTGGGGGATGGAAAGCTTATTATGGGCTTGAAAACAATTGTAAATCATTCGATCTTTGGAGTTGGGATAAGAAGAAACTCCTCTTTGAGACTCTTGTTACACCTGTTATTTTGTAAGGATGTGAAGTCTGGGGCTGTAGTATCTCTCGTGAATCTTAGAGAAAGATAGAGCAAATACAAGAGAATTTTATAACCTATAATCTCAAAATTAAAGGAAATACACCCTATCCCATCCTCCTCTTAGAAACAAGCCTCTCCCCCATTGAGAGCATGTCTATGACTAGATACCTAATGTATAAGAACAAGTTAAACAACATGGAAGACAAGAGGCTACCTAAAATTGCCTCAAAATCAAGTCAGAACCACCATCGACTCAAGCGGGGATGGCATAAAGATGCCTGATCTTGGCTAAAATATTGGGGAATCATGAAAGAAACAATTTTATAGAATAAAGATACTATTAAAAAAAACCGTCAAATCAAAATTTAAGGAGAAAATGTGGTGTGATAAAGAGTTAGAGGAAAAAAGAAAATTAAGGTATTATAAATATGTAATCAACCCTAATCTAAAAGATCGAAATTATCTATCTATTTTGTGAAGTGTAAAGAAAAAAATAATCATTGATAAGATAAGAACAAATTCTCACGATCTCCATAGTGAAACTGGATGTTGGTCAATTTCTAAAACACCATGGGGTGAAAGAGTGTGTCACATTTGTGACACTAAAAAGGTTGAAGATGAAAAGCACGTTCTCTTAGATTTTCTAGCCTATACCCATATTAGATCTCATTTTCAAAATATTTATCACAATACCAACTTTCCTAACCTCTTAACTCAACAAAAGTATGGTGATCTTGGAAAGCTTCTCTTAATGCTTTTCGAGCACAGAAACAAAATTCTAAAAAATCACAAGTAATAACTTACCCTCTTCATCATCATCATTATATAATTAAAAAATATTTATTATTTAAAAAATATTTTAAATATGTTAAAATTAATAATATCTAAAAGTTTGTTATGTATTATTATATGATTTAAAGTTTATTATAGTAAAATCATATAAAAAAATTTGAAAGGGTGGTTTTTGATTGGAAATATGATGCTCCAATTTTATATGTAGTTTTTAGATGAAGTTATTTTAGATTTTCAATTTTTTTTCTACATATGTTTTTATTTGTTTATTTTTATTTTGATATAATATAAAATTAATTCTATATTTTATATAATATAAAATTAATTTTTAGTGATGATTTTTTTATTGAAAAGATAATAAAATAATTTTAAATGATTTTTTTTTAATTTCTTTTTTCATAATATAAAATTAATTTTATATTTTATATTAAAAAGATAACAAAATAATTTTAAATGATTTTTTTTATTGCAAAAACGAAGAAATAATTTTACATATTAAATTATTTTATACTTTTTAAATAAAATTGATTTTAAATAATAAATAATAGTTTAATTTTAAATGATGTTTTTTTTTTTAATTGAAAATATGATGAGATAATTTTACATGTAGAGAACTTATTTTAGATTTTCAAACTTTTCCCACATATGCCTTCATTTGTTCTTTCATATTAAACCATGATGTATTTAAAATGATGTCATGTTATAGATGAAGTTCAAAATAATACATTTTAAATCTCAAAAGAATAAATGATAATTAATTAAATGGGATCATGGTTGATTTTAAATTTCAAAAGAATGAATGATAATTAATTGGGATTATGTTTGATAATTGTATTCATTATGAGGTAGATGTAATTTCAAATGGTAGATGTAATTTTAAATAAAATTTATAATTTAAAAATATAACTTTTTTTTAATAAATATTTTAAATTTAAATGTAAATATTAATTGAGATGAATGTTTTTCATAAAATTATGAATATAAATATATTTTTATAAATTTAATTAGTATTGATTCAACTTGTTTTGAGATGGAATATTATTCTCCTGACTTAAATTCTATTTTAGAAAGTGACAAAATAAAAACAATATAATACATAAACCTTTCTTATCAAACAAATCTCTACAATAATATACCATAACTAAATAATAGACAATTTCATGATAAATGTAAGTGTTAAAAAGTGTAATCAATTGACATTCACACAATCAATTTTCCAACACTAAATCTATAAACTAGTTTGATTACCATTCATCACAACACTTTATCACTACCATTCATGTTACAATAATTGAACAAGAAAAGTAAGTCAATCATCATTTATACAAAAAAAACTACTTCTCACAAGATAAAGTGTTCACAATTAATCTACCACCCATTGAGAGATTAAAATAAAAAAGATCTTAAGATATCTGGTTTTTTCAATGAATAATCTCATAGGCATTAGGACTGGATTATGAAAGAAAAAAAATGAGAAGAAAAACATGGTGGGTATTTGAAGAATTCACCAATTTTTTACATAGATATGAAAGTTAATAATTAAAACTTTAGGAATCATCGTATTGATATTAGATAAATTCTAGTTTATTTCATCTTTTATTTATTCAAATAATATTAAAATTATAGTAGAAATTAACAATGAAATTGTTTATTCCATACCTTTTACATATTATTTAATGTATTAGTTTTGTATAACTCAAAATATTTTGTGTTCAAATGCATGCATATCTATAATTAAAGTACCAATGATCATAACTTTTTGTTTTACATGATTATTGATGGATGTACATGTTAAGTCATAAAACAAGCAAGCCAATAAACAAGAACTTGGTGGAAAATGATTGAAGTAATATTCAATACATGTATTCATATAGTGACATCAATTTATAGTACATGCAATTGACCACCTCTAGGTATAGATCTCATTGAGGACTCATAAATGGATAACGAAAATACCTCATCAGTATATAAGTATGAGACTATCATAAGAAGGTGATCTCAGAGTTTGTGATTATTTATGGACTCATATTCTAACATAAACCTCACCCCTCAATCACAATTCACGATAATTATACCAGTAGGGAAACATGAACTAGTGCACAAACTCATATCATCTTCAATCTTCAATTTGAAAATTTTGAACGAAAATTCAATGAAGATATGCCTTAAAAACTATCAATGTGGATGTTGAATGGTTAATATGAAATAATGTTTGAAATACAATAGAAATTCTAGAAGTCATCTGCTACCATGTTTTAACATTTATATGATATTTGGTGAAGAAAAAAGATCTCCAACATTTTATTTAATTTAGACACAATTAGGTGTCAATCAACATCCCAATGAATAGTAGAATATAAATGAGAGTTTTATGTATTTCATGTTATATATTCCTAAATATGTTTGTATTGATGAGATTGATTGAATGAATTTTAGATGTCTTGTAGAGGAGAATAGTTGCTATGTTGGAATTCCTAAATTTTGATTGATAAAACTTTGAAACTTGAATCCTGATTATGATCATTGACACTCCCCCCTTTTAGCTGCAAGGTGTGAAGTACATGGATGGGATCCAAACTTGAAATTTTGGATTCTTATGTTTTCCAATGGTTCATCAACATATCTGGTGGTTTTTTTGGTTGAACATTAGCCATTTTCATTTCGTACAATGTATCTAGTGGTTTTGGTTGACCATTAACCATTTTGATTTCATAAAGTACTACCTCAATTGAGTGAAAGAGATTCTATTTGACTCATGTTTAAAAGGCATGTATATTTGGGCCCAATGATGCCTGGAATATTCATCTCGAATAATTATTTGAAATACTTTTTTCTTTTGTGATTTTTCAATGTAATTGTGTCTTTACCAATGTCTGAGATAGATGGTAAAACTTATGAAACTTCTTGACTTGTTGATTCCATTGCCAAGAAATTATCAATTCATAAGGACTTGTTTTATTTTTAGTATGCTTTTCTTTCGACATTTTTCTGAGAGATGATTTATTTTCCCATAATGAAAACAAGGATGGAGATTATAACATTGATTCCCCAAGTTACTAAATCGATGAAAATGTTAGAATTTCTCAGGAATTTTACCAATGTTTTTATCATAATCTATATCATCAACATTCTTAACTTCTTCATGAGCTTCTAAAGCCTTCAAAGTTTCATGAAGGAATATTGCACTTGTAAACTAAATTGGTTGGTAGCAATTTTAAATATGAAAGTTGTTGCCTTTGTCATATCCTAAGTCATGTTCGTTATTATTGAATTGTAATTCCTCCTAATGTTTGACAATCCTGTTTCAATGTCACTTAAAATTTCATATTTCTTGTGATACTTATATTTAAATCATTAATTTACACTCATTCATGGATTTCTTCTAATAGGTGTGAACATACAAAGAAGGTTCAACCAAAGTTGATCAACATTGGGTTAAGTGAGGATTGTGAGTATATGTTGAAGTATCAAGGCTTAATTGAACAATTTGTAAGTAGTTATGTTTTTGTTGATTTAAAATACCTTTTTGCGGTCTTAAGTTCAACCTCACGAGGATATCAACCCCCCTATGTGTTTAGAGAGGTTGTACTCCTCTTTTTCTTATAATTCAAAGAAGTATAATAAAACAAAGTCTGAGAAGGATCATAATTAATATTTATAATAACAATCAAAGGAAAAAAATACCTGAGATTGTCACCATATATTTTAAAATAATTTTGTTAATATTCACAATCTAAATAGATAAGATCAACATAAAATATAAGGGAATGATATATCCGTCACAAAATTCATCAAAAAAATGAACAATATGCACAAATACAAAGAACAAAAAATTGACCGCATATAGAAGAGAACTTTAAATGATCATTATGTAAAGCACCAAAAAGATTATGCTAGATAAAACATTTGGAAACTCAAGATTCAAATCAAAGTTTTTGAGAATGAAATAATGTAGTATCCCAAGTAGCTCTCTTGGAGTCTCAAAATAATAATAAGACTTTAAATACAAATCTAAATATCTTTAAAGAAAATAAAATGCATTCACCTTTCAAAGAGGACTGGGATAGGGATCTCGTGGACCATAAAGTGAAAATACTTTGAAGATAAGAGAATTGTTGATACTAAGAGGGAGGTGAATCAATATCAAGTACAATTTAAAACATTTTTCAACTTATATTTAGACCATTCAATTATATCCAATGAGAAATGAACAATAGTATAAAAGTTACACCAATACACCACAATACACCATGCACAATATATGAGAAATAATCAATAGTTATTGTTGAAGGGAAGTAATGATTTCCAAAGGTAGTTACAACTTTCAAATGTAAAGGGAGGGATAAACCTCCAAGAGGAAGATACAATACTCCAATATCAAGAGAGATTTTAACTCTCCACCCTTGCCCCTTCCTTCCACCCAAGAATATATGAGAGATGATAAAACTTCACATGAAATCATCACCATCAACCAACCATCACATAGAACCTGATAATGATTCCTGAGACTTCTTCAATTTCTACAATTCATCAATTCTTGGAATGCTTTGATCCTGTAGATAATATTACTCAATTTATTCTGTAAAACTTTTTCAAGTTTCACTCCTTGAATCCTCACCAAAAACAAATTATAGAGAGAATGGTAGACCTTGTTCAATTCTGGTTTATTCAGGAGACCAAACTTGTACATAATGCCTCATGCTCAATATTTAACATCTGATTCTGAAAATCACACACAAAAAAATACAGTCCATACTCTTTTCAATTCAATTCGTCCCACTTCGTTTGGATTCTCTATGAAGAATTTATGACTATTTTACTTGGAACACTTGTTTATTGACTAGCTTTAGGACTAGTCAAAAACCCTATATTCAACAGAGTGTATCCCCATAATTATAGTGAATCAAGAGTTGAAACTTTTACCACATGTACCTTGATATTTCTTCGCAATACCATAGAAATTTTACCATATGAATCATTATATAAAAAAAATTATAGTGAATATGGTAAGATGACTTGAAAATAACATACCTTAGAGCACATCACCAAAAGACTTCATCCTCCCTTGAAATCCAGCCTTTTTTACTTCTGATTTCCTATGAAATTCGACTTCTGTATCAAATGAATGTATAATGATATTTATTTTTACCATTTATGTCACTTCTTTTTAACATTAGGGCTGACCTGTCAATTTCTTATTTTGTAATTCTTTTCTTTAATTATCTTCAGGGCCTACATGTACTTCCTTCTTCAATTCACTTTGTCATCTTCAAAAATTCATTTATCATCAACCATGAGGATCCAAATGATGTGCCACATACCACCAGAAACAACATGATGTATACTATCCATCCATGGGTCTTGTATCTACATATGCATTTTCCTTCATGTCCAAATACCTTCATCAATCTTGCAGTCCAAAACCCATGACTAGGGTTGACATAAATGACAACAACCAATCTTCTAACAATATCCCCCTTTGTCATTGATGGAAACACTCATGCTCCCCTTATCGTCATGATCCCAATTTCTCTCCCCTTTTGACATCAATGGAAAAGGGTAGGGCTTCTCCCCCTGAGTTTAATGGGAAAAGGTAACCTTCTTCTTTGGAGTTGCTCCCCCTGAACATGTGGCAATCAATAATACTTCATCCCTATTTTTGGTCTTTGGGACTTTTTCTTCCTTGGAATGATTTTTTGTGGCTTTTGTCTTCTCTCTCTTCTTCATGTCTATGATGTATATGTTGTTTGGTCTTCTTGTTGCAGTTGCAACAAATATTCCTGAGTTATTTTCTCTGATTCTATATTTTCGGGAGTCAAATATAAGAGTGTATCATTGATCACACATTTTACTAACATTGAGTAGATTATGCTTCAAGTCTTCAACCAATAGGACATTCTTTGCTTTTACATTTTTTCCTCCAAGTTCTACTACACCTTCTCTAAGTATTTTTCCAGATGAGTCATCTCCAAATGCAACTTTTCCACCGTTTTTCTTCAAGCTGATGAATTTGTCTTGATCCCCGGTCATGTGTGAAGAACATCCACTGTCTACATAGCATTCATCATATTCTTTACATTCTTTAGCATTTAATGCAATTCGACAATCTTTATTATTTGGAATCTCTTTCCTTCTCCATACTATGGTTGGCATAGAGACATCTTCATTTATATATCTGCAATCTTGTGCTTTGTGTGCATGATAATTACATTTGCAGCATACACTATTTTTGTCCATCAATGGCGAAAACGAATTATAACTTTTGTTTACAAATCCACGATTATTTCCATATCTTCTATTTACACCATTCATGTTTCTTGCCTATTTGTTCTTTTCATTGATTCTGCAATTAATTGTCGTATGTCCAAAAGGTTTGCAAGTATAACAATGACCAAGAAAGAAATTTTGATACCTTGGAGTAAGTGGCCTTCTTTGTGATGTACTCCATCTGGGTTCATGATCTACTCTTCTGTAGTTTCCTTCATACTGATTGAAGCTTCCTTGATTCCTAAAGGTAGGAGGTCTTCTTGGATATTCATCTCTTTTGTAATCATTCCTTCTTTCTAGTATCCTGGTCCACTTCTCATCAACTGTTTGTGTATCTCTTTCTTCAACCTTCTTGTTGGTATTTGCATATTTTTTGTATGAATTTTCACCCATCCATCCAAGATGTGTTAAGTCTTTTGGAACTTGAGAGTTTCTTAAGCTCTTCCTCAATGAGACAACTTCTTGTTCAAGTTTCTCACAATCTTTTTCTTTCTTCATCATTTGGACCTTCTTTAATTGTCTTGTTCTTCTTTCTTCTTCGAGTAGAGTTTTCAAGAAAATGGTTTCTTCTCTTAGTTTATCAAAGTATTATAAATGTTTCTTCAAGCTTACAACTGTATTTTCATAACTACCCAATTCACTTATTAGTTTTCGACGCGTTTCTTTGAGCTTTCTATCTTCAATCTCAACATGCTTCAATTATTTAAGATTGTCATCTTCTTGTTGAATAATTTCTGCTTGATGATTTTCTTCTTCTTCATTGTAATTTTATTCTTTAGTGTCATCTCTTTCAATCCTTGGATGAGGACATTCAAATTCAACATGTCCTACTCCTTCACAATTAAACCAAAAGAACTGACCTCTATTTTATTCTTTCAAATCTGAGATGTAATTTGCTTCAACTTCTTCTTCTTCTTCTGCTTCTTCCCTTGCATAAAGGTCTTGTAGTTTGTCCCAAAGATATTTTTTTGATGCACATGATCCCACCTTGGATTTTACTGAATCTGTCAATCAATCTAGGATGGTATCTATTGCCAGTTTGTTGTTCCTTTTTGCTTCCTTCTGAGATGCAGTCTTTGGTTTCTTCAAAGAATTGTATCCTGAAGCAACTGAGAACCAAACATCTTCCCAAGATCTTTCAAGTAAGTTTCCATTCTATTACTCCAGTATTCAAAATTACTTCCATCAAATGGTGGAATCCCATTTGGAATGTTGTCTTCCATTTCTGCATAGGATCTTCCTTACAGTGGTTAAACTTTACTGAGGGTAACCTACTCTGATACCAATTGTTGATACTGAGAGGGGGGTGAATCAATATTAAGTAAAATTTAAAAGCTTTTTCAACTTATTCTTAAACCATTCAATTATATCCAATGAGAAATGAATAATATTATAAGAGTTACACCAATACACCATGCACAATATATGATAAATAATCAATATTTATTGTTGAAGGGAAGTAATGATTTCCAAATGTAGCTACAGCTTCCAAATGTGAAGGGGGGGTTAAACCTCCAAGAGGAAGATACAATCCTCCAATATCAAGAAAGAGTTGAACCCTCCATCCTTGCCCCTTCCTTCCACCCAATAATATATGAGAGATAATAAAACTTCACATTAAATCATCACCATCAACCAACCATCACATAGAACTTGATAATGCTTCTTGAGACTTCTTCAATTTCTGTAATTTTTCATTTTTTTGAATACTCTGATCCTGTAGATAATATTACTCAATTTATTCTCTGAAACTTATTCAAGTTTCACTCCTTGAATCCTCCCTAAAATTAAGTTATAGAGAGAATGGTATACCTTGTTCAATTCTGGTTTATTCAGGAGACCTAACTTGTACAGAATGCCCCGCGCTCAATATTTAACATTAGATTATGAAACTTTCACAGAAGAAAATGAAGTCCATACTCTTTCCAATGCAATTTTTCCCACTTCATTTGAATTCTCTATGAATACGTTATGACTGTTTTACCTGTAACACTTGTTTATTGACTAGTTTCATGACTGGTAAAAAACCCTATCTTCCACAGAGTGTATCTCCATAATTATAGAGAATAAAGAGTTGAAACATTTACCACATTTAAAGAAGGTACCTTGATATGTCTTGTCAATACCATATAAATTTTACCATCTGAATCATTCTAGAAAAAACATTATAGCGAAAATGGTAAGATGACCTGAAAATAACATACCTTAGAACACATCACCAAAATACTTCATCCTCCCTTGAAATCTGGCCTTCTTTACTTTTGATTTCCTCTGAAATTCAACTCTTGTAACAAATGAATGTATAATGATATTTATTTATACCATTTATGTCACTTACTTTTAACATTAGGGCCGACCAGACAATTTCTTGTTTTGTAATTCTTTTCTTTAATTATCTTCAGGGCCTAGATGTACTTCCTTCTTCAATTCACTTTGTCATCTTCAAAACTTCATTTCTCCTCAACCATGAGGATCCACGTGACATGCAACATACCACTAGAAACAACATGATGTATACTATGCATCCATGGGTCTTGTATCTACATGTGCAGTTCCCTTCATGTCCAAATACCTTCATCAATCTTGTGGTCCAAAACCCATGACTAAGGTTGACATCAATGACAACAACCAATCTTCCAACAAGAAGGATAACCAATAATCAACCTAACTTCCTCAAAATAATGAGAATACAAAGGTCATATGGCAAATGATTGTAGAAGAAATAGATGTAGAGGAAACTAAAAAGGTAAAGTTGTTGTTCAACTCACTATGATGTAGAGATCTCATAAAATTTAATTTATTTGAGGCATCCCTTTTGTAAGGGGTTAGACAAGGGAATGGGGTTGGCCAAGTGGAAGTTGACTGAGACATGTTGGGGAGTTAACTCAAATTCAGAAAGACACATTCCATATTTATAGGAGAATCTATGAACATGTGTAAAGTTAAATGTGACAGGTGGTCAATGAGAAGGAGGCTCAAGACAAGTGTCACAGGTCGTAGGAAAAATAAAATAAGTCATGACAAGGGAATCAAACGTTATTCCTAAGAGGAAAATTGGATATCTTGAGAAGGCTATGCACTAACTCACTTGACACAATGAACATTCAAATATTACTCATAACAATTGGAGCTCAGAATTTTGAAAGAGGCCACATAGGTCGCCCCTTGGATTCCAAACTCATCTCGGGGGTGACAGAGGTGACAAAGACTCTAGTCTAAGGTCAGGAGGAACAAGGTCTTGAACGTGTGGTTTCCCCAAAGTTCCAAGTTTTATTTCCTATGATGAATATGCTTATTTAAATGTTTATTGTGTTATTGTACATTTCCATGGCTAAATTCTCTGGAATAAATAACTGGAACAATATTAGAAATTAATGCTTGTTATACAAGATATAGATGCA
This sequence comes from Picea engelmannii, assembly GCA_009831015.1. NCBI lineage: Eukaryota > Viridiplantae > Streptophyta > Pinopsida > Pinales > Pinaceae > Picea > Picea engelmannii. Next base: position 286,467 of record ML780933.1, read on the forward strand.
TATTATATATTTCGTATAGAAAACTGTGAAAGGAAATTTAATATGTATTATGATTTACGAACAAAATCATATTATTAGTAATAGATTAATAGTACTCATAGGTAAAAACCTAGTTAATAATATAGATACTGTTCCATATGAGAAATATGTATGGAAGAGACAGGATTCATCGAAAATACAATATACAACTAGAAAGGAATGATACAAAATAGGAAATTATATCAATTAAACAAGGATTCAATATACATAGATAGGAAAAGGAATTATTTCAAATTCAAACAGAGTTTTGTGTGATACCTTGTACATATATTCAAAAGGAATATCATTACAGAGTACATTGTATAATCTGAAGAAAACGTGTTACAAAAATTATCTAGATACCCTCTCTGTATATATTCGAAGAAAAAATGTTACGCACTATATATAATCTAAACGAGCATAGTCCATTTATAAAGTATAAATCGATGAAAAATGAATAATTAAATAGAGTATCACAACATCATAACATGTGTGGACAACACTCTGAAGCCACCCGACTTTCTGGAATAATTAGATTAAAAACAAATCGGTCGATTAATTTGACAGAAGGTAGGAGAAGAATAATCAAATTTGGTGATATCAAATTTAAACCTACAGAAGTATTGAAACCTAAATACCTTTATGTACATGGATATTCCATAGCTCCATGGTAACCATCGTATCAACACTAGAAAAATGAGTAAGCGAATAAGTTGGTAATTTTCATGAGTTATTTAATCGAACGAAAGTTACATATACAAATAGAAATAATATCGCCATGAATGAGAAGAGTGTCGAGGTATCTCCTTACACCACAATAATACATACCCAAATGTTTTGGGTTGTGACATAATAGATGAGACCCTCGCAACATCAAAATGACCCATCATTAGATAATACCCAAGAATAAAATTAATGTAAAACTATAACATATGTACAAAATGTAAATTAAAGTAACTACTAATATCTATGCGAACTCTTCCTTCTTGAAATATCATAGTGGAATCCCTAAACTAATCCTAGGATGAATGAAACAAGATGAAGGGTCTTAATCATTGACCAAAGATGAGAATTGATAAAGCATTGACCCTGTAATGGTAAATCCCAACCAATGAACTCATGATATTACTCGGTACCAATGGAAAAACCCGGATGCTAAAGTAAAACCCCCTCGAAACAAATACATAAATAAACAAATTGTGTCCAGTTATAAAAATTATACTCATTACATTATATGGAAATATATATATAAGAACAAGAAGTTCGACAAGATATATGGTCGATGGAATAAGGTTCAACTCCAAATACAAACTAATATTATGAAGGATAATAATCATGATATATTATCAAGTTAAGCTACCACCATAGTTATAGGAAACCTCAAATGGTTATGAGATGTATTACTAGTTAAATGCCTCCACCTTGAAAGCACTGAAAAGACTCATAGCAAGCCCGAGGAAGCTACAAAATCCTAGAGCGTTTACCCAATAAATTTCCCAAGAAATGAAAAAGAGAATGGGGTAACCAGACTTGCACTCTGTAAACTCATAAAAGGGGAAAACTCTCAAGAACACAGAGTCGAGGGAAAGAAGTGAAGAAGGAAAAATGAGCTAAGTGTGCGAGAGGTAGGAAAACTAAGGAATCTGACAAGGAAACCTAATGCATGGAGGCATAAGAAACCAAAATGTATACACATTTTAGGACAATGACTGAATAATCCTCCTCTAGATGGAAACATTAAGACATGGTTCATGCAGGACCATTGCATGATAAATTCTCCATAGAGAGCACTCGATAACGAGGAAAAGTTGGAGAAGTTTTAATTCAATATAGGTACTATAAAATGACTTAAAACCTCGTAAAACACCTAAATAAAATCCCTAAGTTTGGTCCATCTTGTCGAAGGACGTGTTTAACACACATGGTTGACTTACAATGATAAGTCATTTCAAAATGTGTTGATAAGGGTGAACGATAAGGTTGATTATGGAATGTTCCATTATTAAACTATAAGACTTTATGACAATCTATGTGAGGTTGTAAAGGTCTTTATCTGTAAGTATGTAGTCAGTACGAGCTTCTCGTCATAACAAACATTGAAAAGTTAATGAGATTTTAGTATCATAAGGGAAACAAAGAAAGTTATAAGATAGGAATAAAATTATATCTGACAATAATGATGACGAATAACCATTAGAGAAAATTATGCTTATTTGTATATATAAAAAACCAATAGGAAATGTTATTGGAATTTAAGGTATGTGACATAATGGTATCAGAGTTGTAGGTTACAACACTCAACCTTTTTATGGGCTTTATCACAACAAAAATCTAACATGTAAAATTGTCTTGATTTTCTTCTTACCTCTAGAAAGAAAAATAAATTGATTTTGCAGGAAAATGACAGAAGTACCTAAGGCTCCAGGATAAGAACATAATCAAGAGAATTATGAATAAGGGAATGTAGGTGATGGACATATCTGGGTGGATATAAATAATTATAGGCATTCATAAATTATAAAGACAATAACATATCTGAGATAAGAACTAAAAACGATGAGTGAAGATAACAAAAGAATTCTAAAGACTCAAGAGGAACTAAATGCAATTTTGCTGGAGAAATTATGCAATAAAAATAATGATAAAAATAACGGACAAAATTCTATCAATTCTAAGATATCCCAACCAAATAAGAAAGAAATAAAATTGGAGTATCTTGAATCTGAGACAGAGTCAGTATACAAGGATACAGAAGACACATACATGTCTACTGAAATTATTTATAGTCCTAAAAAAAGAACCAAAAATAAACCTAAACAACATGATGAATTCATGGGAGAATTTAAGAGGGTTAAACCACCAAACTTTTATGGGGAAGTGGAGACTGGTGAAGAAGAAAAGGCATGGATCTCTCGTATGCAAAAACATTTTCAAATCTACAATTATTCAAGCGAGATTAAAGCCCGAATGTCTATCTACAATCTGACAGAAAAAATAGACATATGGTGGAAGGATATAAAAAGAGTAAAAATTATTAAGTAAAGGAGAATCACCTGGAAAAATTTTAAGAGATATTTTAAGAAACTATACCTCTTTGAACAATATTACGAGGGTAAATCCAAGGAGTTCTATGAACTAAAACTAGCAAATATTACAATGAAAGATTTATGCAGTAAGTTTCTGATTTTGTTGCATTATGTTCCTTACATTGTGGATGAAAAAATAAAGATTCATGAATTTTTTAGTTGATTAAATAGTTCTTATAACAATCAAATTGAGTTTGATAACCCAAAAACATTGGAAGAAACCATGAAGAAATTCAAACTCTGTTTTGAACAATATAAAAATAGAAATGAGAATTCAAGGAATGGGAATGGGAAAAATGTTAAGAGGTTTGACGCTAAGAGGAAAGGGGGAGATTACTCTAAAAATAATGTTGATAAGATATTCCAAGGAGGTAATAAGTTTAGAGTTAGTAAACCTTCCAATCAACCTAAAAATAAGGGTACCAAACCACCAACCTTCTTCAATAAAAAAACCTTCCAAAAAGAGACAGTAAAATGTTTGGAATGCAGTGGTCCTCATTACTATCAAGATTCTCCTCTCAGGAATAAGGGAAATAACAATGTGAAAATATTACAAGAAGCAACTAGAGTTGGTGAACTAGCAAGGTCTACAAAAAAAATCAATGCAGCCTTGGAAAATCGACAGGAAGATCATCAGACTTAAATGGTGGAAATTGAAGGTATGATACATAACCAACCAATTATTTTTTTAATAGATCCAGGTGCTAGTTTGAGTTATATTTCATCAAAAGTTGTATAAATATGTAAGTTACATAAAGAAAAAATTGAAAAGTCTTGGTTAGCATAATTAGCTACAGGAACTAAAAGGAGAATTACACATTTTGTTAAAAACTCTGAACTTGCTATGCATGAATTCAGAACACAAATAGACTTAAAATAATTACCTTAAGGGTCTTATGATGTTCTAATTGGTATGGATTGGATGGAAAAGTTTAAAGTGGTATTATATTGTTACAATAAAACATTTACCTGTTTAGATGAGAGACGTAACATTATAAACATTAAAGGAGTATGAAGACTTGTTAGTATTAGAGAAATAACAACCTTACATGTTAAAATATGCATTCGAAAAAGGTGTAAAATACTTCTTGTACAAAAAAATTATAATGAAAGAGGGGAAAGTAATAATGAGATAGACAAATTTCTCGTATTACAGAAATTTCAAGATGTATTCCAAGATATTCCTGAACTACCTCCTAAAAGACAAATATATTTCTCCATATGTGACATCCCTCTCTTGCGCGCACTTGATGTGACTTATTTTTGTGGACACTTGTGTGCAAGTGATCCGGTTCACTATATGATTGATTGATTCGATTATGGAGCATGATAATGTTTGTGGATTTGATGATATGTTATTTTATGATATTTATATCGACAGGTGCTATTGACTGGTTTTCCTAAGTCTACAGGACTATGGACATTTAAGGATGATGATGGCATAGATGCATCTCCTTTGACTCTGGATCGAGTTAAGGAGAAAACGGTTATGGTCGGCGATAGCTTGCTAACCAGACTCACATTTGGAGTAAATGGGTCATGCATGACAACCAAAGATATTGAGAGAGAGATGTGGCAGGAGCCCTGCCACAACCTACTAGCACTCATGTCGTGGCTCGAACTATAGGTTAACAGTTATCTAGTTCAAGAGATCCACGATATCGTGAGGGTAGACTGTGACATTCACTGATGATTATTCTAAGGGGTGTACAATAAGGAAAGGTCCTTATTCCTTAGAGGCCCTTAGTCTCCCACAAAGTCACATGACGAAGTATTGACTTCAGGGGTTTGAAGTCTACCAAAATCAATCAAAAGGCAAGTGGAACCCTTGGACCACATAGTGCGTCTTGAAGGGCATGTCGTGCAAATAAAATAAGAATGAAAACGAGTGGAACCCTTGGAGCACATAGTGTGTCTTGAAGGGCTTCGTGATTTTTAACTCTGGTAAGTTAATAAATCTAGTACCTAGAAAATTGTGCCTCCTTAGGACCTGGTCGGCCTTAAAATGAATGATGGAATGAGTAAAGTTTAATATCTAGTTTTCCCTAAACAAAAAATTGCCACCAAGCCTAGTAAATTTAAAACCTAGCTCTAAGTAGAACATGTGAACAAAAAAGAACTGAATGGACTTATAATAAGAAGGGGGGTAAAGAAAATTAAAACATTAATAATTATAGTAAAATTTTAATGAATGATTAAATTATTAAAAGGGTAAATTGTTGTTTATATCTAAACTTGCTAAATTTGAACTAAGAATAAAAGGGGAAACTTAAGGAAAAGGCGAATGTCTAACATAGTAGGGAATCTAGTCTTTGAAACCTTCTAATTGTGAACTCAGCTAGGTTTTAAGAAAGACATCAGTCATTTAAGAAATGTAAAAGAATAAAGGGACACCGAGGAGTGCTTTTACGAACGCTTTTAGGTGGGTGGGGGAAATAGGAGAATTTAATTAATTAATAAATTGATTTTCTGGTGCAGCTAAGGGATCTCGTGACATGTGTATGGGGGAGGTTTATCCTAAGTAAATTTAATTAAAAGAATCTAAAGAAGGTTTGGGAAAGTAATCACTAAGAAAAATCTATAAAAGGGATGGCAGAGGAGGAGTATGATGACCCTTGGTAAGCGTAAGATTACGCTACCGATATTTTTCTTGACTGGATTTTTCTTGTGGGAGTTGGGATTTCCCACTCGAAAGGGAGTGGTAGTTTGACCTTGTGAGGCGAGCAGGGAGCTAAATGTTTCTTTGGTTTTTGTGTGTGTGGCTCCTAAGTGGCTCGAGGGGCTCAGGGGGAAGAAGAGTACCCCTAGCATTGGCTGGGAGGTACCACTGAGGTCTCAGTGGTTAGAAAGAAGGCTTTGGATAGAGCGCAAGCATGGGAAACCCACTTTGAATTTGGCTCCTTCGGTTACGGTACATCGTTTATAATTCGCATTGTAATTCAATTAAAGATTCTAGTTATGGCTTTATATGTTAATGAAATGTGCAACATATTATTGGAACTGGATGTGTCTATGGATCTATAAATTTTAATTGTGTTTCAATTGTAACGAGATTGGGTTATAGGTGTAGTAGGTTTCTATTTCAATTTTAAAAGAACCTTGACATCATTTTTTTTAGTTTTAGGTTGTTGTTTTGTTTAGCCTTCTTCTTACCATCCCTGGGGTCTCCTTGAGATTTCTCTTCGTTTCCTGGTAACCTGATAGTTCCTCCACCTACCTTCGTATATACCGGCAAGGTTTGCTCTTAAATTTTGAAGGACTTCCACTGTACAATCCTCAACCTTGCCACACTTAACCCAACGATTTGGGGAGTGATCTGCATGGTCTTAGCATTTTATTTGCTGCGTCTTCTCCGCGATTCTGCCTTGCCTCGGAACTACACCGAGCCTTGGGTCCTTAATTGGCTAAGCCAATACGAATTACCCTTATGTTTCCTTTTTACCCAGCCTTTAGCTTCCTTCAGCCAGCAAGTGTTTCCCCTGCATTTTGAGGAGAGCCCGTGGCACAGTGCACTTTAACAAGCTCATGGGCAGATTTCATCTCCTTGCATATTCATTTTATCGAAGATCCTTTAGTGGCAAGAGATTTTTTTATGAGATTATGTTTTTTTCGTGATTGTGAATGCATTGTTTGAGAAGTAAGCATTTCATTATGCATCCATACGTATGGATTGTATTACAAGCGTGAATGGAGATATTTGGTTCAAATAAAAGAAACATGTTTTTAGCAGAGATAAATCCAGCATCAAGAGTCTTTGTTAAGCATTGAAATTGATCTTCTTCTTGCGTGCAGACATTGTTCATATTTCCTGGGTATCTCCAGCGAATCTCTATGCCCTTTTTCTGCGTTACCTCTTCACACGATCTGCCCATATTGGGGAATGTTGCCCAAAAAATATCATTTACTGCCATCATTAAGTATCTGAGGAGGCCTGAGTGGTTGCTGCTCCTTTATACTCATCCTTTAGAAATAGGCATGACAAAAGAACGACAGAGGTTCATTTTTAGAATTCCTTTTTCCTCCACGTGGTGCCTTGTGATGCCTTCTGCGACTGGGAATTTTCAATTTCAGACCTTGGGTTGTTTAAATTAAATTCCTGAATGTTGTGCCTAGTAAGGCGCCTTGGGACTGGGCATTTTCGAATTTACCTTTTTTTTTTTTTTTGTTTTTTTAACGATTAATTGTTTTGCCTTAGAGTTCGACCTACGAGTGGGTACTTGAATTCATACCCTTAGTTTACGTTTGATGCATACATTGTTCCCTCTGAATGGATAAGGGAATTTATGTTTCTAATTGTTGAGATACTATCGAATTAAATTGTGTTTGGTCCCAGCTATTCAAATAATATTTTCCTGTTTATTCATTTTAAGAATTTATGGGAAGGAACTTCAATTGATAACTGTATCCTCTTTTATTCAATTGCGCCCTGTGATTATGGTCTTTCATCCTTCATCATCTGGTGATTGTATTTATACCTTATCCGATTATTTTTGCGATGTGGTCTTGGCGAAAACCCCCCTTATCACATGTCTACATGGTCCTTTTCTCTTTGGTACAATTAATACCTAACAAGATTAGGTTGTTGACCAAGGAATTTTTGTTTGGCGAATAATTAAAGTTGTCGCGCCACGATTAGTGGGCATTTGCTCTTGCGCAATGATTTTGCAGTGTCGATGAGTGACAATTTTTTATTGAATGCACGCATTGAATTAATTCGTTGGCACTTATGCGCCTAATTTTATATGATGTATGTTGAATTTCTGTTTTAGTTTTCCTTGTGCCGTACATATTGGATGATGAGATTAATGAGAAATTGGCTTTTAATGAATCTTTAAGTTTGCTGAAGTATGTTTAGATTCTCTTTGCACCTTGGAATAAAGGATTGGGTATTCTTGCACGATAGATTATGTGGATGCTTGTTCGCTTGGATTTGTTATATTTCTAGTGCGCATGAAAAATTTAAGGTATTGAATGAAGGTTTTAAATATTGGATTATTGCGCGCATTGGTATTTAAGTTAAGGATTGTTTTTGGGTTAATAGATTGCCGGTGTGACACGATTCTAGTATAAGGAATGATTGGGATATATATTTTAGACTTTGGATGCCGTGGATTTCGCTGTGATTAATAGTTAAGTTTTTGCGCGCATGGAATATGGATGATGCATGTATAATTAAGAGATTGAGATTGAACGCGCACATTGAATGACGTAATGTGAATGTTTAGATTTTATTTCTTGCGCGTCGTGAAAATTCAATGAAATGAATGGGTTGGTTATTCCTTGATTGCGCCTTGAAAAATTTATGTTACCGAATGATGGGTTAGACATTATATTTTTTGCGTGCCATGGAATAAATGTTGAATGTTGTCGATTACATTGCACCTTAATTTATGATGTGGAATGATTGATTAGTAACTAGTTCTCTCCCACTCATGAATTCAATTAGCTTGGGGATGTTCTGGAATTGTTTACTCTCGTGCGCAACAATTAATTAAATATTTATGTATGTTTGATACGATGATGGTTACCCCTCTACCCTGGTTAAGGATTTTAGGATTGATGGACTGATGAAATGGATGACTGTTGTGTTTGTTAACTAATGTGTTAATCCATCGATATGTGTGTCGTGGTACATAGTGACGATGTGTCGGCATGGTATCGTATTCGATTATTAATTATTTTTGTTCATTAACTATGTGACTGATGTGTCGATGATCTCACTCTTAGTGATGTTTTAATTTCCTAACGCAACCCCGAAAAAAAAATGGCCTTTTGTATGTTGCTTGTTGTCATAACGGTGGGGCTGTTACATATGGTATCAGAGTAGGTTCAACCCTGCGAATGTGGATAGCCACAACTTCCACTGAATTGTACACTCAAATTAATCACTTAGCGCTAATTAAAACTTTAACCTGTCCACGAGTTACTCATGGTTAGAGGACACCGCGAAGGTTCGCGACGTGGTGCCAGGGGAGGAGGCACGACGCTTCTAGTGGCACCCGTTCCAAAGGGGCCCAACCCCCAAGGAGAAGAACAAGTCTTTAGCATGAGAATATTGTCGCGCGGGATGCATTGTGTCTGACAAGGTGCTTCCAAGGAAATGTCAGAGGCCTTGACTAACTATTTGCATTGGGATAAGGCCAGGATGTATGTACCCCTAATTGTCCACAACGTGCCCCAAAAATGACTGGTAGCATTCACGAGGAACTCTAGAAGATTAATTTAACACATTCATAAGTGCCACAGATGGCTCAACCGCCAAGGCATGGCTGGAGAACAAGGTGATGTTATTCACACTTCATGGTTACGACCTCTGGAACGAAGGTCTGAATGGTGGCATTCATCTAAGGGGAGAGATCTTCTAAGGTGGAAGACACTCCTGCCTCAGCTAATAATTTCCTTCAGAGCCGTGTTTTGGGAACGATTTGATGAATGGTTCTGGGAGAAGTAATTGTCTCAGGAGTTCATTAAGAACCATCTTGATGAATTTTGCACTTTACGACAAGGTGGTCATACGGTACCAGATTATGAGATCAGATTTATGAAGATACTCCGGCATGCCCCACATATGAACACGAAGAAGATGGAGGTAAGTAATTTTGTGTGCGGCCTTAACTCCAACTTTGTCCAAAGGAGAGGGTCAAAATGCCTCATACGTTGCATGATGTAGTCTAGTAAGCCTCATAGCTAAGAAGGATTTGTCTGTGGGAGTCAGGGCATGACTCTTACCATATTTTTTGGACTGACAACATCCAGTGCGCAATAGCATTAGATGCCAACCAGATAAGACATCTTGGTATCAAGATGCATCTATAGAACCCTCTCTCATGACATCACAATGATGGGTTCCTCAACAGAAGACCCTTATAGGGGACCGCCACAAATAGTCATAGTTAGGTTGTCGGCATAACAGACTAGGATCTTAGGCGGGTAGGACAACAAATTCTACTTCAGGGCTAGGTGTAATGGACCAGAGACGGGTGTTGGACATGTGGAGATTCCACCTTACCAGAAGGAATGTCTGGTTGAGAAGGCCACAGTAGTTGGGTCAACATGAATCACTACACGATGGAGATGGGAAAGGCCCACAGGATTCGTGACCACAGTATTTAACCGCCAGGTTGAGCACCAATATACTATGCTTGAGATGACAGGTACCATTGCTAATGAGACCTTTAGTATTTGATAGATCCTGGTGATATAGAGAGCTTTATTCTAGTACCATGTTGAAGGGGTTTAGGTAAAGGAAATCGACAAAATGAGCTTAGATTCATCGAAATGGGTTCGAGTGCCAACCGGATGGTTGGAGGAAGGGGTAGGAACTGTCACTTTAACCTAGGGAATAGTGTAATGAAAGATGAACTAAACCTCACGATATTAAGATCTTATGACGACGTGATTAGTATGGACTTGTGGGAATCACATGATGCAATACTCAACTGTAAGACGAAGCGGTTGAGATGGACCAATGATGTGGGACCGAGAAGTGTGATTGGAGGAGGGAACTAGGGAGTGTCCCTGAGGTTCATTTCTTCCCTACAGGTACAGAAGATCATGCTCAAGGAGGCAAGTTATATGTGTTTTTGGTGTTGAATGACTAGGACGTGGCATAAGGATTAGAAAAACTTTCAGTAGTACAAGAGTTAGAAGACATATTCCCAAATGAGTTCCATGGTTTCTGCCTAAAGGAGAACTGGAATTTACCATCAATATTGAAACCAATCTGTTAGCAAAAACACCTTATCATATGTCAACCCCTGAGTTACATGAGTTGAAAATGCAACTGAAGAGTTGTTGGACCTAAGAATTATACGTCCAGGTGTGTCACCATGGGGTGCACATGTTATTTTTTATACGGAAGAAGGATGGGTCATGGATACTTTGTATTGACTACCATCTTTGAACGAGGCAACGATCAAGAACCTGTATCTATTTCCTAGTATGGACAATTTTCTTGATCAAAGGAAATGACATGACAATGTATTCAAAGTTTGACTCTAGGTATGGTTATCATCAGTTGCGCATAAGGAGGAAAATATTCCAAGGACCACTTTTCAAGATGCGGTTCAGACACTACGAGTTACCGTAGGCTGTAGGGATGGGAAACCGCCCCAAGGGTATTCATGAGCTTGATGAAAGGGGTGTTCTGTGAATAATTAGACAATTTTGTTCAAGTATTCATTAATGACTTTTGATATATTCTCGGATGACAAAATATCATGATGAATTGTTACGTTCGGTACTATAGTGTCTACGAGAGAAAATGTTTTGGAAAATTGTCGAAATGCTCTTTTTAGGGAATGTCATCTCCAGCGAAGGTAGAGGCTATTATGGAGTGGCCTGTGCCGACAAATATCCTAGAAGTGCGTAGCTTCATGGTTTTAGTGGTATTTTACCGACGATTCGTTGAGGGTTCTTTGAATATAGAAAATCCGATTACAAAATTGAATAAGACAAACAAGAAGTTTGTGTGGACCGAGAAATGTACAGAAGCATTTTGAAGGCTCAAGGAGTTATTGACGACAATGCCAATACTTAAGGTCCCTAGCGGGGAAGAGTTCTTCTTGATATGCACTAATTCATCCAAGGAAGGCTTAGGCGGAGTCTTGATCCAAGACGGTCGAGTGATCGCATACATCTCGAGGAAGTTAGAAAGTTGAGGAGAACTATGCGACGCATGAGTTGGATTTGTTAGTCATCGTGTATTCCCTAAGAGTGTTGAGACACTACCTAATTGGATGAATTTTCAAACAAAAAAATTGGACCAGTGTTTTGCAACACCTTAGTATGCCAAGTGACTTGAACGCGCGAAAAGGGCGTTGGTCAGAATAGATTAGCGAGTATGATTTTTGGATTACCTACATAAAAGGAAAAATGAATAGAGGTGGATGCGTTGAGTTGGAGACCACGTTTATTGTCGATGGTGCCTCTTCGAGCAAATCTTAGTAAATTATTCTAACTACAGTGTGATGATGACTAGTATAAGAGGTTAAGGAATTCTATGGGACAAGACACCATGTTGGTATCAAAATTGAGGGATATAATATGGAGAATGAAGGATCATTGAGATATAATACATGGATTTACTTATATCCCAATGACGAATTGAGAGGTTTTTTATCTTATCCAAAGCTCATAGAGGAGTGTTCATGGCTCATTCCAGAGTCGTGAAGGGAGGACCAACCTTAATCCCTTATTCTTCTGGAAGGGATACATGCAGACATGATCAACTGCATGGAGAGATGTATAGAAGGTCGATAGGTGAAGGTTGAACATAGGCATCCAACATGATTACTACAACCACCCGCTATTCAGGAATCAAAATGAGAGGTCAGTTCGATGGAATTCATTAGGGAAATTGTTGTTGACGGAAAGGAGGCACGACTCGAATTTTAGTAATAGTTAACACTCTGACGAAGAGTTCACATTTTTATCTTATGCGTACAATGCATCAAGAGACCGATGTAGCTATATTTTATATCAATGATATATTGAGATTCACAGGTGTAACAAAGGATCAAATCCGATCGAGGATAAGTGTTTACAGGAGGATTTTGGACTGGTTTTGAAGAGGCCTTAGGAACCCCACTAAACTTTAGTACTGTGTATCACCTAGAGGCAGAAGGGTAGTCAGAATGAACGAACCTAACTTGGAAGGTTGTTTTGTGTATGCATGTGTTGTACCAACAAAAATGTTGGGATATTTCTTGCCACTGGTAGAGTTGGCTTACAACATATCAAAGCACCATTTAGATGGCACCATGTGAGTTTCTTTATGGACGACCATTTCATACACCTTGGAGTTTGGATCGACTCGAGGGTGGGGTCCTGGTAGGACCAAAAGCGATCCACGAATTGAACGAACAAATGAAAATGATAATAAGGGGATGGAAGAAGTGAAGGATCGACAGAAGTGTTTGTCGATGCGCCTCATGTCAACCATAATTGTGAAGGGACTAATGGCTAGACATCCCTCATTCTTTGAGGCATTGCACTATTTTTATCTTGTATCTACGTGTGACCTTAGGTGAATGATCATATGCTTGTGATTGACTTGAATTCTTGGCAGAGGTTGTGCTCACGGCAGAGAAATTCCACTTTTTGGACCGTTGCATTCGACATCTACAGCGTCAAACTATCCAAAAGATCAAGGTATAGCAGGACAATTATAGTCCACACTCAGCTACCTAGGAGGATGCATATGATATGTGTCATCCGTTTCCCTATGTTGATAGCTAGACATTTAGATATTTTCAGATACTCTATTTTTGCATTTGTATACTATGAAACATCGGGAAAACGTTTAAAACAAGATGGGGTGTATGTGAAATATCACTCTTGCGCACACTTGATGTGACTTATTCTTGTGGATACTTGTGTGCAAGTGATCCAATTCACTATATGATTGACTGATTTGATTATGGAGCATGATGATGTTTGTTTATTTTATGATATGTTATTTTATGATATTTATATCGACAGGTACGATTGACTGGTTTTCATTAGTGTGCAGGAATCTGGACATTTGAGGATGTTGATGGCATCGATGGATCTTCTTGGAATCTGGATCTAGTCAGGGAGTAGACGGTTATGGCTAATGATATATTGCTAACCAGACTTACATTAGGAGTAAACGGGTCACTCATGACAACCAAAGATATTGAGGGAGAGGTGTGGCAACAACCTTGCCACAACCTACTAGCACTCCCACCGTGGCTCAAACTGTAGGTTAATGATTACCTTCAAGAGATCCACGATGTCATGAGGGAAGAATGTGACAGTCGCTCATGATGATTCTAAAGGGCGTGCAATAAGACAGGTTTTTTATTCCTTAGAAGCCCTTAGTCTCCCAGAAGGTCACCTGACGGAGTATTGACTCCATGGGTTTGACATCTACTGTTAAGCCCTAATGTTGGCTCATTACCCCTTAATTGGGGCATATTATATTAGTAATTTTATTTTATTTATGTCGGATTTAGGCGATTAGTTGTAATTATACCTCCTAGTCTCCTATATATACCAAGAGACATTTTCATTTTGAATCATCTTGTACTTGAACATTTAAGTGGGGTAAAAGGAGGTTGCCCCCTCTAAGAGGATTATTATCTGAAATTATCTCTGTTTCAAGGCATTGAGTACTTTTCCTGAGGTTTTTCCATGCTATATTGATGTTTGTTTCTTAACATATGGTATCAGAGCTCAAGGTCTTGGGGTTTCGCTTCTACATCTGAGACACCGTGGAATTTTTGCTATAATTTGTTTTCTACAAATTTTCAGAAGGAACCGCTTGGAGGGTATTTAGTAGACGGATCAAGGTACGTTGGGTTCAAAATTCATCTCCTGAGGCATTATACTTTCAGAGATACATCTTGTACAAGATAGGGTTCTGGAATCATCCTGAAATGAGTCATTGCGGAATTTTCGCTAAAGTTTTTTTGCTGTAACGTTTCAGACTCTGAAATCTGGATGCCATTTACAGAAATTAGTAATATATCTGTGGTAAAAAGTTCAGATTCTGGGTCATCTTAATTTTGTAGATACACCTTGTGTAAGATAGGGTATGTGACTAATCTTATTGACTAGTCTCAAGAAGGTGTTCCAGGTAAAACAAACATAACGTCTTACTAGAGTATCCAAATCGAGTGGGACTAGTTGCATTGGATCGTGGACAGTCTATAATATTTTGGGTGCGAGTTTCAGAATTTGATAGCAATTATTTTGTGTGGGGCATTCTATACAAGTGAGATCTCCTGGAAAGAACAAAAATCGTCAAGTTGTGAGGAAGTTACCGTAAATTCCACTTGGCACATCTAATTTTGATCAGACCTATGGCATTGCAGAGAAGAAATATCAGAGAACTACCTAAAATAAATTTTCATACCCATAAGGGCCGAAACTTGGGAGATAGAACAGAATAAATATTGTCTAGCAGAACCACCTCAAAATCAAGACTCAAATGTGATATTTGGCCAACATGCCACCCAAAAAGGGACCTTCTACACCAAATAAGCCTCCAGAAAATCCTAATTGGACTCTTGATGAAGGTGAAGAAATGCGTAGGGACATAAATGATTTACAAAAGAAGACAATAACTAAAGATGAACTACAAGAGATGATGGATTCAATGGAAGCTAAGTTGGATACTAAGATGGATTCAATGGAAGCTAAATTGGATACTAAGATGGATGGATTAGAAGGGGAGATCATAGAAGTAATGAGAAATTTTGTAATAGAGAAGACACCCAAAAGTGAAAATGTATCCCATGAAATTCATGATGAGGACACAAGGAAGGTGAATCAAGAATGGAGAAACTCCAACTTTAGTTTGAAGACCAACCATGTTCCTAAGATTGATATGAAGAAGTTTGATGGAAAGGACCCAATCACATGGATACTTCAGATGGAGCAATTCTTTGATCTCCATAATGTGCCACATACACAAAAGGTACGAATTGCTTCTTTATATTTAGAACCTAATCAATT
>ML780933.1:305517-356008 GCA_009831015.1 Picea engelmannii
TCATCTTGTACTTGAACATTTAAGTGGGGTAAAAGGAGGTTGCCCCCTCGAAGAGGCTTATTATCTGAAATTATCTCTGTTTCAAGGCGTTGAGTACTTTTCCTCAGGTTTTTCCATGCTATATTGATGTTTGGTTCTTAACATCTACCAAAATCAGTCAAAAGGAAAGTGGCACCCTTATATCACGTAGTGCATCTTGAAGGGAACACCGCACAAATAAAACATGAATGCAAGTGAGTGGCACCCTGGGAGCACATAGTGCATATTGAAGGGAATGTTGCGATTTTTAACTCTGGTAAGTTAATAAACCTAGTACCTAGAAAACTATGCCTCCTTAGGACTTGGTCAACCTTAAAATGAATGATGGAATGAGTAAATTTTAATAACTAATTTTCCCTAAAAAAAAAAGTTGTCGCCAAGCCTAGTGAATTTAAAACCAAGGTCTAGGTAGAACATGTAAACAAAAAAGAACTAAATGGACTTATAAAAAGAAGGGAGGTAAAGAGAATGCAAACATTAATTATTAAAGTAAAATTTTAATGAAGGATTAAATTATTAAAAGAGTAAATTGTTGTTCATATCTAAACTTGCTAAATCTAAACTAAGAAGAAAAGGGGAAACTTAAGGAAAAGGGGAATGTCTAACATATTAGGTAATCTAGTCTTTGGAACCTTTTAATTGTGAAGTCAACTAGGTTTTAAGAAATGATTTATTCATTTAAGAAATTTAAGGGAATAAAGGGACACTAAGGAGAATTTTTAGGAACGCTTTTAGGCGGGTGACGAAAATAGGTGAATTTAATTAATTAATAAATTGATTTTATTGTGCAACTAAGGGATCGGTTGAGATGTGTATGGAGGAGGTTTATCCTAATTAAATTTAATAAGACGAATCTACAGAGGGTTTGGGAAACTAATCACTAAGAAAACTCTATAAAAAGGATGGTGAAGGAGGAGTATGATGACCCCTAATAAGCATAAGGTTACGCTACCAATATTTTTCTTGACTGAATTTTTCTTGTGGGAGTTGGGATACCCAACTTGAAAGGGAGTTGTAGCTCGACCTTGAGAGGCGAGCTAGACGCTTGATTTCTCTCTGGTTTTTGTGTGCCTGGGCCCTTTGGGACTCGAGGGGATCAGGGGGAAGAAGAGCATTTGTAGCATTGGTTGGAAGGTACTAGTGAAGTCTCAACGGTTAGAAATTAGGAGTTGGATGGAGCACAAGCGTAGGAAAACCACTTTGAATTTGATGCCTTCAATTACTGTACACCATTTATAATTCACACTGTAATTCAATTAAATATTCCTCTTATGGTTTTATATGTTAATGAAATCTGCAACGTATTATTGAAACTAGATGTGTGTATGGATCGTGTTGGACCAAACAGACTAACTGAGAGGGGGGGGCATGAATTAGTTAGTCACAAATTTTACTGATTTTAATTCTTTTAACACAATTTTCTCTTTGACTTATAAGAAACTTATCTCAGCAAGTATATAAGTACAAACAATTAGGCCTATCAAATAAACATTGACACAATAATTTCATGTGGAAACCCATAAAGGGAAAAACCTCTTCTTATTCTTTTAAATGTAAGGAAAGAACCAACTTCTCTTTACATTGTATTTTATCTGAACAACTGCTCATATGAGGTTGCAAGCTCCATTTGTTCACCACCAACTAAAAACAATCCCTACTGCTTGAATGCAAGGTTCAACTTGTAATGAGTCTGTCAGTCTCCCTAGCTCCTCCCTTCCTCCCTTATGTTCAAGTACCAACTTCTAGACTTTAAATAATCACAATCTCATTCAAAGTAATTATAAAAAATAAGTCAATGTCAAAATACATTCAATACCATCTCTGTTTGTTCTCTGATTAATTTAAGCCTCCAACTTTGTCTTGAAAATCATCTGTGTCAAAAAAACTAGTCTGTAAATTAATTCTAGTCAGTAATACAATTCTATTTTTCAAGACTCTGTAACTCAATCTTTCAACTTCATGAACATACCTATACATAATGATTTCAATGAACTCTTAAATTTTTTAAGACAAAACCTTTGACACTTATATAATCATAGCATACCTCTGAATATGCTCTGTAATTAATTTACCCTCAATGTCATAATCAAACTCTGCACAAATGCCATCTTTGCATCTCTGTCTCAATCTTCTCTGCCTTCATCATCTCTGTGTATGTTTTATTCTATTCATTTTAAATTATAGAGATACCATACGTTTTTTCTTAATATCAGAGAGGTACAACTCTTGCTTCAATGTCTCTTTTATCTCTCTCACACACCAATCTCATAGTAGGTGTTCTATCAATATATAACAATTTGAATCCCCTTCAAGTGTTAGTTTCAATCTCTGTAACTAATTATAATTATACAAATTGTCCTTCGATTTAGTTGGATGAATGATTTACTCTATTAACACATAATGCACAACTACCCTTCAATTAGTTTGCTTGAATAATCCACACCGTTGATTTATAACCACTAGAACTATGGCTTAAGCCATTCCCTCTCATCGAAAATTGTTCCATTCTCTCTCAGCGATGGAATTTCCTTCCGAATCTTCAACACATGTATGCTCCATTTGTGGTAAGACTATTTAGTTATAGTTTGTCTCTTCATACATATGACCAAAAACTATGCCATTCCCTTTCAGCGATGGAATGTGATTCTGAAAACTGTGCCATTCCAAATATTCAATACATATGTATGTGTTATTTGAGGTAAGACTGTTTGGTTATAGTTTGTCTTAGTTTTCCATCAATGACAATAACAATGAGCTAAAAAAATGTACCTACCATAAATAACAATGCCAACAAACTGCACAATGCTTTGTTCAAAACTTGTATGCTGCCAATAAAACAATCAACAATAATGCCAACAAACTCCCCCTTTGGCATTGATGGCAAACTTACCTTTTTCTTCGCTCTGTTCTCCCCCATTTGTCATCTATGGAAAATGATCCATTAAACTCCCCGTGTCCAAGATAAAATAATACCATTTTCATCATCAATGAGTCATGAGCATGTGTGAATCAATAAACCTGAATATTTTTGAGGAATGTAGAAAATATTTTTAAAGCCCTGTCAATTGTGGAATTGATCATTTAAACTAGAAATTCTTTCAACTTTCTTTATTACTGCTAAAGTTTAATGATTCTTCGCTGATATGTTACTCCTCCTGACCAAAAGACTAGGAAAAATGTTGTACACATATATCTTATTTGGAAACAGCTTTCCCTTAAACAATAGCACTGAACAATCAATTGCCAACAATATGCATTTTTGTATTATGACAACTTGTAGTTTGATATAAATTCAACTTACAAAGAACAGACTCCCAACTAATCTTGAAGACTTTCAAATTGCATTTTGGGTAAAGGTTTAGTAAAAATATCCGCAATTTGATCCTTTGTTCCAATGTATTCCAGTTTAATAACTTTGTTCATAACTTGATCTCTGAGAAAATGAAACTTAATAGGAATGTGTTTTATTTTTGAATGCATAACAAGATTTTTGGAAATAATGATAGCACTAGTATTATCACAATAAATAGGAATATGAGTATTATAATGAATGTGTATATCTTCTAGCATTTGTTTCATCCATATAACCTGTGTACCACAATTTGCAGCTGCTATATATTCTACTTCAGTAGTAGACAGAGACATTATTGATTGCTTCTTGCTTGATCAACTCACAAGACATCCACCAAGAAAAACTGTTGTTCCACTACTAATCTTCCTATCATGAAATCTTGCAGGTAAAGATCTAAGCATTTTTTGCACAATAATAACATTTTCAATTGTTTCTCCTAAACCTCTCATAGTATTGACTACTTCATCAATACGTAAAAAATAGGCAGCTATATCTTCAAATTCTTCCATCTTTAAACTTTCAAATTGACTTCTATATGATTGTAATTTAGCATTCTTTACCTTAGTATCTCCTTCATATACATTCTTCAGTGTGTCCCATAATTCTTTTGTTGACTCACAATGCATTACCTTAACAAATTATGAACCTATCAATCCTTCAAGTATTGCATATATAGCTTTGGAATTACTTTCATAGAGTTTATTCCCTGCAACATCTGTTGCAATTGTTGTTGGAGCCTTATAGTCATTCAACAGAGCTTGCCAAACATCTACTCCTTGAGACTGCAAAAACAACTTCAAAATCTCCTTGAGACTGCAAAAACAACTTCATTCTGATACTCCAAAAGACATAATTATGTCCAGCAAACAGAGGTAATCCATGTTTAGTAAAATCATATTTCTTATCCATTTTTAAAGATCAAACTTCTAGTGATTAAAATGAATATTAAAGTAACCTTGCTCTAATACCAATTGTTGGATCAGACAAACTAACNGGGGGGGGGGGGCGCAGGGTATGAATCAGTTAGTCACAAATTTTACTGATTTTAATTCTTTTAACACAATCTTCTTTTTGACTTATAAGAAACTTCTCAACAAGCATATAAGTATAAACAATTAGGCTTATCAAATAGACATTGACACAATAATTTCATGAGGAAAAGGAAACCCATAAAGGAAAAAACCTCTTGTTCTTCTTTTAAATGTAAGGCAAGCACCAACTTCTATTTACATTATATTTTATCTGAACAACTAACAACTAACAACTACTATGTTGCAACCTCCATTTGTTCAGCACCAACTGAAAAACAACTCCTACTGCTTGAATGCAAGCTTCAATTTGCAATGAGTATGTTGTCTTCCTAGCTCCTTCCTTCCTCCCGTATGTTCAAGTACCAATTTCTGGACTTTAAATAATCACAATCTCATTCAAAGTAATAATTAAAAATAAGTCAATGTCAAAATACATTCAATACCATCCCTGCTTGTTCTTTAATTAATTTAAGCCTGTCTTGAAAATCGTCTCTGTCAAAAAAAACTAGTCTGTAAATTAATTCTAGTCTATAATACAATTCTGTTTTTGAAGACTTTGTAACTCAATCTTTGAACTTCATGAACATACCTATACATAATGATTTCAATGAAATATGCAATTTTTTAAGGAAAAACCTTTGACACTTATATAATCATAGCATACCTCTGAATATCCTCAGTAATTAATTTACCCTCAATGTCATAATCAAACTCTGCACAAATGCCATCTTTGCATCTCTGCCTTCATCGTCTCTGTGTATATTTTATTCTATTCATTTTAAATTACAAAGATACCATACGTTTTTTCTTAATATAAGAGAGGTACAACTCTTGCTTCAAAGTCTCTTTTCTCTCTCACGCACACCAATCTCATAGCAGGTGTGCTATCAATATATAACAGTTTAAATCCCCTTCAAGTGTTAGTTTCAATCTGTGTAACTAATTATAACTGTACAAAATGCCCTTCGATTTAGTTGGATGAATGATTTACTCTGTTAACATGTAATGCACAGCTAACCTTCGATTATATTGCTTGAATAATCCACACCGTTGATTTATAACCGTTAGAACTATGACTTGAGCCATTCCGTCTCAGCGAAAACTGTGTCATTCTCTCTCAGCGATGGAATGCCATTCTGAATCTTCAACACATGTATGAGCCATTTGTGGTAAGACTGTTTAGTTATAGTTTGTCTCTTCATACATATGACCGAAAACTGTCTGTGCCAATCCTTTTCAGCGATGGAATGTCATTCCAAAAACTGTGCCATTCCAAATCTTCAATACATATGTATGTGTTATTTGAGGTAAGACTGTTTAGTTATAGTTTGTCTTAGTTTGCCATCAATGACAATAACAATGCTGCCAATAAAAAAAATTGAACAATAATGCCAACAGATCGGTAAATTTTAATTGCGTTTGAATTGTAATGAGATTGGGTTATAGGCGTAGTAGATTTCTATCTGAATTTTAGAAGAACCCTGACATCATTTTTTTTAGTTTTCGGTTGTGGTTTTGTTTAGCCTTCTTCTTGCCATGCCTAGGGGTCTCCTTGAGATTTCTCTGCCTCTCTTGGTAACCAGATAGTTCCTCCTCCTACCTTCGTATAGACTGGAAAGGTCTTCTCTTAACTTTTCGAGGACTTCCACTGTACAATCCTTAACCCTGCCACACTTAACCCAGCGATTTGGGGACTGATCTGCGTGGTATTAGCATTTTATTTTCTGCGTCTGCTCGATGATTGTGCCTTGGCTCGGCACTGCACCGAGCCTTGGGTGCTTAGTTGGCTAAGCCAATACAAATTACCCTTATGTTTCCATTTTACCCCCTTCATCCAGCAAGTGTTTCCCTACGTTTTGAGGAGAGCCCGAGGCTCAGTGCTCTCTAACAAGCTCATGGGAAGATTTCATCTCGTTACATACTCATTTTATGAAAAATCCTTTAGTGGCAACGGTTTTTTTTACGAGATTATGTTTTTTTTCGTGATTGTGAATGCATTGTTTGTGAAGTAAGCATTTCACTATGCATCCATACATATGGATTGTATTACAAGATTGAATGAATAAATTTGATTGAAATAAAATAAACTTGGTGTAGCCGAGATAAATCCAGCATCAAGATTATTTTCTTTGACATTGAAATTGGTCTTCTTCTTGCTTGCAGACATTGTTCATATTTCCTGGGTATCTCCAGTGAATCTCTGTGCTCTTTTTTTGCGTTCTCTCTGCACACGATCTGCCTAGATTGGGGAATGCTGCCAGTGTTTTTCTTAAACCAATTGATAAGTATTCACCCTCCATGAGCTGCCGAAGGGCGGTTGCTTTCGGCATCTTCCAAAACCTCTCAGCGTATTCCTCTCCACCACTTTGTCTACTGTAGTATTTATGGGGTTGGTTGCAATCCTCTTCTTCAGGATGGAAGCACACGACCTTCATGTTTTCATAGAGGATTTTTATAATGGGAATTATTTTGCATTAAGATGATGAAATGCAGTCACGGTGTTGACTGCCCGATTGTGAAAATAATGGAAAGAGCTCCGGTAATAACCATGAAGGCTAAAGGGGTTTAATTGAGATTCGACTGAGCGAATCCGCCCCAAGGCTTGTGCCCATCCCAAGGGCGTCCCACGATTTTCTGAAAATTTCACATCACACACGAAATTCGTTGTCCCAAGCTCGGTGCATACTCCTGTAACCGCCACAATTTCCTCAGATTTTGTTCAGCAATTTCCATCTTCTTTAGATTTTAGTTCTTACTCTACTATTGATTTTATTGCCACCTAGAAGGAACTATGCAGCTGCCGGATGGATGATCTCCCAGCAGAGAGATTTGGTGGATGGGTTTCGAAAAAAAATCAGTTACTGCCATCATTAAGTCTCTGACGAGGCCTGAGTGGTTGTTTCTCCTTTCTACTCATCCTTTAGAGCTCTACGTGACAGAAGAAAACCCGAGGTTCATTTTTAGATCTCTTTTTTCCCTCCCTCCACGTGGTGCCTTGTGATGCATTTTGCGACTGGGAATTTTCAATTTCAGACCTTGGGTTGTTTAAATTAACTGCCTGATTGTTGTGCCTGGTAAGGCTGCGACTGAGCATTTTCGAATTTACCTTTTTGGTTTTGTTTTGTTTTTAAAACGATTAATTGATGTGCCTTGGAATTCGACCTGCGAGTGGGCACTTGAATTCATACCCTTAGTTTACATTTGATGCATACATTGATCCCTACGAATGGATAAGGGCATTTATGTTGGTAATTGTTGAGATACTGTCGAATTAAATTGTGTTGGGTTCCAGCGATTAAAATAATATTTTCCTTTTTATTCATTTTAAGAATTTATGGGAAGGAACTTCAATTGATAATTGTATCCTCTTTTATTCAATTGCACCCTGTGATTATGGTCTTGCATCCTTCATCATCTGTGATTGTATTTATACTTTATCCAATTATTTTTGCGATGTGGTATTGGCCAAAACCCCGTTATCACATGTCTATATTGTCTTTCTCTCTTTGGTACAATTAATAACTAAAAAGATTGGATTGTTGAATAAATTGTTGACCAAGGAATTTTAGTTTGGCGTGATAGTTTTTGATTGAATGCGCGCACTGAATTAAATGGTTGGCACTTATGCACCTAAGTTTATATGATGTACGTTGAATTTCTGGTTTAGTTTTCCTTGCACCGTAAGTACTAGATGATGTGATTAATTAGAAATTGGTTTCTAATGTATCTTTAATTTTGTTGAAGTATGTTTAGATTCTCTTAGCACCTTGGAATAAAGGATTGGGTACTCTTGAATGATAGATGATGTGGAGGATTGTTTGCTTGGATTTGGTATATTTATGGCGTACATGAAAAATTTAAGGTATTGAATAAAGGTTTTAAATATTGGATTATTGCGTGCATTGGGATTTAAGGTAAGGATTGTTTTTGGGTTAATAGATTGCTGGTGTCACGAGATTCTAGTATAAGGAATGATTGGGATATATATTTTAGACTTTGCATGCCGTCGATTTAGTTGTAATTAATAGTTAGGTTTTTAACTGCATGGAATATGGATGATGCATGTATAATTAAGAGAATGAGATTGAACGCGCACATTGAATGTTTAGATATTACTTCTTGCACATCGTGAAAAGTCAATGAAATGAATGGGTTGGTTATTCGTTGATTGCGCTTTGAAAAATTTATGTTAACGAATGATGGGTTAGACATTATAGTTTTCGCGCGTTATGGGATAAATATCGAATGGTGCCGACTACACTACGCCTTAATTTATGACGTGGCATGATTGATTAGTAACTAGTTCTCTCCCACTCATTAATTCAGTTAGCTTGGGGATGTTCTGGAATTTTTTACTCTCGTGTGTAGTGATTAATTAAATATTGATGCATGTTTGATACGATGATGGTTACCCCTGTGCCCTGGTTAAGGATTTTAAGATTGATGGACTGATGAAATGGATGACTATTATGGTTGTTAACTAATGTGTTAATCCATTGATATGCATGTCGTGGTATATAGTGACGATGTGTCGGCATGGTATCGTATTCGATTATTAGTATTTTTTTTTCGTTAACTATGTGATTGACATGTCGATGATGTCACTCTTAGTTATGTTTTAATTTCCTAACGCAACCCCAAAAAACAAATGACCTTTTGTATGTCGCTTGTTGTCGTAACTATCGAGCCGTTACACCATAGACCTGATACTTGGAGAAGTAATTGCTTCAAAATATCCTTATAGGATGCATATCCTAGAATTAAATGAACCTAAAAGTCAATTTCAAGAATTGATAGATAAGAAATATATCCGACCAAGTGTGTCTCCATGGGGAGCACCAGTACTTTTTTTTATAAAGAAAGATGAAACATTACGTCTCTGTATTGATTATAGACAACTTAATAAAATAACTATTAAAAATAGATACCCATTACCTTGTATCAATGATTTGTTTCGTCAAGTATGGGGAGATACAATATTTTCTAAGCTTGACTTACATTCTCGTTATCATCAAGTTAGGATAAAGGATGAAGATATTTATATAATGTCATTTATAACAAGGTACATAAATTATGAATTTGCTGTAATACCTTCTGGGATGACTAATGCCCCAACCTCATTCATGTGCTTGATGAACAATATTTTGGGAAAATGTCTAGATAAATTTGTGATTGTATTTATAGACAATATACTTATCTATTCAAGGATGAAAATGAGCATGAAGAAAATTTAAGAATAGTACTAAAAATACTAACAGAGCAAGAATGATCCTTGAGACATACAATCCTTTATAGGTATAACTGGTTATTACCAAAATTTTGTAGAAAGGTTTTATAATATTGCATATCCTATAACATCATTACAAAAGAACGGAACTAAGTTCATCTGGTCTGAAAAATGTCAAAATTTTTTAACAAATTAAAATGACTTTTCACTACAACTCCTATATTAAAATTGGCATATCTAGATAAAAACTTTGTAGTATGTATGGATGCATGCCGCGAAGGGCTTGGTGGAATGTTAAAGCAAGAAAACCATGTAATAGCTTATGAATCTCGGAAATTAAAGAAACATGAAGAAAATTACGTAACACGTGACTGGGAATTGGTTGCAATAATACTTGCATTAAAGATGTGGCAAAACTATTTGGTAGGTTTTAAATTTTTATTGTTGATAGATAACATCACTCTAAAATATATGTTTGATAAAAAAAAAAAAATGCTCTCCAAGCAAGGTGGTTAGCCTTCTTAAGGGAGTATGATTTTGAAATAAAAAACATAAAGGGAAAATAAAATAATGTGGCAGATGCATTTAGTAGACATGGAAATATGATCTATGCAGTTAATAGAAGTAATTACGAAACAAATTTATAATAAAGGATAAGGATAACAGCTGAAAAAGACCTAGAATGTAAAAATATTAAGTTAAAGATTGTTGATCATTCAGTAGGAATAGAAGAATCAAACTTTAGATTCTCGAAAAGTGGACTATTAATGTATAAAAATAGATTATATGCACCAAAATATAATGAAATTAATTTTTTAATTCTAGATGAACTGCATAAGAAACCATATTCTGGAGATCCGAGTTACCAGAAATTGATTACTGTACTGAGAAACGAATTCTATTGGACATATATGAAAGGAGGAACAATTGAATATCAAGCTAGATGTTTAGAGTGTCAACACATTAATTTTGGACACTAACATCTAGCTAGAACCACTACAACGTTTACCCATTCCAGAATGGAAATGTGAAGTGATAAGTATGGATTTAATTACCGGATTGCCTAGAAGTAGTAAACAAAATGACTCAATTATGGTTCTGATTGATAAATTAAGGTAGAACAATTCATTCCTATGAAATCGACCTACAAGGATATTAATATAGCATAAATATTCATAAAGGAAATATTTAGGTTACAGAGAATCCCTAAAGTTATAATATCTTATATAGATGTTAAGTTTATCGGAAATTTTTGGAAGGATTTATTTAAAGGGTTGGATACCCAATTGAACTTCACTATTGCTTATCATCCACAAACAGATGGACAAACTGAAAGAAATAACTATATTTTTGAAGACATGCTTATAATGTATCTTATGGACAGACTTGGTAAATGGGAAGAAAATGTGTACTTAGTTGAGTTTTCTTATAGTAATCATTATCAATCTTCATCAAAACTTAGTCCTTTTGAAATGTTATATGACAGAAAATGTAATACACTTGTTTCATGGAGTAATCTTGTTACTAGATTGATGATAGGACCAGATATGTTAAAATAAATGGAACTAACATTGAAACAAGTACAACAGAACCTGGAAGTAGCTTAGGATAGGAAAAAAAGTTATGCTAATGCAAAAAGGATTCCAAGAGAGTTCGATGTTCAAGATCATGTGTATATTAGAGTTAAACCTAAAAAGAATTATTTACGGCTAGGAAGGTATAATAAGTTATCACCTAGGTATTTTTTCCCATTTGCGATACTTGCTCAAATAGGAATTGTAGCTTATAAACTTGCACTTCGAGCCATGGTAAAAGTACATGATGTATTTCATGTTTCATTATTGAAAAGGTATTTACATGACCATACTCATGTTGTTAATTGGAAAATGATACAGGTGGAACCCGTGGGAGAATTCCCAGTAGAACCGCATCATATTCTTGACAAGAAGGAACTTACACTCTAGAATCGAGTAGTAGGATAGGTAAAGGTGCAATGGAATGAGCTTAGTCCAGAAGAGGCTACTTGGGAAATGGAAATTAATATGTGGGAAGCATATCAATTTTTGTTCCAGAATGGTATTGATGAAAACTAATTGTCATCGAGGAAAGTGATAAGTTCTAAGTGGGGGTGTATGTGATACCCAATAAATTGGATTTTTAATTATTATTTCTATTATTGTTTTTAATTTAGAATTATAATTATTTTTCTGAAAATACAATTTGTTCATTCACCAAAATTGAATTGTAAAACATTATTATTTTAATAAAATGAAACACATGTGGAAAAAGGTGCACACATTGAAGAAAAATTTAAATATAGAGTTAAGAATCCAAACGGGTGGGTCAGGTGGCAGCAGACTGAGAAAAGTTGTGGAGTTAACTCAACCTCAAAAAGACAGATTCTATATTTATAGGAGAATATCTGAACATGTGTAAAGTTAAATCTGATAGGAGGTTAGTGAGAAGAAGGATCAAGACAAGTGTAACAAGTCCTAGGAAAAATAAAACAAGTCATGACAATGGAATGGGACGCTATTCCTAAGAGGAGAACTGGATAACTTGATAAGGCTATGCACTAACTGACTTGACACAGTGAACATTCAAAGATTACTCACAACAACTGTATATTGTAATTCTACAAGAGGCCACATAGGCATCCCCTTGTATTCTGAACTCAACTCGGGGGTGGAAGAGGTGATAGATACTCTAGTCTAAGGTTGGGAGGAATACAGTATTCAACGTGTGGTTTCCCCATAGTTCCAGGTTTTATTTCTTGTGATGAATATGCTTATTTAAATGTTTATTGTGTTATTGTACATCTATGTGGATAAATTCTCTAGCATAAATAACTAGAACGTTATTAGAAATTAATGCTTGTTATACGAGATACATATGCATATTATATGTTTCATATAGGAATCTGTGAAAGGAAATTTAACAATTTTTCTAATTTATAAACATAATCATATTATCAATAATAGATTAATAGTACTCATAAGTCAAAACTAGTTACTAATCTAGGGACTATTTCGGATGAGAAATATGAATGGAAGAGACATGATTCATCGAAAATACAATATACAACTTGAAAGGAATCATACAAAATAGGAAATTATATTGATTAAACAAGGATTCAATATATATAAATAGGAAAATGAATTATTACAAATTCAAATAGAGTTATGCATTATACCTTGTACATATATTCAGGAGAAATATCGTTACAGAGTACATTGTATAATCCAAACAAAACTCATGCGAGATACCCTATGTATATATATTTGAAGAAAAAATGTTACACACTGTATACAATATAAATGAGCAGAGTTCATTTATAAACTATATATCAATGAAAAATGACTCAATAAACAAAGTATTACAACATCATAACATGCATGGAAAACAGTGTGAAGCCAACTGGCTTTCAGGAATAATTACATTAAAAAATAATTGGTCGATTAATTCGACAGAAGGTAGGAGTAGAATAATCACTCTGGTGATATCATATTTAAACCTATAGAAGTATTGAAACCATAATACCTTTCTGTAAATGGGTATTCCAAAGATCCATTGTAATTGTCCTCTCGAACCTTAAAAAACAAGTAACATAATAAGTTAGTAAGTTGCACGAGTTATTTAATCGAATGAAAGCTACATATAAAATAGAAATAATCTGACCATGGATGAGCATAGTGTTGAGGTATCTCTTTACATCATTTTAATCCACACTTGGATGTTCTCAGCTTCTGAATAACAGATGGGTACCCATCGCAACATCAAAATGGCCCATCATAAGATAATACCCAAGAATAAAATTAATGTAAAACCACAACATATGTACATAATGTAAATGAAAGTAATTATTGGTTGTGGAGTCTTATTATCTTCCTGATTCATAGGTCTTTGTTTTCAGCCATGTTTATACCCCATGAATATTGTACACCTCTCCACACGGGGGAGTTGCAAGGGGGGGATTTCCCCCCCTACGGGGTTGGGGAGCGAAGCCCCCGAAGGAAAATTTTCCTTGTAAATGTATATTGTAATTTCATAGTCAATATTAACCATTCATCATTAAGTCACAGATATGATGGTAGAGATTATGTTAGGGTTTTTTTCCCTAGAAGGAACCCCTCTTTTATGAGAGAAATGTATTGTGGCTGTGTATTATTGTGAATATTGTATTCTGAGAGAGGAGAATATGAGAGAAAGAAGAAAAAGTTATAATGGGTGTGTTATAGGTTATGTCCCTTCATTTTCTAGATAATAATAAATGAAGGACTTGGAAATTTCTCTAGTGGATGTATTCCACACTCGGTCAACCACATATTTATGTGTCTCTATTGTATTGTGTATCTACTGTGTTTTATTTCCGCATTTATCTTATTTTATTTGTCTACGATCTCTTTTTTCTAACAACTGGTATTAGAGTGAAAGTTAACTCACAGGAAAAGAGGGTTCTTGGTTCAAGTTGGAGCAATGGAAGAAGATGGAAACTTTAGGGTCGAGAAATTTAATGGTCAAAACTACCAATTATGGAATATGTGGATGGAAAATTATTTATATCATAAGGATCTATTCCTACCATTGGGTGGAATAGAAAAGAAGCCAATGACCATGATGGACGAATAATGAGAGGTTCTTGACATAAAGGAACTAGGAATGATACGGCTGAGCTTGAAAGCATCGGTAGCTTTCAATATTTCAAAAGAAAGGACAATGAAGGAGATGATGGATGCATTGGCTAAACTGTATGAAAAACCCTTGGTGTCTAATAAGGTATTTCTAATGAAGAGATTATTTAATATGAAGATTTCAGAAGTTGGGTTTGTTGGAGATCATTTAAATGAATTTAATACGGTGAATAATCAACTAAGTTCTGTAAAAGTGGACTTTGATTATGAGGTCAGGGCTCTTCTAATCTTATGCTCATTGCCAAAAAGTTGGAATGGTTTAGTCATGGATGTAATTAACTCTATCTCTGGTTCAAAGAATCTAAAATTTGATGATGTTGTTGGTGTTATCCTTAGCAAGTAAATGTGATGGAAAAGAACAGGTGAGACATCAGGTAATGCATTAAACATGGAGAAAATGGGAAGACAAAAGGATAAAGGAAAGGGCTCAAGGAACTGTGGGAATTCTACGAAGGGAAAATCCAAATCCATATTGGGAAATAGAGTGTTGGAATCCAAATCCAAATCATCAATTGGAGTTAACTATCGTGATGGTGAAGCATAGGCTATCACTCTGAACTATCGGCATTATCATGGTGATGGTGATGGTCAATGTTTTCTATGTATGTAATAATGTATTTATACTTTATTACTTCAATATATTAATGTACTATTATAAATTAAATATTTTTTTAATGTTTTAATGCTTTATTAATGTATTAATTAACGATACTTTATTAATGTATTGTTTCATAATGTATAAATATTTTATTAATACATTAATACATTAATTAAGAATATATAAATACATTAACTATAATATATTTAAACACCATAATAATGACTTAATATATTATTATAATTTATTACTCAATGTATTTGTTAGTGCTTTATTAATACATTAATTAATAATCTATAAATATGTTATTTATAAAATATTTTAACATTATAATAATGAGTTAATACATTATTATAATATATTAATTTGGGTGATATATTATTAAAGCATTAATGTATCGTTACTTTATTAATATATCATTACCTTATTAATTAATGTATTATTTTATTATTGTATAAATATTTTATTAATGTATTAGTACTTTAATATAATAGTTTTAATATAATAATTTAATGTATTTTTTATTACTTTAATACCTTTTTAATCTATAAATGTTTTATTCATGTATTACCTTATAAATGTTTTACTTTATTATGGTATAATAATGTATTATTAATAATAATATATTACTTTAACATTAGTATATTATTATTACTGTATTAATACATTAATAAGGTAAGATATTAATAATACATTATTAAAGTATCAGTTAATATACTATTATAATTTATTAGGTAATGCATTTGTTAATGTTTTATTACTACATTTATAATAATGACTTAATACATTATTATAATGTATTAGTAATATATTAATATTTTAATAATGTATAGATACTTTTTTAATATATTAATTCTTTAATATTAATGTTTTAGTATATACTATTATAATTTATTAGGTAATGTATTTGTTTGTGTTTTATTAATACATTTATAATAATGAGTTAATACATTATTATAATGTATTAGTAATATATTAATATTTTAATAAAGTATCGATATTTTTTTAATGTATTAATTCATTATTATTAATGTTTTAGTATCAATATTTATGTTTTATTTATAAAATATTTAATACATTAATGTATTTAATATATTTAATATATTAATTTATTAATACATTAATGTATTAATATATTAATAATGTTTTACTAATTTATTAATGTATTTATTTGTAATAATGCTTTAATGTATTAATACAATAATGTATTAAAACATTAATGTATTAATACATTAATATATTAATGTATCAAATACATTAATGTATACATTAAATATATTAAATACATTAAATACATCGAGACACTAAATATATTGATACATTAAATACATTAATGTATTAAATACATTGATACATTAATGTATTAATACATTAATGCATTAATAAATTAAATAATTATTAATACATTAATAAATTAAAGCATTATTACTAATTAATACATTAATATATTAATGTATTAATACATTAAAGCATTAAAACAATAACAAATTAAAGCATTATTATTAATTAATACATTAATACATTAATTAATTAATGTATTAATGGTATTTCAGGCATGTCGACAGTCAACTAGCAACAACCACTTTTATGTAAAAAGTGGTTGATATACCCCGATTAGCGCCATTAATTTAAAAAGGTAGAAAATGACGTCGATCGACGTATATCAACCACTTTTTACATAAAAGTGGTTGTTGCTAGTAACTATTATAAGTGAAATTCAACCACCTTTTACATAAAAGTGGTTGTTGCTAGTAACTATTATAAGTGAAATTTGTCGCGACAATCTCTTCCTCCCTGCTTCTCATGACTCCCTTTACAAGCTCCTCATTAGGGGCGCATTCTTCTTCGTCGTCGTCGTCAGCTAATGTTTTATCCAATTGCAGAAGATAAAGAAACCACTTTGTTTCTTTGTTGTGTATTCGTTTCGGCTCTCAGACGTCAATGGCATCCGCCAGAGCCTCGGGCTCTCGGCCGCGTTTTCTGAGCATCTCAGACATGAATGAAAAGTAGTCCCAAGATTCGAATACATAACACAACTATGTTACATAGGCGAGAGGATGATGATATTTCGGCTACAACGGAGAATTGCTTTGCCTGCTATTTTAGTGTAACAAACCTCCAATTTAGTTACGACAACAAACCTCTCATAACAAGTGCAATTTTTTTTTTGTGTGTGCGTGTGTACAAGGGTAATAAAGACGTTATACTCTGCGTCGCAACATGACGACAAACATGACGCATGTAACTACGAAAACAACCTAATGATCTAAGACGCACATCAAGCATCTGGAAGCAATGAACGACAATCAACCGACGAAAAATAAGACTGACTACCCGCCCATCCTACCCTGCAATGGTTAGGACCTCCAGGACACATAAGAAATGCTCAAGCCCAGGTTTCCGTCGATTTTGACCATTTAAGGTCTCAGGGCTGACGACTGTTTTGAGGAACCAGGAGGAGTCTACATCCCACCAGACACAAGTAGACCAAGCCTACTAAGCTAAGGACAATCATTCTAACAACCCCACGCACCCAAAACAATTACACAAGTAACTAGAATCTCTTATAGTGATCAAACCAGGCACATTAAACGTTTACAAGACCAAGTACGAACATTAATTAGAAAGAACTTCATCACCCTCAATGGGAAGCACAAGATAAAAAAGACTTCGCCAATATCCCTGATCAATCGTCGTGTCAATCTAGTCAATAGTTACTGCCCATTTTAATCATCTATTACGATCCCAAATTAACATGTTTAAAATGCAGAATATCATTAAGGTACAATCTAATTTGGCCTTAAAACAAATTGATTTAAGCAATTCTAAATTACAAGTGTCAACAGAGTACCATCTAAATAAACATATAAAGGACATTACTAAGCAAGTCTAAATCTTCGACTGGATTAATAATTAAAACTATAATTAATCATTAATTAAAATATAACTAGCCCATCTAAATTATAAACTAGCCATTCATTATAAACCTGCAATATTTTTAAATTGGAATTGAATGAAGCATGTACCCAACACCACATAAAGATGACAAGGCAGGTTACAAAAATAAATAAATTTGTACTTGCAATATTTTAACTAGAAATTATTACATCAGTTGCCCATCATTAATTACAAATAACATTGTCAGCCACTAATTTGTCTAAAAATATCAGTGGCAGTTATTGTCTAAAAAAAATAGAAGTGGTTGTTGTCAAGGGAGTACAGTTCAATGCAAAATCAATTGCGGTTATGCAGTTGAAAGGAAATCATAACTACTCTATTCAATGCAAATTAAAATTGTTATTATCAACTCTAACTAACCAATCAATATTATTTCCAGAAAAATAGAAAGTTGTCAGCACTAGGGAGCCAAATATACTCGTCATCAGGTAAAAGCAAGGAAAACAAAATCATCAAGGGGCAACTTTCTATGCAACACATCTGCAAACCCAGGCTACATTAAAGGGCAAACGGGGGTCCTTAACAACAACCCAACTACGTTTAAAGGAAAAATCATGGTAAAATAAGCAACACATAGTCATCGAAATTTGTAAATGCCAATACATTCAACTACATTGGCCAGAATTAAGGTCGTGGTAACAACAACCATCTCAGGAAGGTGATTTGAGGAAATCATGGGCGTCCTTATGCATGGAAAAAGGCGGTCCTTTACACAACAAATCGCATGCCTTAAACAAGAAAATCATATACTCTCATCAGGCAATTTGTGGTTCAAGAACTCTCCTTTCCTCGATTGAGTGGCAACTGGTTTAGGTTTTTATTCTTATCAACGCTATTTTCTTGGTGCATGCATATAAATGGTGTATGCATTTAACCACATGCATATAACTGTTGTATGCATAAAACCAATAAAGAAAAAATGTTATACTTCTTTGTTGTCATGCCATACATGGATTTCATGTTATATATATGGGAGGTTGATGATTGATAAGACTCCAAGGGATTGCATTGTAGCAATTCTTCGTTCTGTATAAACTACTATTCTATGAACCATTGTCTTACATAGAAAGCTAGCTAAACTTGTTTTTTTATAAATGCAGACAAACAAAGCATCTATGCTAGATGAAATAATTGATTATGTCAAATTTCTACAATTGCAAGTAAAGGTTACATCTTTGACCTAAATATTTTGCAAGATTGACATTGTGCAGCCAATGATAGTTGTGTTGTTCTTAAAGCTCAACCATTCTATAGGTTTTGAGCACGAGTAAGCTTGGCAGTGCAGCTGCACTTGGGCCTCTAACTGTGAATGTTACAGCCGAGATAGACTTTTGATTGTTGAATTATAGTGGCAGTAGAAAATATATCATGTTAGTGGAAGAGTGACGTGTGCTTTAATTTGTTTGTTGATGCTATAATTTTTGGGTTTCCTCAGGGATGTGGCATTCAGGTATCCGCGGCTCTCGGTCAAGCTGGTCTAGACTTTGAGAAAAATATTTTGAGGCACAAGGAGATAGACATGAACGCAACAATAACCTATTTAAAAAACAAGGTCTTTGTTTGATTCCAATTACACAGGCAACTGCCATATCTAATCTAAATGGAAAGCTAGGGCTCAGATCTCCAGTTACATATTTTGTTGCCAGTATGATTTAAAGTATAAATTACAAATTAATTTAAAATATAATTTACGATCTACCAAATAATTATAATCTACAGAACAATTTACAATGTATAGTACAAATTACAATTTAATCTACAGTAAAAGTTAAAACCAAGTCTGTGACAGTAAAATGGTTAACAATATTACCTTCACTATACCATTAAAACGCAGAGCATTCAACGATTGATGTCCCAACGCAAAGAATAAATTCGCATAAGTCAACACTAAAAATATTGGCTGGGAATTCGAAGGCCAGAGGTATATAAAGAGTGGAGAAATTTCTCCTTTAAGTAATAAATGGCAGAGTTACTAGGGAGACCAAATGTAAAAAGACACAAAAACTACACAGTAAATTCGCCAAGAGAGGTATCAATGCAGACTTAATTTGCCTGGAAAGGAAAGGAAAGAGATTCGATCGCAAGAGGGTGTAGAACAAAAAACTTCCCAGGGAAACCACTGAGGTAGACGGATGATGGGTTCGTCCTTCGCTCATTATCCTCACACAGAAAAGGAGGACGTTGAGATCCGTAGGTATTTTAACGCTAAGGTGACGACCGTAGATCAACCTCCTGGCTGAATTCTCAGGTGAGGACTGAGGAGCTAGGGACGAAGGACAAACAACCAAAATGGTCACAATCAACACCACAGCCAGGTGGTCAAGACATGCGGGAAAACAAGGCCATAGGAGACGACAACCAAAGAGCTAGGCTAAGAAAATTTCAGCTATCAATCTAAACATCCAATCTACTTACATAATCAACATGCAGACACAATCATAAAACCTACAACATTATACCGTTCAAACGAAGGAAGCATACCGTTGCCTATTTGCCTGCTCCGATTGACGTCCCGTGCTCCCTGCAACTCCCGCTCGCTGACCGTCGAGACCTCACCGGTACCTCCCAACCAATGCTAGGGGTACTCTTCTTCCCCCTTAGCCCCCCCGAGCTGCAAAGGGGACACACACAATATCCAGAGATTTCGTCTAGCTCCCAGCTCGCCTCGCAAGGCTGAGCTACCACCCCTCTCCGAGCTGGGTCTCCCAACTCCCACAAGTAAATCATGCAAGTCGATATTTTTGCAGCGTAACGTTATGCAAAAAGAAGATGATCTTTCATCCTTCTTCCTCCTTCATTATATAGAGTTTTGATCTTCCTTTCTTTCCTAAAATCTCATTTGATTAAAATTTTAAAAATAAATTCCTAAAAATTCTTCTCCGTACAAGTGTCACACATCCCCTACATTCCTCCATTATTTAATTTATTTAATTAATTAATTATTTTATTTCCCTCACCCACCTAGAGTTACTCCTAGAATCACTCCTAGGTGTCTCCAAATTCCCTTACAGGTTTTAAAGGGTTTCCCTATTATGAAGTTGCTAATTCAGTTTAAAATTAGAAGTCTCTTAAATGGTAGATTATTTACTAAGTTGACTTACACTTTTTCCCTTAAGTCCCTCTTTTTCCCTTTTTATGTTACCTCTTTTCCTAGTTTCCTAAATTTTAAGATTTTCCCTCTTTCCCCTTTTAATTAGAACTCAAAAAGGCAGGTGTCGAATTTAACCCCTTTTTCCCTTTTATCATTTAATTAGTATTTTTTTTTTAATTATCAAAAAGATAAAATAATTTATTCCCCCTTTTACATTTATTACCACTGATTTTATTTTTATGAATAACTTAATTTCTTACTCCCTTCATGTTACAAGATTTAATGAAGGTCAAAATTATTATTTAAGTCATTTTAATTTTTATTATTATTATTTTTTTTTTTAGAGAAGACAAGGTTCAACCACTAGCGTAATTTAGACTTAGGCCTTAATTTTTGTACTGGGTGACATTAAATTAGGGAAGTGTTTTAAAATTACTTAACATGTTATTTATCTTAGGGCCATCTAGGTTCATCCCTCTATCATCAACAACGCGATGTGCCCTTCAGGACACACTCGGTGCTCCAAGGGTGCCACTCGCCTCATCTGTTCCTTTGCGCGACGTGCCCTTCAGGATGCACTACGTGCTCCAAGGGTTCCACTCGCCTCTTGAATGATTTGGTAGAGATCAGTAACCCATGTAGTCATCACTCCACTAGGTGAACATGTGGGAGAGTAAGGTATTCTAAGGAATAAGGCCCCCGCCTTATTGCACGCCCCTTAGAATCATCGTGAGCAATTGTGGCAGTCTGCCCCCATATCATTGTGGGTCCTCTCGAACTAGGTAATCGTTAACCTACGGTTTGATCCACGACGAGAGTGCTAGTAGGATGTGGCAGGGTTGTTGTCCACATCTCTCCCTCAACATCTTTGGTAGTCATGTGTGACCCCTTTACTCCATATGTGAGTTTGGTTGACAAGTTATCGTCAGCCTGCATCATCAACAAATCATGTCAGAATATATTCATATCATATCATCTGATCAGATGCACTAATATCATAGTAGAAACAATCAAACCCCAATGTTACACTCCCTCACTCGATCCAGAGTCCAAGGGGTTCCATCGATGCCTCTGCATCCTTAAGGTCCAAAACCCTGCACACTCAGTGAAACAGAGTCAATAGCACATGTCTATGTCAATGTAGTAAAACAACGTGTCATCAACCCATAACGCCTCATAATCAAAATCAAAAGTTTTAATAGCATAAAATCTGTATCACTTGCGAGCAAGTTTCCTCAAAGAATAAGTTCGCTCAGTGCGCCAGAGCGAGATGTTACATACACCCCCTTTTTTTCTAAACTTCGTCCCAAAGTTTCACAGTATATATGCTGAAATAAATTGTATCACAGTATCATATGTCTATCTATCAAACAAAGATGGAAATTGTTGACGCATATCATATGCATCCTCCCAGGTCGTCGAGTGCGGACTATAATTGTCCCACTGGAACTTGACCTGATCTACCATTTGACGTTGTAGTTGTCAAAGGCGATGATCCAAGATGCGGACAGACTCAGCCGTGAGTGCTCCCTCGTCCGATACCTGCAAGGAACTCATGTCAATAGCATATGTAGGATCACTAATATAATGTCTCAAAACAGATACATGAAAAACATCGTGCATACGCCTCAAAGAATCAGGCAAGGCTAGTCGATAGGCCACGGACCCCTTTCTCTCCACAATCTCAAAAGGTCCCACGAACCTAGGAGAGAGTTTATCTCCCTTACCAAACTTGATCGAGCTCTTATGTGGTTTAACCCACAAGAATACTCGATCGCTGACCTCGTAACTACGGTCGGCACGGTGCGCATCGACATAACTCTTATGTCGATCCTGTGCTTCTTTAATCCTTTGTCTTATTGTTTGCATTTGCTCTTCCATTTCTTTGATCGTTTCTAGTCCCACCAGGACCCTATCATCAAGTCAATCCCAACGCAAAGGCATCTGACACGGTCTCCCATAAAGAAACTCGAAAGGCGCCATTTTAATGGTTCTCTGGTAATTGTTGTTGTAAGCGAACTCCACTAATGGCAAGAATTCTTCGCAACACTTTTGTTGGTCCATCACGTACATGCGCAACATGTCCTCGAAGGTTTTGTTCATTCATTCGGTCTGTCTGTCAGTCTTCGGGTTATACGTAGTACTAAAGTTAAGTTGGGTTCCCAAGGCCTCTTGGAAACTCGTCCAAAATTGTCGAGTAAACACCGATCCTCGATCGGATATAATCCTCTTAGGCACGCCATGGAACCTCACAATCTCATTGATGAAAACTCTAGCTATGTCAGGTGCCTGATACATTGTACACATAGGAATAAAGTGAGCACTCTTCGTGAGAGTGTCTACTACTACAAAAATTGAGTCATGTCTCATTGCCGTCAGTGGCAATCCAACAATAAAATCCATCAAAATAACTTCCCATTTCGATTCTGAAATAGCAGGTGATTGTAGTAATCCTTCTAGGTGTCTATGTTGAACCTTTACCTACTGACATTCTAGACATCTGGCCACATAGTTGACTATGTCTGCCTTCATTCCCTTCTAGAAGAATAAGTGTTTAAGGTCTGCCCTCATTTTCTTGACTCCCGGGTGAGCCATGTATACTTCTCTATGAGCCTTACTTGAGATCAACTTCCTCAATTTGTCGTTTGGCGATACGTAAATCCAACCTTTAAACCTCAATAAACCATCGCTATCAAATGAAAATCCCTCAAATCGTGGTACCATCATTGTGTTTTCTCTGATAAAACCCTTGACCTCTTTGTACCAGTCATCATCACGCTGTAAAGTTAGAATATTTTCACATAGATTCGTCTGAAGAGGCAGTACCGAAAATATGTGTGGTCTCCGACTCAATGCATCCGCCACTCATTTGACTATTCCTTTTATGTAAGTAATCTCGAAGTCATACTTGCTAAGCAATTCCGACCAACATCGTTGTCGCGTATTCAGGTTGCTTTCCGTAAAGATGTGTTGTAGTCCACAATGATCAGTTTTCAGTTCAAATTTTCGTCCAACAAGGTACTGTCTCCAAACCTTCAAGTCATATATGATGACTAACAACTCCAAATCATGCGTCGCGTAGTTCTCCTCATGCCTTCTTAGTTTCCTCGAAATGTAAGCAATCACTCGTCCGTCTTGCATCAAGACTCGTGCTAAGCCTTCCTTGGATGCGTCAATGCATACCAAGAAGTCCATGTCCATGTTAGGGACCTTTATTATTGGTGTTGTTGTCAACAATTCCTTGAGCCTCCAAAATTCTTCCGTGCATTTCTCGGTCCATACAAACTTCTTTTTCTTCTTCTTCAACTCCATGATCGGATTTGCTATCTTCGAAAATCCCTCGATGAACAGTGGATAGTATCCTACCAAACCCATGAAGCTACGCACTTCCAGGACATTCATCGGCGCAGGTCATTCCATAATAGCCTCGACCTTGGCTGGATCCACCACGATGCCTTCATTGGAGATCACATGCCCTAAGTAGTGAATCTTCGATTGATAAAAAGAGCATTTGGACAACTCCCCATACAATTTGTGCTCTCTTAGACATTGTAGTACCAAGCGCAAGTGCTCGTCATGCTCCTCTGTCGTCCAAGAGTAAATAAAAATATCATCAATGAACACTTGGATGAACTTGTCCAAGTAATTGCGGAACACCCCATTCATCAAACTCATAAATACCCCTGGGGACTTTGTCAGTCCAAATGGTAGAACAATAAATTCGTAATGTCCAAACCTCATCTTAAATACATTCTTAGGGATGTCATCCTTCTTGATTCGTAACTGGTGATACCCTGATCGCAAATTGATCCTGGAGAACCCCGTCACACCCTTCATTTGATTGAACAGATCATCAATTATCAAAAATGGATACTAATTCTTGATCATGGCCTTGTTCAGTTGACGGTAGTCAATGAAAAGCCTCCATGATCCGTCCTTATTGCGTATGAAAATAACAGGTGCACCCAATGGTGACACACTAGGACGTATCAGTCCCAGGTCCAGCAACTCCTTCAGTTGCATTTTCAACTCTTGTAACTCTGGGGTTGACATCCGATAAGGCATTCTTGCTATCGGTTCAGTCCTTGGTTTCAGGTCTATGGTAAACTCCAACTCCCTCTCTAGTGGTATCCCAGGTAACTCTTCTGGAAATACGTCTGCAAACTCTTTCACCACCAGAAGGTGTTCTAGACCTTCTGCTACTCCCTTCTTTTTTAACGCAAGGATCGCATAAAGATTGCACCCCTTATGCATACTCTTCCGTAGTTGTAAGGAAGAGATGAATATAAAGGGAAATCCCTGGTTCCATCCTACAATCACACGTTTTTGTCCCCCATCATCGACCAAGCTCAACCATTTTTTCTTACAGTTGAGTATCGCCTCATGCGATTCCAACCAATCCATACCAATCATGACATCATAAGATCCTAAGATCGCGACATACATGTTAGCCCTTGTGACAAACTCTCCCAGTTTAGGACACAGCCCGTAACCTTTCCTCCAACCTTTTGTTTGGCTCCCAAAACCATCTCCACGAAGCTAAACTTGTCCTGTTTGACTACCTTTAACTTAATCCTTTTTAGCACTGCACCATAAATGAAACTCTCGATCTCACCGGGATATATCAAAATACTAAGAGTTTGGTCAGCGATAGTACCTGTCGTCTCAAGCACTATTGACTGATGCTCTAACTGGTGGTTATTCACCGCTACATGAATCCGATGGGCCTTGCCCATATCTCCCACGGTAGTGGGTCTGGCTGATTCAGATGCTCTAGTCCTCTCCATAGGGAAGTTGCTCTGGTAGTGTGGCTCCCCACATGTCCAACACCCCTTCTTCGGCCCAATAGTCCTGGTACCCGAACTGGAAGATGACGGGCCATCGACCTAGAATCCTAGTCTATTCTACTGAACAGGCCTAAACTACTGCTGATGTGGGCGACACTGTTGCTGATGTTGTGGTATCCAATAAGGTGTTCGCTATTGAGGCGTCTATCTCCGAGGTGTAGTGAAAGAGGATCCCCCCTGGAAACCACGATATCCTGGTGTATGTCTGGCTGGTGTCTGATGTTGTTGTGCTCCAGATGACACCTGCCCGGCTGGTCTCACTGGAGTCCTCATCTAACCCCCACTGATAAGCTCCTCCTTTTCTATGAGGGCCTTCTGGACGACATCATGCAAGGTTTGAGGCATCAGAATCCTAACCTTTGCATGTATGTTGTCGTTAAGGCCGAACACGAACCTGTTGACCTTAAGTTTCTCAGTGTTAAGGTGCAGAGCATACCGGAGTAGCTCCATAAAACGAGCCTTGTACTCAAGCACCGTACAACCTCCCTGTCATAGGGTGTTGAACTCATTGAGCTGATGCTCAATGAATTCCTCTGAAAGGTACCTCTCTCGGAACCGTTCCTCGAACAGTTCCCATGACACGTCTTCGACCACCATGTTCAGTTGCGGTAGGAGCGTCTTTCACCATAGAAGAGTGCTCCCCTTCAGTTGAAATACCACCACGTGGACCTTCATGTTGGAGGTATAATCGCGAAGTGCAAAGCACATCGCCTTGTTCTCCAACCATGCCTCGGTGGCTACGTCGTCCGGGGCACCAAAGAACTTGGGAATTTTGACCTTCTCGAGTTCATGGTGAATTCTACAAGTACTGATCAGAACACGTGGTGGAACCTTAGCAAGTGTTGGCGCCCTGACCTCATCTCTGTCCAAATGGCTGATCAGAGCATCGGACATGCGCTGAAAATATCTCATCATTCTGACTACATCGCCAACTACTATCTTCTCCTGTCCTAGAACCTTCTCATCTCCTTGTGGGTTGGACCCCTCAGGCGTGGATTCTAATGGAGGCGTCGCACCTCCTCCCCTAGCACCCCATCGTCTGCCTCCACGGCATCCTCTAACCATGATTACCTGCATGCACATAAGTCAACTTGATCAGCAACAGTATAATCAATTATATCAACAAAAGCCGTAGCGATCCCAAGTCGCGGGTTGAACCTCGCTCTGATACCATATGTAACAAACCTCTAGTTTAGTTATGACAACAAGCCTCTCATAACAAGTGCAATTTTTTTTTTGTGTGTGCGTGTGTAAAAGGGTAATAAAGACGTTATACTTTGCATC
Organism: Picea engelmannii; assembly: GCA_009831015.1. Classification (NCBI taxonomy): domain Eukaryota; kingdom Viridiplantae; phylum Streptophyta; class Pinopsida; order Pinales; family Pinaceae; genus Picea; species Picea engelmannii. The sequence continues at coordinate 332,636 of ML780933.1, forward strand.
CCAACACAATGACAAACATGACGCATGCAACTGTGACAACAACCTAAGAACCTAAGACGCACATCAAACATCTAGAAGCAATGAATGACAATCAACTGACGAAAAATAAGACTGACTACCACCCCATCCTACCCTGCAATAATTAGGACCTCCAGGACACATAAGCAACGCTCAAGCCCAGGTTCCCATCGATTTTGACCATTTAAGGTCTCAGGGCTGGCGACTGTTCTGAGGAACCAGGAGGTGTATACATCCCACCCAACACAAGCAGACGAAGCCTACTAAGATAAGGAAAATCATTCTAACAACCCCACGCACCCAAAACAGTTACACAAGCAACTAAAATCTCTTGCAGTGATCAAACTAGGCACATTAAACGTTTACAAGACGAAGTACGAACATTAATTAGAAATAAATTCAACACCCTCAATGGGAAGCGCAAGCTAAAATCGACTTCGCCAATATCCCTGAGCAATCGTCATGTCAATCTAGTCAATAGTTACTGCCCATTTTAATCATCTATTACGAACCCAACTTAGCACGCCTAAAATGCAGAATATCATTAAGGTACAATCTAATTTGGCCTTAAAACAAATTCATTTGCACAATTCTAAATTACAAGTGTCAATAGAGTACCATCTAAATCAACATATAAAGGACATTACTAAGAAAGTCTAAATCTTCGACTCGATTAATAATTAAAACTATAATTAATCATTAATTAAAATATAACTAACCCATCTAAATTATAAACTAGCCATTCATTATAAACTTGCAATATTTTTATATTGGAATTGAATGAAGCATGTACCCAACACCACATAAATATGACAAGGTAGGTTACAAAAATAAAGAAATTTATACTTGTAATATTTTAACCAGAAATTATTACACCAGTTGTCCATCATTAATTAAAAATAAAATTGTCGGCCACTGATTTGTCTAAAAATATAAGTGGCAGTTATTGTCTAAAAAAAATAGAAGTGGTTGTTGTCAAGGGAGTATAGTTCAATGCAAAATCAATTGCGGTTATGAGGTTGAAAGGAAATCATAACTACTCTATTCAATGCAAATTAATTGTTATTATCAACTCTGACCAACCAATCAATATTATTGCCAGAATAACATAAAGTTGTCAGCACTAGGGAGCCAAATATACTCGTCGTCAGGTAAAAGCAAGGAAAACGCAGTCATCAAGGGGAAACTTTATGTACCACACATCTGCAAACCCAGGGTACATTAAAGGGGAAACAAGGGTCCTTAACAGCAACCCAACTACGTTTAAAGGAAAAATCGTGGTAAAATAAGCAACACACAATCATCGAAATTCATAAATGCTAGTACATTCAACTGTGTTGGCTAGAATTAAGGTCATGGCAAAAACAACCAACTCAGGAAGGCGGTTTGAGCAAATAGTGGGCGTCCTTATGCATGGAAAAAGGTGGTCCTTTACACAGCAAATCATATGCTTTAAACAGGCAAATTGTATCCTCTAATCAGGCAATTTGTGGTTCAAGAACTCTCCTTTCCTTGATTGAGTGGTAACTGGTTTAGGTTTTTATTCTTATCAACGTTATTTGCTTGGTGCATGCATATAAATGGTGTATGCATTTAACCACATGCATATAACTTTTGTATGCATAAAACCAATAAAGAAAAAATGTTATACTTCTTTGCTATCATGTCGCACATGGGTTTCATGTAATATATATGGGAGGTTGATGATTTATAAGACTCCAAGGGATTGCATTGTAGCAAGTCTTCCGTTTGTATAAACAACTATTCTATGAACCACTGTCTTACATAGAAAGCTAGCTAAATTTGTTTTTTTATAAATACAGACAAACAAAGCATCTATGCTCGATGAAATAATTGATTATGTCAAATTTCTACAACTGCAAGTAAAGGTTACATCTTTGAACTAAATATTTTGCAAGATTGACATTGTGCGGCCAATGATAGTTGTGTTGTTCTTAAAGCTCAACCGTTCTGCAGGTTTTGAGCACGAGTAAGATTGGCGGTGCAGTTGCACTTGGGCCTCTAACTGTGAATGTTTCGGCTGAGGTAGACGTTTGATTGTTGAATTATAGTGGCAATAGAAAATATATCATGTTAGTGGAAGAGTGACGCATGCTTTAATTTGTTTGTTGATGCTATCATTTTTGGGTTTCCTCAGGGATGTGGCATTCAGGCATCCGCGGCTCTCGATCAAGCTGGTGTAGACTTTGAGAAAAATATTTTGAGGCACAAGGAGATAGACATGAACACAACAATAACCAATTTACAAAACAAGGTCTTTGTTTGATTCCAATTACACAGGCAATTGCCATATCTAATCGAACTGGAAAGCCAGGGCTCGGATCTTCGGTTATAGATTTTGTTGCCAGTATAATTTATAGTATAAATTACAAATTAATTTACAGTATAATTTACAATCTACCGAATAATTTATAATCTACAAAATGATTTACAATCTACAGTACAAATTACAATTTAATCTACAATAAAATTTAAAGCCAAGTCCATGCCAGTAAAACGGTTAACAATATTACCTTCACTATACCAGTAAAATGCAGAGCATTCAACGATTGTTGTCCCAACGCAGAGCATAAATTCACATAAGTCAACACTGAAAAGATTGGCTAGGAATTCGTAGGCCAGAGGTATAAAAAGAGCAGAGAAATTTCACCTTTAAGTAATAAATGGCAAAATTACTAGGTAGACCAAATGTAAAAAGACACAAAAACCACATAGTAAATTCGCCAAGAGAGGTATAAAAACAAACTTAATTTGCCTAGAATGGAAAGGGAAAACATAGAGAGATTTGATCGCAAGAGGGTGTAGGGAAACAAACATCTAAGTGCAACCACAGAGGTAGACAGATGATGGGTTCGTCCTTCGCGCATCATCCTCGCAGAGAAAAGCAGGGCGTTAAGATCCATAGGTCTTTTAACGTTAAGGCGACGACCATAGATCGGGCTCCTGGCTGACTACTTAGGCGAGGACTGAGGAGCTAGGGACGATGGACAAACAACCAAAATGGTCACATTCAACACCACAGCCAGGTGGTCAAGACATGCGGGAAAACAAGAGCATAAGAGATGACAACCAAAGAGCTAGGCTAAGAAAATTTAATCTATCAATCTAAACATCCAATCTACTTACATAATCAACATGCAAACCCAATCATAAAACCTACAACATTCTACCATTCAAACGAAGGAAGCTTACCATTGCCTATTCTCGTGCTTCAAATGACGTCTCGCGCTCCATGTAACTCCCACTCGCCGACTGTCGAGACCTCACCGGTACCTCCCAGCCAATGTTAGGGGTATTATTCTTCCCCCTTAGCCCCCCGAGTCATAAACGGGCCACACACACTATCCAGAGATTTCATATAGTTCCCAGTTCACCTCACAAGGCCGAGCTACCACTCCTCTCCGAGTTGGGTATCCCAACTCCCACAAGTAAATTAGTCAAGTCGATATTTCTGCAGTGTAATGTTATGCAAATAGAAGATGATCTTTCATCCTTCTTCCTCCTTCATTATATAGAGTTTTGATCTTCCTTACTTTCCTAAAATCTCATTTCATAAAAGTTTTAAAAATAAATTCCTAAAAATTCTTGTCCATACAAGTGTCACCCATCCCCTACATTCCTCCATTATTTAGTTTCTTTAATTAATTAATTGTCTTATTTCCTTCACCCACCTAGAGTTACTCCTAGAATCACTCCTAGGTGTCTCCAAATTCCCTTACAGGTTTTAAAGGCTTTCCCTATTATGAAGTTGCTAATTCAGTTTAAATTAGAAGGCTCTTAAATGGTAGATTCTTTACTAAGTTGACTTATGCTTTTCCCCTTAAGTCCCCCTTTTTCCATTTTTATGTTACCTCTTTTCCTAGTTTCCTAAATTTTAAGATTTTGCTTCTTTCCACTTTTAATTAGAACTCAAAAAGGCAGGAGTGGAATTTAACCCCTTTTCCTTTTTATCATTTAATTAGTTTTTTTTTTTTTTTTTAATGATCAAAAAGATAAAATAATTTATTCCCCTTTTTACATTTATTACCACAGATTTTATTTTTATGAATAACTTAATTTGTTACTCCCTTCATGTTACAAGATTTAACGAAGGTCAAAATTATTATTTAAGTCATTTTTATTTTTATTGTTATTAATTTTTTTTTCAGAGAAGACAAGGTTCAACCACTAGCGTAATTTAGACTTAGGACTTAATTTTCGTACCGGACGACAATAAATTAGGGAAGTGTTTTAAAATTACTTAACATTTTATTTGTCTTAGATCCATCTAGGTTCATCCCTCTATCATCAACAATGCGATGTGCTCTTCAGGACTCACTAGGTTCTCCAAGGGTGGCATTCGCGTCATATGTTCATTTGAGGGATGTGCCCTTTAGGACGCACTACATGCTCCAAGGGTGCCACTCACCTCTTGACTGATTTGGTAGACATCAATAACCCCTGAAGTCATCACTCCACCAGGTGAACTTGTGGGAGACTAAGGGCTTCTAAGGAATAAGGCCCCCGCCTTATTGCGTGTTACTAAGAATCATCGTGAGCGACTGTCGTAGTTTTCCCCCATGGCATCGTAGGTCCTCTCGAACTAGGTAATCATTAACCTACAGTTCGATCCATGGCGGGAGATCTAGTAGGCTGTGGAAGGGTTGTTGTCCACACCTCTCCCTCAACATCTCTGGTAGTCGTGGGTGACCACTTTACTCCATATGTGAGTCTGGTCGACAAGCTATCGTCAACCTACATCATCAACAAATCATGTCATAATATATCCATATCATATCATCTAATCAGATGTGCTAATATCATAGTAGAAACAATCAAACCCCAATGTTACACACCCTGACTCGATCCGGAGTCCAAGGGGTTCCATCGATGCCTCTGCATCCTCAAGGTCCAAAACCCTGCACACTTAGTGTAACCGAGTCAATAGCAACTGTCTATGTCAATGTAGTAAAACAACATGTCATCAAACCATAACGCTTCATAATCAAAATCAAAAGTTTTAATAGCATAAAATCCGGATCACTTGCGAGCAAGTGTCCTCAAAGAATAAGCTCGCTCAGTGCGTCAGAGTGGGATGTTACATTTAGCTGAGATGGGTAACATAGCGCATATGATGGAAGCAGATAGCGGGGTTGGCTATATATGGCTGCTACACGTAGCTACTAAACTTTTTCTGGTACAATCCAGGGAAAGATATGGAAGAAGCCTTATATCGAAAGAGGGGAATTCGGTGGAACAGCGAGCGGTTATGCATGGCAAGTGGATTTAAATAAAAGTGTGTGAGATTGCAGATTGTTGGTGTGGCTCCTTGTGGCTAATGCCCCATGTTCTATTTAAATATTGCTAAAATGTTCAATCTATTGGTTCAAGACAATTTCCACCTGTTGACGGGTGTAAGCGATTTATCGCTATTGTTATGGAACTTGATTCGAGAGTCGAAACAAGGTTATATTTATTGATAATGTGAATAATTAATGATCTTTTAATTTAAAAATTTAATTTGATAGTTAGTAATAAAAGATGTTAGTATATTTTTGGTTGTACTCTCAAATCAATGAATAAGATTTGTTTTTCATAACTTTCTTGCATTTATGAATGTATCAACTAATCTCTTTACTTTTTCACATTTACTTAATCATATTAAGAAATTATTGCTGAAATTATTATTTACTTTTTAACATTTAAATGATTAAACCACAGATTAAAGATTTGAAATGTAAACCAGTAATTCTACTTTTGAAGTGTAAATGACATTCGTTTTTTATGAAGTGTGGGAGTGTGAGCTGCTTTCGTAATTATCGATTATTTATACGGTACCATGGGGTTGTTCTTTAGATTTTTTTCATGCGCCTGGATAGGGTTTGAACTAATTTTACCCTGCATGCGCTGGGTTTTAATGCCGATACCTATCGACGTTTACCAGCCGACTTTGCGGCTATGCTAGTTAAATATAACAAACGAAATGGTCAGAAACATACACCCACTTTAATTTATCTGTAAAGATCCGCGGGGATTTAGAACTCATTGTTTGTTCATATTCAAATGGTTGACCTAACGTCTACGTAGGCGATGATCCATATTAAAATAGGTTTATCTAGAATATTCTATAAAAAGAATTATATCAGTGACACTGCAGCCATAACTCCGGTCATCGTTTGAATTTTGAACAAAAGGATTATATAAGCATAATTATAGATAGTCATCGCTTGAATTTTCAAGTAATGAATTTTCTATAAAAAGGATCATATCAATGACAATGTAAACATAACACTGGCCATTGTTTGAATTTTGAAGCTATTAAAGATGTCGTCTTGATGAAGGCCAAATTTGACAACTACTTTCCTCCCAACTACTACTGTAGTTTGTGGCTATAAATTCAGGATTTTTAATCCTGCGCCAGTTCACCATCGTCGATAAGAATTAATTAAAAAAAATGTGGCTATAAATTCAAGATTTTTAATCCTGCGGCCACTTCACCATCATCGATAGGAATTAATTAAAAAAAAATCGTTTTGGACCATGTAATAATTGTACCAGCTAGACTTGAAAAAATCTACACTTTACTTTGATGTTTGAACGACCAGCTAGCGCACTAGTTTGCGATTTTGTAAGCCAGATGGTCAGAAATTTCCGTTTGGTGAGGCAGTCAGATATACATGTTCATCCCAACATGAACCCCAACATGTTCAGAAAAATTGGCTTTAGTGATATGAGAGAACCCAACATGAACCTACAATAGAATTTGATGAGGGATAAGAAATTTTATATATCTATTAGAGTCATTGGGGCAGTAACGAATGAATTAAATATTGGCTAGGTCCACATGCACCCCATGTTCATCCAATATGTATCCTAAGTATTGAACTATATGGATATAGAATGAATATTTCTCTAGAATGGCATATAATTTTTTTTCTCATAGTGTTCTCAGGATTTGTTGAATGCAATGAAAATGTTCTTCCTAGGTTTGATTGAATATGAGGATGTCATCCAAATATATGACCAAAAAGGAGTTTGTAAATGACCATAGTATATCATCCATCGTCCTCATGAATGTCACTAGAGCATTATTAAAGCCAAAAATCATAACCAACCACTCAAAAATATCTTTTTTATATTTGAAAAACATATTCCATACATCAATTTGTTTGATTAGAACCAAGTGGTATCCTAATTTCAGATGAGTATTACTAAATCACTTTTCACCCTTAATATTACCACGAAGATCGTCAATTCAAGGGATGAGGTATTGGTTCTTGATAGTGATTTTTTCAGGGCTCTATAACCAATACAGGGTTGCCATGTCCAATCCTTCTTCTGCACCAACACAACTAGGATTTCAGAAGGTGAGGAGATCGATTGAATATGGCCCTTTTGAGAGAGAACCTAAATTTGATACTTTATTTCCTCGGTCTCTAGAAGGGAGAATATGTATATTGGACCATTTGGTAAGAGAGCACTAAGTATCAAATCAATCGTATCTTTAACTTGATATTGTAGAGACACCCTTATAGGTAAAAATATGTCTCTATATTCCTCTACAACCTTGTCTGCCCGATTTAACTATGTAGAGAGACCTTGTGCTTAAGCTATGGCGGTCACCATGACCTTTCGTTCCTATTTTGACCGAACCTCGAAGAGGACAAACTTTGTAGTATGAGAGATGAAATGTTCACATTATTTTTCCAAGATCAATGAAATTTTAGTAGTTGAAACTACCTCTAGTAAATTTTAGCGTTGACCTCCCAAAGTAGAAATGATATTACGGGCCAAGACTCATAAACAACATGACCTGTCTACATATAGGTTTTTCCTAAAAGAAAATTATAAACTTTGAGTGGAGAAACATCACATAATATCTCATCTTTTAAGGGCTTGATATTGTAGGATAGGCGACATTGCTAGCTCATTTCTATTTGATGCGAAGGTCTCGTCCCTAGCTCAACCAATCAATGGTGTATGATTGGGGGTGTGGCATTGTTGAAACCTTCAATATCTTGAAGACCTCAGATGAGATAAATTCATTATGGCTCTTGTTGTCAACAATGAAATGTAGTGGGGTCCAATTCACCCACACATGTGAGTGGAAGAGGTGCTCCCCCTCCTCAATTTTCTATGAATATTATGGTTGTATATTGGTAGTTGTGATGGTAGGAATAGGTTCTTCATTGATGATCAACTTTCGCTTATCTTGTTATGAATCAAATTCGAACTCAAGGTATGACATTTTTGTTTAAGCTCAACAAATAATGATTATTTTGAGTGGCATTCATCAATGTTATGCCAGGGGATTTTGTGGAACTCACAACACTTACTAGTGTCCTTCTTTAAATTGTGATTATCCTTATTTTATTATGGTTTAGACGACTTATCTTGAGGTTGTATTTCCTTTCCCTATCCCTTGTTCTATGAGTTAGGCCCACCTTTACCATGCTCTTGTTGTGGTAGATTTATAGACCTGGACTGTCACCTATTCCTCTACTTGAATTTCTTCTTGATTCTGACAGTGTATCAATAAGTGTATCCCTATCAAGATATGTGCAAAAATCCCATCTTCGTGTAGACCATTCTGGTAGTTCAGAACTATATATCACTCAGATTCTCTAATACCCATCTTTGAGTAGAAGATATAGAATATATTGGTGTACAACTGCACTGTATGGTCTCTCTCCTATCACAAAGTTGTACATATCATGTATTAGTATCCAATAAGGTAGAAATTATCCTTGAGGGTGTTAAAAAAGGCCATGACCCAAGTGTGTTATATCCCTAATATTGTAAACTCATTAATGTTTTTTCTCTCCTAGTAACCTTCCCAACAATTTCTTACATGGGAAAGGGATTTAAGGAGAATGAATGTAATCTTTCCGATGTCAAAGTTTTTTTTTTATAGAGTACTAACTCTATACTATATTTAAGCATTTTTCCAAAGCATCTACATCTATATTTCCTTCAAATAAAGGGATTCCAAGGTTAACTTCTACATTTAGGGGCATAACTCTCTTGAAATGGTTTCTTGCTGAAGGTTTCTCAACCACCGTTAGCAATTGTTGAAGGATATAAGTGAATTTGTCCACTTTTTGTTGCGCGGGGGTTACTTCTCCATCATCTATCTTTTCACTCACCATGGGAGTATTATTGGGATGTAAAATGTGGTCGTCCCCTAGTGAAACTAGCTTGAGCCCCAACTCTCTATACCCTAACCTTGTCGGGGACATGCCCCAAGAAACAAAAAGGAGAATATTTATCTGATACCACTAATTTAGATTGTACAAGGAATGATATGAAACACACAAAAAAAATATAACATATTGCACCATGATACAGTGAAAACCCAACTTTTATTAATGAAACAAATATCATAATACTATAGAACACAAGCGGGCTAGAATGTTGGTAGTTTATCTCTAAAGAGAGGGAGATGCCAGTTGTTCTCATTCACAAAAGATAATACAGGTGGCCGAAATAATAGCCTTTTTACATAATGAAATAACACTAAAGTTAAAAAACACTAACCCGAGGAGGTAAAGCACCAACATGTTTGTGGTGCTCGAGATGGTTAGTTGATACATCAACTTTCCGAGGGTGCAAGTTTTGTATACAATCTATATTTGAGCTTGTTGAAAAGCTCTAACTAATTACTACAATGTTATAGAATGGATTTAACGTGTCGTGGAAAAACCCACACCCTTGAATCAAAATGACATCGTAAGTTTATGACCCATAAAATCATAACAAAGCTACCAATATGGAGAACAATTTTGAAGGAGTGAAAAAGGAGCTACCAATATGAATAACAATGTTGCATAAGTGATAAATTCGAAGTCATAAGTTATAGAGTTCAATTAGAAAATAAATAAATAAACTCAAATTTATATACAATTAAGAATTTATTTTCTTATTTACTCCTACATTTGAAAACATAACTTTTACCTTTTCAATTTCTCAAACTCTTTAATAACATTTCATTTTACTGTTTGAAAATAAATTTATGAACTTTACTATCTAAAACTTTATATTATATTAATTACATAAGACACCAACATAAACATGTTCACTAATTACTTTGCACCTATTCCATTTACTACTTTATTACTTTTGTTTAAATCATATTGATGGGATAAGTAGAGTCTAACTTCTTAATCTGTGATTTATATTATTTTTTTTTAGTAAAAGTAAAAAGCTCATTATGAATATGTAGATTTTCACATTTATACTCTTAGCTTTCAAAATACATTTTTATTTTTCTACTCAAATTTCTTTTATCAATCCCATAAAACAGTACAAGTTTCTTTTAACAATCCCATAGAACATTATTAACCTGGCGTGGAGGTAGTAATTGGGAGAATGAATTATGCAGTTAGAAAGACAATTCCATATAAGAAAACGAGATTCTCGACACTCATACTTTGTTAGTGGTTGAAACAACGCCTCTCTTATTAAAAACTATAATTATGTAAATACATATAAAATATCCTGAATACGTGTAATTCTTGAAGTCATTCTTCCATTATAATTATGTAAAAATATATAAAATATCATGAATACGTGTAATTCTTGAAGTCATTCTTTCAGAACACTCTGACCATCCCACAAAGTGACTACTTATTAAATTTAAAAAAGATAAATGGTGAAAATATTAAAGTAAATTGAGAAAATGTAAATATTGAGTTTTCTCTTCAAGGAAATATTATTGCTCTGACTTGAAAGACTAAAATAAATGGAGAAAATATTAAAGTAAATTGAGAAAATGTAAATGTTCAGTTTTCTCTTCACCATGAGTTCAAAGACTACAGGTCACTTTCAACATTGAGTTTAGAATTGAAATTATACATCATCGAAGGCTATTAACCATATGAAATTATGAGAGATTAAAAAAGAATAAGAGCATCTTTTTCCGTGAACAGTTTATTTAAAGAATTTAATTGTTAATATTATAAAGTTTGTACTTTTAGTTTTTTTTGGTTTGTTAGTTTGTTTATTAGGGGCTAGTATGTAGAAAAGAAATAGGGAGTTTTGAGATTATAACAATTGAAACCGGAAACGTGTCTAGATTTTAATGGAGGAAGTTGTAATTTTAAAATTATATCCATTTCAGCTGTTAGATTCGACAGCGTTGAAAAACAAAAAATTAATTGTTGATTAGTCTATGCCGAAGATGGATAAAAAACCTACAGAATACAGAACCACAAACCTTTGCCCAAGTTAAATTGACGATTTCTGCGAAATAGAGGTTTCTTTTTTTAAGTTTCTTTATGAATCAAATAACTCTAAATTCGTTAGGGTTTCGAGGACATCCCAAAAAACAAACACAGAAAAATTTGTCATTCAGAAAAAAGCACATGAAATATATCTCATTAGATAAATTTCCCTTACGATGGCATACGTATGAAGGATTAAAATTTCTCGGGGTTCAGTGTCAGAGATCGAGATTGTAATAATAGGTAAAATAATATTGTATGATAGACAGTTTAAATCATCAATGGTGTAGGACGGTGAGGTGACACAGGATAGTGGGGTGACAGAGTACGTTGTTAAGGTACTTTGTGATGTTAAAGTTATTTACTAGGATAAAAAATCCAGTCATGTTAATAATGTTTCCAATAATGTACCAATATTTTGATAGTCAAACAAGAGCCAGCTAAAATGAGCTATGTTAAGATCATATGCCTACATATAGAAATATCAGAGGTTGATTGTTTCAAGGCTCCTCCTTAGATAGGACAACCCGAATTTCGTGGAAGCATATGTGATTGATTCTTCATTAGATTTGACACACATATATGACAAGGGACGATCTCGGATATGGATAGGAGTCCTCGGGTTGTCTTGCATATCAACAGAACAGATGATCAGATGATCATTTGCTTGAAATCGAAACAATAGTGGCTTTAGCTATAATGAAGAATACAAAAGGTTCCAATTATGTTGCTAATTGTACAAGTAGTAGAAATGTAAATCTAGAGAAAAACAATAAATTTATAATTTCAATAAAGTTTGTTAATCAGTAGAAGGTGGCAATTAGATAGTCACACAGTAATTTCTTAATCATATTAAATAAATGTTAAAAAGTAAACAGGTTAATCGACATCTTCAAAAATGCAAGAAAGTTATGAACATGCAATTTCATTCATTGATTTGGAAAGACTAAAAAGAATACAACAACATCTTCAATTGATAACCTTAGGTGTAGGCATTTTGGGATAATTGCAGTGATCAAACTCCTCTTTTATGCTACAGATATAGAATGACAAGCTATACGAGATAGAATGACCAGCTATATAGTCTTAAAAAAACCCCTTTACAGCAGTTTCCAAAGTCTATGCCTCAAAAAAATCACAATAAAAAAACATGTCTTGGTCGACAAAATCTATGTTCATATAATCCTGCAGCTGGCTCTCATCCCAGGCATCTTCATACAATGCAAGTTGTTGATGATTTACAAAATCGTCCTCGCTAAGACAGTTCTCGCCAAGGGATTTAGGATCCTGGTTCTCCCACAAAACCTCGAATTTTTCCTTCGTAGATACACAGACTTCGTCTTTCAAGTCCAAAGAGGGGCTGGATGGAATGTCGAGGTCACCCTCTGAAGCCTCCAGAAGATGACAAAGATCAAACATGGCGTCAGAATCTAGGTTTTGGCGTTCATGGCTTCTAGAAATATTGGAAGCCGTCGAATTATCCTCAGAGTCGGAGGAGAGATTATACTTGGAAATAATGGAGTAACCGCCAGTTCGAAGAGTCAGTTCGTAGTTCACTATATGTAGAGCTTAGTTTTTTCTGGTTTGTATGTAACCGAATCACTAGAGTCTTTTTCTATTTAAGAATGTAATCCATCTTCATTGAATAATGAGAAGTGAACGTACCCTCACTTTGTGTTTGTTTCCGCATCAGAACCACGAGGTGAGATGCGGAAATTCATAGAGGTCTGCACATCTCTCCTATGATAGAGTGTTTCCGTAGTCAAGCTGAAGTTCAAGTGCGGAAATATTTAAACATTCCCGCAGCCAAAGTGCATCGGCAGGTGCAGACTCCCCTCACTCCAATAGCTATATGAGGTGCGGAAATACCTCTATTTACACAGGTCGCGTGAGGTCATGGAGGTTTTGAAAATCGTGAAGGTTATAATTTCATGCGTGGAGCTTGAATGCATGCGTGGAAAGCATGAGTTTTTTTCTTGCTGAAGCCTAAGTTTCTGGTTTTACATGCGAGTGGAAAGTTTTATGTTTTTACATGCAAGTGGAAAGTTTTTTGTTTTTACATGCTCGTGGATTTTTTTTAAAAGAGTGGAGTTATAAATGTTTTATTAAAGTGGAGAGGTATAAACTTATATGGGAGTTATGAAAGGTAGATATAAGTGTAATGAGGTGGATATTTAAAGGTGGATTTTTATTCAAAGAGGGTTTTATTTTGGAGTTTATTAAAAGGTGGATTTTTTTAAGTTTATTAAAAGTGGATATCTTTTTTATAAAAATGTGAGGCTCCTATGTGAAGAGGGAGTTATAAGTTTTTTTTTTTTAAAGTGGATATTTTGGATATTAAGGTGCATGCATAATTTAAAGGTTGATATTTGCATGTGAAATTTATATATTATTTTTATATATAAAGTGGTTTAAGGTTTCTTATAGTTCTTTTAAGAAAACTAAGGCAAAGGTAGAGAAGGATCGGTGGTATCCGAAGGCAGAGTGACAGAAAGTTGCATATCTTTGGTGATTCCCTTGCAGAGAATATTTTGCAGAGATGGTGAATCCTTTGGCAGAAACTTACCTCAACGAAGCCAACAAGTTAGATGGCTCGAATTTCATTAACTGGAAATTCAAGATGCAGACACTCATGGAAGGCTATGGTGTCTGAAACATTGTGAAGGGAAATAAAGTGAAATATGATGCGACTGCAGGTGCAACAACAGGACAGATCCAAGATTGGGAGAACAAGACAAAGGTATTGTTGTGCATGTCAGTTAAATATAGCATAATTCCACATATTAGAGAAGATACAACTTCTGCTGCAACATGGACAACGCTTAAAGAATTATATGAAACTAGCAACACAAATCACATTTTGTTCCTGAAATCTAAACTGCTAGGCATTAAAATGGATGGAAATGAACCTGTTAGTTCATTTTTGGGTCGTATTAAAGAGGTGAAAGACAATATAGTAAACATAGGTGAAATTATTTCCAACAATGATCTGGTCACTATTACCTTAAATGGTATGCTAGAAGATTATCATGTGTTCATAATAGGTCTTGCAACAAGGGAGAAACCTCTTATGTTTGAAGAACTGGCATGCATTTTGTTACAAGAGGAAGAGAGGCATGGGAATCTGAAGCCTCAAAATAAATATTTGCCACTGTGGTCAAATAAGAGATCTGTGAGAGGGAGATCAGGAGAAATAGGCAGAGGAGGCACTTCATGGTAGGGAGGTATTTCGTGGTAGAGAGACAGTTCATCATAGAGAAGACAATCTCCAAATCAAGGTATGCAATCTGACAAGAATGAGTCAAATAGTTGTTTTTATTGTGGTCGACCTGGACATATTGTTAAAGACTATCATAAGAAGAAAAGTGATGAGGCTAGGAATAAACCTAGAACACATTCAAGTCATTATGCAGAAAAATCGTCAAATCATGATCATATATTATTTATTGCTAGTGATGATATTGATGAACCCCCAAATTTTGAATCACGGGATCTTAGGTTGTTTGTGTCTAACACTTCTTTATCTGTTGAAACATATGATTATGATGCCTGGTTTGTGGATTATGGAGCATCAATACATATGACTTATAATAAAAATTGGTATGCTAATTTTGAAGAAACACATATTGGTGCCAACATATATCTTGGAGATGACCGCGTTCATCAGATCAAGGGATAGGGATAAATTCCTGTGACATTGTCGAATGGTATTGTTCGTGAAATTCAGAATGTAGAGTATGTTCGAGGAATAAAGAAAAATTTGATCTTTCTGTCCACCATTACAGATAAGAACTTGAAGGTTGAATTCTTCGAGAATTATTGCATAGTGAAGGATCTGCTGGAGCACCTCAAAACTGTTGTAAGGGGAGTCAGAGCAGGAGGCCTATACAAACTTGATGTTACTAGAAAAGCATATCACGCACTAACTTTTGCAACAATGTCAATAGAGATTCTTTGTCATCAAAGGTATGGACACATCAATCATCTTTATTTATTGTTATTACAGAAAAAGAATAGGGTTGAAATACTTCCCATGCTAAAGAGTGAGAAGGTTGTTTGTGATGGATGTGCAT
The DNA here is from genome assembly GCA_009831015.1 of Picea engelmannii. Lineage (NCBI taxonomy): Eukaryota > Viridiplantae > Streptophyta > Pinopsida > Pinales > Pinaceae > Picea > Picea engelmannii. The sequence goes on from ML780933.1 coordinate 347,949, forward strand.
TAGGAAATATGAACAGAGATGAATTCCCCTCTAGTCTTAATAGGAAAAGGAAAGATGTTTTAGATCTTGTGCATTCTGATGTTTCCAGGCCTATGTAGACTAGGTCTTTAGGAGGTGCATTTTACTTTCTGTTATTTATTGATGATTGCACGAGATACACACGAGTTTACTTCCTTAGACAAAAAAGTGAGGTTTTCGAGTACTTTAAGGAATTCAGAAACATAGTGGAAAAACAGATAGAAAAATCCATGAAAATCCTCCGTTCAGATCAAGGGGGTGAGTATAAATCAGGGGACTTCAAAAAATATTGCAAAGATCATGGAATAGTACAACACTTTATAGTACCTCACACTCCATAGCAGAACGGAGTCGCTGAAAGGAAAAAAAAATCTGGTAGAGTGTGCACACAGTATGATGAAATGTAAGAACCTTTCGAATGATTTTTGCGCTAAAATCATAAATATTGCAGTTTATTTAAAGAATAGAAGTTCAACAAGGTGTGTTGATAATGTTACTCCTTTCGAAGCCTTGTATGGTTTCAAACCTGCAATTCATAATCTGAAAGTTTTTGGGTGTAGGGATTTTTCTCATATTCCAAAGGAGAATAGGAAGAAATTGGATGCTAAAGCCATTAAATATATTTTCATTGTGTACTTTTCTAAGTTTAAAGCATACAAATTGTTTGATCTTTCTACTCACAAAATATTTGCAAGTAGAGATGTACTTTTCCATGAGAAGAAAGCGGGAAATCATGACGACAACAGTCATGAGGAATGACATAGACTTCTTGATGAAATAATTAAAGAAGAGAAGCAACAACAACAACAACCACCACCGCAGCAGCAATAGCCCAAACTGCAGCAGCGACAACAACAACAACATGAAGGACTGGGTGATATGGACAATTCAAGCAGTCACAGTTCTCCTAGATGTGAAGATAGATCTTCACAAAGTGGGGAGGAAGATAATCAGTTGAAAAGATCTTCAAATGTCATAAAGGCTATGCCCTAATGAGTAGTGTTTCAAATGTCATAGAACCCATGATTTTTTATGAAGCTAATGAACATGATGAATGGCATAATGCAATGGAGGAAGAATATGAATCTATAGTTAAAAACAATACTTGAAACTTCACTGAATTGCCTAAACATAAGAAGCCCATTGGATGGAAATGGATATACAAACCCAATTTTAAATCAGATGGTAGTATAGATAAGTATAAGGGTAGACTGATTGTAAATGGGTATTCACAAACAAAAGGTATTGATTATGCTGAAACGTTTGCACCAGTAGCTAAATTGAATATTATAAGAATGTTAATTGCTTTAGCTACAAAGTACCATTGGAAGCTACACCAGCTAGATGTTAAATCTGCATTTTTGAATGGTGAGTTAAAGGAAGAGGTTTACCTTACTCAACCTGAAGGTTTTGTGGAACAAGGGCAAGAACACTTAGTGTGTAAGTTAAAGAAAGCATTGTATGGATTAAAACAAGCACCTAGGTCATGGTATGAGAAGATAGACTCTTTCTTTCTTCAATAGGGTCTTATGAGGAGCAAAAGTGATCCAAATTTGTATACCAGATTTGATGAATATGAGTATATAGTATTGATTTCCTTATATGTTGATGATTTGATAATTACAAGAAATGCTGAGAAATTAATTTATGAAATCAAAGAGCAACTATCACAGGTATTTTAAATGAAATATCTTGGTGAGTTACATTACTGCCTAGGTCTTCAAGTTTGGAGAAATGAAAACCAATATTTTGTTTGTCAGAGAAAGTATAGATCAAAGAAATACTTAAGAGATTTAAAATGGATTAGTGTAAGTCTTCTAGTGTTCCCATGCAGCAGAATGTAAAAATTTCTTGTGATGATGGTTCGAAGGAGGTGAATGGCATGGTGGGTAGTTTGAATTATCTCACCACAACCAGACCTAATATTTCATATTTTGTGATTGTGTTAAGTCAGTTTCTCGCGAAACCAAATGAAAGCCATTGGAATGCAGCAGAGGCGGTACTCGAGTATCTAAAAGGAACCCTTGATTATGGTATTAAATATACTGATACATCTAATATTGAGTAGGCAATCCGGATGATCGAATATCAACCAGTGGTGGACCCGGGGTTGTTTCATGGAGCATTAAAAAACAACCTACTATATCTTTGTCTTCTACTGAAGCAGAATATAAAGCGTTGTGTGCAACAACTTGTGACGTTGTCTGGTTAAGAATACTTCTTCAAGATGTTGGAGAAGAACTACATCTACAATGATCAAATGTGATAATCAAAGTTCAATCAATATTGCAAACAATCCGAATTTTCATGCAAGGACAAATCATGTTGAAGCTCAGTTTCATTTTGTTAGACAAAATTTGCACTCAAATGAAATAGCTCGTATGTATTGTAATACTAGTGAAAATGTTGTTGATATTTTCACTAATCCTCTTGGAAAGATTAAGTTTGAGCTGTTTAGGCAGATGGTAGGTGTAGAAGTCAATCCATTATGTATTAAGGGAGAGACTTGGAAATAATGGAGTAAGCGCCAATTGTAAGCACCAGTTCCTAGTTCACTGTCTTTAGAGTCTAGTTGTTTATGCTTTCCATGTAACCGACTCAATAGAGTCTTTTCCTATTTAAGAATGTAATCAGTGTTCATTGAATAATAGAGAAGTGAGCGTAGCCTCACAGTGTGTTTTTTTTTGCATATTCTAACTATTATAAGTGGAACTTGTCACGACAATCTCTTCCTCCATGGTTCCCATGACTCCCTTTACGAGCTCCTCATTGGGGGTGCATTCTTAGTCTTCGTGGTCGTCGGCTAATGTTTTATCCAATTGCAGAAGATAAAGAAACCACTTTGTTTCTTCTCTGTGGATTCGTTTCGGCTCCCGGACGTCAATAGCGTCCGCCAGAGCCTCGGCTTCTCGTCCACGTTTTCTGAGCGTCTCAGACATGAATGGAAGTAGTCCCAAGATTCGAATATGAAACACAACTGTGTTACATAGACGAGAGGATGATGATATTTCGGCTGCAGCGGAGAACTGCTTTTCCTGCTATTTTAGCTGAGATCGGTAACATAGCGCATACCATGGAAGCAGATAGCGGGGTTGGCTATATATGGCTTCTACACATAGCGACTAAACCTTTTCTGGTACAAGTTAGGGAAAGATATGGAAGAAGCCTTATATCGAAAGAGGGGAATTCGGTGGAAGAGTGAGAGGCTATGCATGGCAAGGGGATTTAAATAAAAGTGTGGAAGATTGCAGACTGTCGGTGTGGCTCCTTGTGGCTAACGCCCCATGCTCTATTTAAATATTGCTAAAATGTTCAATCTATTGGTTTTACAATTTCCACCTGCTGACGGTTGTAAACGATTTATTTTTATTGTTATGGAACTTGATTCGAGAGTCGAAATAAGGTTATATTTATTGATAATGTGCATAATTAATGATCTTTTATTCTAAAAATTTAATTTGATAGTTAGCAATAAAAGATGTTAGTATATTTTTGTTTATACTCTTGAATAAAGGAAAAGGATTCATTCTTCATAACTTTCTTCCATTTATGAATGTATCAGTTAATATCTTTACTTTTTTACATTTACCTAATTATATTAAGAAATTATTGTTAAAATTATTATTTACTTTTTCACATTTACATGATTAAACCACAAATTGAAGTGTTGAAATGTAAACCAGTCATTATACTTTTGGAGTGTAAATGGCATTCGTTTTTTATAAAATGTGAAAGTCTGAACTTCTTTCATAATCATCGATTATTTATAGCGTACCATGGGGTTGTTCTTTTAATTTTTTTCATACGCCTGTATAGGGTTTGAACTAATTTTAACGTGCATGCGCTGGGTTTTAACGCCGATACCTATCGGCGTTCACCAGCCGACTTTGCGGCTGTGCTAGTTAAATATAACAAACGAAATGGTCAGAAACGTACACCCACTTTAATTTATCTGTAAAGATCTGTGGGTATTTTGAACTCGTCATTTGTTCATATTCAAATGTTTGACCGAACGTCTACGTAGGCGATGATCCATATTAAAAAGAATTATATCAGTGACACTGCATCCATAACTCCATTCATCGTTTGAATTTTGAACAAAAGGATTATATAAGCATAGCTATAGACTATAGTCATCGCTTGAATTTTGAAGTAATGAATTTTCTATAAAAAGGATCATATCAATGACAATGTAAGCATAACACTGGTCGTCGTTTGAATTTTGAAGCTATTAAAGATGCCATCTTGCTGAAGGCCAAATTTGACAACTACTTTCCTTCCAACTATTACTGTAGTTTGTGGCTATAAATTCACGATTTTTAATCCTGCGCCACTTCACCATGAGGAATTAATTAAAAAAATGTGGTTATAAATTCAAGATTTTTAATCCTGCGGCCACTTCACCATCGTCGACAGGAATTAATTTAAAAAAAAACGTGTCAGAGTTGGATGAGCGTTTTGGACCATGTAATAATTGTACCAGCTAGACTTGAAAAAATCTACACTTTACTTTGATGTTTGAACGACCAGCCAGCGCACTAGTTTGTGATTTTGTGAGCCAGACGTTCAGAAATTTCTGTTTGGTGAGGCAGTCAGATATGTTAAATATATTGTACCCTCAACAGTATGACCGTACACTGCCAGCTGTACTGGACAGTTGTACTTTCTATTTTTGTCTTGCTTGAGCATATATAGCTCAACCATCTTACATTGTAACACAGTCCTCTACGTTTTGTATGTTCTGTACTTCTTCATACATTTCAATATACTGTTCTATTCTCTTCTCTCTGCATCTCTCTTTGCTTCACAATTTATCATGGTATCATAGCTACAGGTGTAAGACTCTTCACACAGTCCGGAGAGCCACACAATCCACACAGTACAGAGCTTCACGGATCTTGAGAACATGCGACACAAACTTTTCACAAAGTTTGGAGAGTTGTCCATAAGACTCTCTAAAAGATTGTCGTGAGAAGCTAGCGGAGGAAGCAGAGAACGCGGAAGAAGAAACCTGCACAATTTTTTCTAATAACCATCAAAGAATGACGCAGAAGAGCTGCAGAACGAGAAATGTTTAAAGAACTTGAAGATCTCGTGTAAATTCGTCAAAGATTCAAGCAAAAGACAGAATCGTTTAAAGATTCCTGTAAATCGTTCTCATCCGTCAAAGATTCAAGTATATCACGAAGAAATCGTGAAATTATTTCAAATCTTTGAAAGATTCACGAATCTTTCTTCCACAGGTGTAAAGAACACATCGCAGGTGCAAAGAACAGCCACTGAAGCCGTGAAATTCGTCCTGCGAATGGTTCCAAGGCTGGTAACCAGTCCAGAAGGGACAAGGAGAGCGCGGATCAGGCGAAAGCTTTTCAGCCGTCAGATCTTGCGCAAAGGACCGACAGCCGTTGGATCAGTGAGAAAGTGCACGGGTTTTAACCCTCTAGAATGCACAGGAGTGATTTCGACTTGTAAAGTCGTGAAATCCCGATGTCATCTTGACCGTTCGATCAAGAGACACGTGGCGAGATCCTATTCCATCGCAAAATTGGGAATCGGGAGTTGGACGAGCGAAAGAATCTTCTCTCCAAAAACTCCAATACGTGAAATCGTGAAATCCCGAAACGATCACAGTCGTCCATTTCAGAGGACAGGTGGCAGAAGATCAATGCATCGTCATATCGACATTTCGGAGTTTGGGGTTTCCAAAGACCATTGCAACGGGACCTCGCAACTCACGCAATCGCGATACGCGATATAGCGATACGATCTCAACCGTCCGTTTGCCTGGACACGTGGCGAACATCGCAGCGCCCGTCGACATTTCGGCATTCGGGGTTTCAATTTGTCAAAGAAACTTGACATCACAACTCATGAAATCCTGATCAGATCTCAGTCGTCCATCTTTCAAGGACGGGTGGCGCAAATCCGGGGACTTGGAAAAAGTCTCGAAGAGGAAAGGGCCATCGGCATATCGGGATTCGGGAAATTGAAAAACCTGAGAATGAGTGATCGGGTTTCTTTCCAGTGAAATCCCCGACACAAATCTAGCCATCCATCTATTCAGGACGCGTGGCAGAGATCGAAGCCTTCGGGAAAAGTCCCGATAAGCGACTTCATCGGTTTTTCGGGATTCGACATTTCACGGATCCTAGAGACAAGAGGTCCGAGACATAACATATCGCAAAATCGTGAGAAGGGATCACGACTGTCCATCGGTTGAGGACACGTGTCGCAGTTTGAAGCCATCGGGAAAAATCCTGACTGGACAGCGCCATCGGGAAATCGGAGATCGGGAATCAAAGGCACAGAAAAACCTCGACATCAGAAATCGTGAAATCCTGATTCGCGATATCCCGATATGATCTGGATCGTCTGATCACTGCAGATCTGGACCGTTGAAAAGTCCAAAGGTGATTTTTTTTTGCGTTTCGGCGATTTGAAAGTCAAAGAACGGGAAAAGCCCGTAGCACCTCAACATTAAAGAGCATGGTCACATTCCAAGGAGACCAAGGGAACATTCAAGCCCGATAAGCTCCCATCGGCCATCAACGAATCGACAATCTTTGAGATTGGAGGTAAATACGAATTTTTCCCTCTATTTTTTCACCATTTTTTTTAAAATGGCGTCGACTAGCAATCTAGGCCCGACTCAGGGTCCGATTCTTCTGGGAAAGAATTACGAATTTTGGTCTCCTCGAATGAGGTCATTCTTGCAAGCACAAGAGTGCTGGGAACCAGTGGATCTTGGCTATGTGGAACCAGATCCAGCCACCCTCACTGCCATGACAAATGCCCAGAGAATTGCTCAGGCAACTCTGAGGACCAAAGAAAACAAAGCAAAATTCTGGATACAGAATTCTGTGGATGATTCGATATTCTCGAAAATCACAGGCGCTGGTACTTCCAAACAGGCCCGGGACATCCTCAAAACGTCCTACCAAGGAAATGACAGGGTAAAAATAGTTAAATTGCAGTCCTTGTGGACACAATTCGAGACTCTCAGAATGACAGAGTCCGAAACTGTAGATCAGTTCATGACCAGAGTCATGGGAATCATGAACCAGATCCGAATGATTGGTGAAACCATCACTGATCAACAAATTGTTGAGAAAATTCTCCGAAGTCTTCCCAAGAAATTTGAAATGGTTGTCACAGCCATCCTTGAATCCAAGGACCTGTCAATATTTTCAACAGATGAACTAATTGGTTCTCTGGTGACACATGAGACAAGACTGCATCGCACAGATGAGTCAATCTCAAATGCCTTCCAATATCAATTCTCATTCAGAAGAGGGAAAGGCAGAGGAAGAAGTAGAGGAAGAGGGAACAATCAGGGTAACCCTCATACCAATGGAGGGAACAGACAACAATATCCAAATCAGAATTTCCAAGGTCAAAGACATCAGCAACAATATCAATATCAGAATTTCCAGCCTCAAAGAGGCAGAGGGAGAAGGTCTAATGACAAATCAAGCATACAATGCTATTACTACAAAAAGTATGGGCACTATGAATTTGAATGCAGGAAGAAGCAAGAAGATCAGCTCTTAGGCAGAGCACATGTGTCAAATCACAAGGGAGAAAACCCAGGAGGTATGTTTCTCTCATGCCACAAAACTGAACAACAACCTAAAGATCTTTGGTTGCTGGACAGTGGTTGCAGCAATCACATGACAGGTAACAAAGAACTACTTTCATGCCTTGATTCCTCAATCTCCTCTGACATTACTCTTGGAAATGATCATTTAGTCAAAGTTCAAGGAAAAGGAACTGTTCCTATTCTTACTAAACAGAATGTCAAGAAAGACATATGTAATGTCTACCATGTACCAGACTTAAAACATAACTTGTTAAGTGTAGTACAACTCATTGAAAAAGGATACAAGGTACTTTTTGAGGGAGCATCTTGTAAAATCTATGATAGAAAACCGAGCAGAAAATTGATTTCTGAAATCCTTATGACTCCAAATAGGATGTTTCCCCTTACCCTCAGAACTGCAAATCTGAATCAACCTTATGCACATAGTGCATCAACCATGAAT
>ML780933.1:358889-406649 GCA_009831015.1 Picea engelmannii
TATCTTCACCAAGCCACTAGGAAAGTCAGTTTTTGACTTCCAGAGACAGCACTTAGGCATAGTCAGTGCTGCTGATTGTAACTGTTGAGTCTAAGAGGGAGTGTTAAATATATTGTACCCTCAACAGTATGACCGTACACTGCTAGCTGTATTGGACAGTTGTACTTTCTATTTTTGTCTTGCTTGAGCATATATAGCTCAACCATCTTACATTGTAACACAGTCCTCTACGTTCTGTATGTTCTGTACTTCTTCATACATTTCAATATATTGTTCTATTCTCTTCTCTCTGCATCTCTCTTTGCTTCACAATTTATCAAGATATACATGTTCAGCCAAAATGCATTCATCTCTGCTGGTACACTATCCGGCCAAACCTGGCGAAAAACACATGGATTCATTGGCCAGTAAATTCTTACTACAGCGACCACCACATACCAAAATCATAGTAAGAAGACAAAGGCTGAGAGAGAACCGAATCTAGCTATAATTCCAGGCTCATCCTCTATCTATCGACATGAGTCTGTGACCAAGAAACCATTTCCAAGAGAAATGGTGTTAATACCTTTCCATATTTAATTAAAAGAAACCCTAGTTGATATCAGCGAGCGATAAGGGAAACATTAAGCACCATGTGGTGAGGAGATGTGCCAAGATAATTTATTTACAATATGATAATTAATGTTTCCCAGACATTTATATAGATAAACATAGCATGAACAGAGTCATCATATTCTAGAGAAAGGTTATTTTTCATTTTTTTATGGTATAAATCAATTATGTTTTTATTTGAAAATAGAAAAAAAAATCTGGAGTCAATTAGGTGTATCTTGGATGGTTGTGAAGAATGATTGTTATTCTCTAAAGCCTTGATTCAATTCCAATAAAATGACTTAAATAAAATTCATAATAAATATGCTTTAATGGCTTTGAGCCTTTAAACCTATATGTATTGGAAATTTACCTTTGATTTAAAATTGAATAGCACAAATGCTATTTACCTTTAAAGAAAAAGAAATCTAAAAAATTTTGATTTCAAATATAAAACAACAAAATAATAATGGGTAATGTTGAGAAAACAAATTTACAATCATAATAATAACTTTTTTGGTTTTTTTTACAATTTTCTAATATTTATATATTAAAAGTTTATTCAAATTTTATAAATTTTTAAAAGAAATATATCCACATTGTTTAATTGTTTAATTTTGAAATGAAATATAAATGTAATAAATTGATATATACTAAAAAAATCATTAACATTAAATAAATTAAAGTAAGATATTAAATATTTAAAAAATAAATTAAAAAAGAATTAAACTAGTTTCATTGGTCGATGAATGAATAAAAGATTATATGATAGTTTTAATAATAATTTTTTCTTATGGACAAAAACATTCATCAACTATTCCAACCTATTTTATTTTATGTAATGCATTTTCTTTCCTATTAATTTCCACATGTAATTTTATTTTCGAAATTAAATCCATATCTTAATGAAAAAGGAGTTAATAATACTATTACTTTTTAGAACTTCTCAATTGAGAAAGAATTAATAATCATTATCTTAATGAAATTGATAATAATGTTTTAAGTAGTATAGTTATTTCTGATTACAATTAATCTATGTTGCATGAGTTTTCAAAAGGTGGGAATGTTGGGAACATGGATACGAGTGTCGAGAACGAGTAAAAGCTTCCCTCAAATTTATAAGAAACTTAAATTTGGAAGGAATATTAATATATATTAAAAAAATATAAAAAATATTTTAGATTAAAATGATACTTTAGATTACAATGTATAGAGATATTGATACATTTTAAATATTATTTCAATAAAATTTAAATTAAATAGAGGATAACAAAATTGAAATACATATATACAATTTTAACATATTTTTAAAATTAAATTTTACAAATATAAACTTTAAACATCTTTATAAATTTGAAGCATTATTTTTTTATTATTGAAAAAAACAAAATAGTACTACTCTTCTAATATGAAAATACAATAAAAGTCAATGATATGGTTGGTCGATATCAACTACAGAGTGGAGCAAATGCTTGTCGTGGATAGGGTATTGATTTATGACTTTCATGTTTAGTTTGGGCTTGAAACAAAACATAAATGCATTAAAAGTTTTTCATATCCACAGCTATAAAGTGAGTATTATTAAGTTTTTTTTACTTTTCTAATTTTTGAAATAATATTTACGTGTAGTTTAGTCTTAGTTTTATAGTGATATCTTGAATAAATATAATGAAAATATTTGTAAGAAATTATGTATTTGTAATAAAGGAATAAATATATTTACATTTTAATTTAATATAATTCTAATTTAAATCTCTTCTTTTAGGACACTGGTTCCCAAGCTCCCATTTCTTTTATGTTGAATCTCCCAAAAAGCTCCCAAGTTCCCAAAAGAGTTCCCAGCCAATTGAGGAAGTTCTCAACTAGTTCCCAAGCTCCAGAAACTTCGAGAACTTGAAAACTAGATGTAAAAAATATTGGGAGTGGTTCCCGTGCAACAATACAATTAATAAATACAAAAATATTAACTAAGAATTAATAAAAAACATTATAAAAACATTTAAAATTATCACTTATAGTTTATTATTTATTTTCTAAGTTTATATTTTAATTTTTTTTAATCATTTAAAATTATAACTTATATTTTAATTTTTAAAAATCATTAAAAATTATCACTTGTAGTTTATTATTTATTTTCTAATTTTATATTTTAATTTTTAAAAATTAAATAAAACAATGATTACAATACAAAATATTTTTTATTTTAAAATTAAGTTAAGCTACCACCATAGTTATAGGAAACCTTGATTGGTTATCAGATGTATTACCAATTAAATACGTCCACCCTGAAAGCATTGAAAAGACTCATAGCAAGCCCTAGGAAGATACGAACTCCCTGAGCGTTTACCCAATAAATTTCCCAAGAAACTAAAAAGAGAATGGGGTAACCAAACTTGCAATTTGTAAACTCATAAAAGGGAAAAACTCTCAAGAACACTGAGTCGAGGGAAAGAAGTGAAGAACACAAAACTAAGGAATCTGACAAGGAAACCTAATGCATGAGACATAACAAACCAAGACATATACATATTTTAGGACAACGGCCGAATAATACTCCTCGATATGGAAACATTAGGACATGGTGCATGCCCTGCATGATGAATTCTCCACAGAGGGTGTTGGATAACAAGGAAAAGTTAGCGAATTTTTAATTCAAGATAGGTACCATAAAACATGTTTAAACCTCGTAAAACACCCAAATAAAATCCCTAAGTTTGAGCCATATTGTCGAAGGACTTGTTTAACAAACATGGCTAGCTTACAATGATAAGTCGTTTCAAAATGTGTTCTTTTATAAATAATGTAACCTACTTAGTATATGAATCTCGGGTTTATGTATGAGAGCTACAATAAAACATTATAAAAAAAACATATAGTATGCAAATAGTTAAGGATCATAATTATAATAACACGATAGCACCAATAGTAAAGTTATAGACATAAGGAGAGGGTTATAGTCAACAACCAAATCATCAAGCAACCTCATATGGATCATGACCCCAAGAAGAAACGAACATATATAGAGATCACCACTTAGTAACAACAATTATATTTTATAGGTTATAGAATACTAGGTTTGAATGAAATAAGACTTAGGATAACTTATATAAATACGATACATAAGGGTGAATGATATGGTTGATTATAGAACGGTTCCATTATTAAACTATAAGACTTTATGACAATCTATGTGAGGTTGTAAAGGCATTTTTGTGTAAGTATGTAGTCACTATGAGCTTCTCGTCATAACAAATGTTGAAAAGATAATGAAATTTGAGTATCATAAGGGAAACAAAGAAAGTTATAAGATATGAATAAAATTATATGTGGCAATAATGATGATGAAGAACCATTAGAGAATATTATGGTTATTTTTCTATATAAAAAAACAAAAAAAAATTGTTATTTGAATTTAAGGTATGTTAATTTAAGGTCTGTGACACTCGGCCTTTTTATGGGATTTATCACAACAAAAATATAACATGTAAAATTGTCTTTATTTTCTTCTTACCTCTAGGAAGAAAAATAAATTCATTTTGCAGGAAAATGACAGAAGTACTTAAGTGATCAGGGATATTTTCGTCAGGTGACTTATTAAAATATCGTATTAGATGAGCATAAATAAAAGTACACCATAAACAAGGAAAATTTCTAAAGGAAAGAGATGTAAGAATGCAACATGAACACAAAAACTTGATAACACAGTTCGTCCCTGGTAGACTACGTCTCTAGGTCCTTCTCTCAAATCGATAGGTCTTTTTATTAACTCTACAAAAGAATTGGGCAAAATACATAAGTATACCTCATAAGTATAAACGTCACCACTATGTTCGCGGTGTCTAATTAAATAAAAATGGTTGTGTCCACACCTCGATCTGAGTCTGGCACTTTCAGGCCCAAGAGATACCCCTTCCTTAGTTTTCATGTCCTACCTCTGAAATAAATGACTGGGAAAATCTAGAAATGCATCCCTGTTGAAGGAAAATCTCCCTACGGACATCTAGATCTCCTCTTGAGAGATAGACTCTTAACTCTTAAGAAAAAAGGTGCTTAACATGGACACTAACTTCCTTTTAGATATAGATAAACTACTGTGTGAGGAGGAAGGAGAAAAGAAGTACATTTGACCAGTGTTTATCCCTGCACAGTCCGAGTTGAGCTCCAATCTTAAACTCCTCGATAAGCCCTGTAGACAAACAAAGATACAACCAGCTTCCTACTCTACTGAGATTAGCTCGAAATAGATCTATATATTAGAGACAAGTTCATGTGAGATCAAACACAGACTTGAAAGAAACAGACCAAACATATTATATTAATGAGAACAACAATGAAGAAAACTTACAACGATAGATGTGAGTGCAGAAGCTTCATCAAGTTCCCCTTGTCCAAACCCTTGCTTAAACAATCCATGCACATAATGCTGATGTTCCAGATGACATCTTCCTCATGAGATCATTAGTTAGATTCTTCACAATACTTTCCATCCCCTTTCACCATGACAAGGCCTGCTTATATAGGCTTGGAGAGGCCCAACCACTTGAGATATCTTTGGGCTAAGTTGAGGATTTTCCTCCTTTAGTTATGGATATTCCCTAAGATCATAGATTCACCAAAGATTCGAAACCAACCACCTTCAGATATTGAGGGGATATTTCCCTCATTCTTCTCAACAAACCAAATTTTGCCCAGAAAACGTAGTGCTCCTCCAAAAGGGGCATCAGAGCATTATAGCGCTACCCAAAAGAAGGACAGCAAGCGCCAGCACTCCTAACAGTGGTAGCGCTCCTCAAAAGTGGCATTAGAGCACTATAGCGCTCCCCAAAGAAGGACATGGAGTGTCAGCGCTTCCTAACAATGTATAAGGGAGCGCACCCCTCTGAAACTCATTTTTTAGTGGTTCTTTCAATGGTAAGAAACTTGTACTTCTAGTAGACTGATTCCTCCTCTTCAAAACTAGTCTTTGAGGTTTCCTAAGTGTCCCTGTCATGTTGTTGGAGGCACGACATAAGCAAGAAGGCAATATGATGTTCGCAACACTTATAACACTTGCGGTCGAGATGCGATACTTGCAACACTTGTAATGACGACACTTGCGACACTCTCGAAGTGAGTAATTTTGAGTTGTAACAGATTCCCCCCCAAAGTATCAAGTTAGAAGATGAGAACTGATAACTGAAATACTTTGACTTTCAAGCAAGGGTGCAGGCTCAGAGAACTTGACTGAAGCTGCACACAACCATCAAACAAATGTTAAAACATGCTTCAAACCCAAGGCAGGCATACCTATGCTTGAGTGATAGAGATTTTCAAGGTATGGCCACAATAAATACACTACGGATCCATAATTATATTGACAAAGAGATACATCCACCGAGGATACAGTGTGGATCTATACTCCCATAACCTGAACTGATCGTAGCCACGAAGAATACACAGTGGATCTACGAGACATAGCCACGACCAATACAAAGTCGATCTATGTAACAGTATGTGTGTTGTTGTTCAAAAGAATCTCCTTCACAACCTGGGAAAAGTACATATAAGAGTGATGACTCAACCCAGGGTCTTCTTACCGATCCCGATGTAGTATGAATCTAACCATGCGAATATATGTTTTTATGTCGAACATGGCAGAAACCACTTGATTACCGGTCAATGAGGTGAACCATTAACAAGCGCGAGGGAGATCACCATTGATGTCAATGATTCCCATGGTATTTAGTACATTCCAACGAATGTGAATAGATGAGTTGAATTCGAACATTCATGGAATCATCCAATCAGAGGTCAATGATGTTAACCCACTGTCAGACACAAGGAGGCCTTCCATTAAGGCATGCAGGTCCCAAGGTACTAACTAGTTTCTAGGTCTAATCCCTAGATAATGCATTGAGGTCAACAGGGAAAGACTTGTCATGGGAGGGCCTTGATGTATGCCCCATCAACGACACGAAACAGACACATAGATGTAATTGGTAGATCAAATGAGCATGGACGGACACGGGTATTGAGACAAGATATTTTTGATGGTTGAATCTCGAGGTGGATACTTCCCTTGAACACTGAGGCACAACAGCAGAAACATGACATGGACCAAAATATGATGATGCAATGGATACTATGACTTTCGTCGATTGACCCAAAGGAGTAAGAAAAACTTAGAGGATTGGTTCAGTACAGAGGTTCATCGTATTAAGATGTGCACAAAGACAAAGTGTCGTGTTCAAGGGCGACTCTAAGAGTTACTTGGTAATGTTTTCAAAAACCACTTGGCTTGCTTCTTTCATTTCTCCCCCATCCAGATAGATGAGTACCTCTTTTTGATTTAATGAGCTTGAGGAAGGTAACACATGCTCGATATAACTTACCTTCGGTAAGTCCCTCTTCCTTTGTTTAACGAACTGGAATAAGTAAGGGTTTGATCCCGTATGGGCCTATCGATGTTTGTTTAACGAGTCCAAAGATA
Source organism: Picea engelmannii (assembly GCA_009831015.1). Lineage (NCBI taxonomy): Eukaryota > Viridiplantae > Streptophyta > Pinopsida > Pinales > Pinaceae > Picea > Picea engelmannii. Next base: position 365,950 of record ML780933.1, read on the forward strand.
GAAAACTCAAAGGTTTTTCATGATTATAGAGTCTGGAAAAAGACTTAAAAGATAACTCTCTCAGTTTCTTTTTTGTAAATTAGTCTGATGAGACTGGAAAAGAGATAAACTATCGCTCTACAGACGTTTTATTCAAATCATTTAACTATCCTGAAGAGAACAAGGTCGCTTGACAATCTTTTCATGTTTAGAGAGTCTGAAAAGAACTTAAAGATGACTCCAATGTTGTCATTTTTCGTAATGTTAGTCTCGCGAGGCCGAAAAAGAGATAAATAATCACTCAAAATACACCCTTTCAAACCTTTTAACGAGTGGGAAAGGAAGCAAGATCACTCATCAATCTTTTCATGTTTAGAGAGTTTGAAAATAGCTTAAAGATGACTCCAACGGGTTCCTTTTTCATGTATCCATACAAGTCTGAAAACGAGATAAAAGTTTACCTGGATGCATTCTCGTGTATTTTCGAGCATGAGAAAGAACAAATACTAAGTTCGGTATGCCCCCAGCTTGAAATCTAGTGGCTTAACTCCAGAATGATAATCAAAGGCTGGAGACATGCCCTCCAAGCTTCAATTCATTCACTGACTATGAGGTTGTCACCAATTTCTCTAGTAGATGAGAAAAAGGAGAAGGGTGGATGAAAATAAGGTTCAAGAGAGGTGACTATTTCATTTTTTATCGAGCTTGACATAGGAAAAGAACTATGCTCAGGGTTTCGGGTTCGATCCCCAGATTTCTGTCATTTTTTAAAGAGCTTTCTACAGAGAGGAAAACTATGCTCAAGGTCTCTATTTCATTTTTCAACAATCTTGCTACAGAGAAGAGAAACCATGCTCGTGGCCTCTGTTTCATTTTTTAATGAGCTTGCTACAGAGAAGAGAAGCTATGCTTGTGGACTCGGCTTGATCATGGCTTCCAAGAGAATAACGCTCTGGAAGGATTCCATGTCAAGGGACAAAAATTGATCGTGGCTTCCAGGAAATCTTCACTAGATGGAAGAGAATCACTCAGGAAGGAACACATGTTGAGGGTCGCGATATGGGTAAGGATATCAGGCTCCAATAACCCTACCGAACAAATCACCATGTCCACTACCGAATCCAAATCATCAGAAGTTGAAATCATGGGAGATGATAGAGAATCAACATCAGGAGGGGAGATAGACTATATATCTTCCCGAATTTCTTCACAAGGGGGAAGAAATAAGGATCAATGATGATTATCATCGTGAGGTAGCTCGCCAATGCTCAACATTTCCATAATAGATTCATCCAAGGTAAAATTTGGGGAAATGTAATCAATTGCAGACAAAAAGGAACTCAACCGTGATTGCATCGAGGAACCGGTAGGTGCCAATAGATGTTGGTCATTTGATGAGGGAGAAGCGGATTGGATAGAAATGTATGATGTTTCGGCTGGACTAAGTGGCATGGTGTCACCTAGTGCATAGAATTCCAATGGAAAAGGTACAATCCAAGGGTCAGATGATTCCAAAGATTGATAAGTCGTGGTCAAAATCATATCGACAGTGGCAATATGATGTGTAGTCGGTGGAAGTGGTGTAGGGAAGTTACCCATGAGGCTAGAATATTTTAGTAAGCCAACACCAATGCTTTCATATGTGATCTTCTGGTCTCCCAAGAAAGGAATATTGTTGGTAGCAGGAACGTGAGCATCAGTCATGCAGAAATCCAACTGATCAACAGTGACAATTTTGTCCTGATGAGGAAATTGTACACATCGAAAGACCGACGAGGCAACGACAGTCATAGCATAAAACCAACTTCTTCCAAGTAACAAGTTGTAATCGAGGGGAGCATCGACCACCTTGACATCATCAGTAACAGTTTTTCCACCCAATTGGATGGGCAGGGACTGTAAAAGCCCATGGAGATGAAAACCTCTCCCATCGAAGGCGCGTAACATTGTTGGGGATTTGTTGAGTGCGGGTGATTTTAAACCTTTCCAACATGATAAAGACATGACACAAGTTGAGGCTCCCTCATCCAGAATAGTTCAGTGGATTTGTTGATTGTGAACAACAACATCAACTTGAAAAGCAAGTTGGTGGGAGAGTTGAGATGCATAATTGTCCAGGTTAAACATGATATGGTTGGACGACTCAAGATCAACAATGCCAATAGCGTCCAAGAGCGTTCTACGTTGACTGGGGAAGTGTTGTAGAACTTCTAACCCAGACATAGCACACGGTGCTTGAGCCAAATCTTCAACAATGTTGTAGTTCTAGGTGGCATGTGAACTAGGATTAAAGGTAGATTTGCATATAGTTCTCTTAGGAGGGCATAAAATAGAGTCAAGCACAGGTTTCTCAATATGAATTGGTCCATATGGAGGACTAACCGATGGAATACTAACAGAGGACTATGATGGATACGGTAAAGTACCGTTAGTGTGTTTTCCTTTGTCAAGGTTACCTAGTGTGTCGTATGTCTTAGAGAGAGTGGTCAAATTAATCCCATTAAACATATAAATATGTGCACTCGACGAGGCCTCATCATTAGGATGGCTAGAACTACCCCCAGGAGAGGGGGTTTGAGAAAAGATGGATTGTTGTTGTGGAAAAGGACGAGTAAGCACAACAGGTTGTGACTTTCCTTGGAAAATTTTGGCCACTTCATTGTGAGGTGGACAGTCTTGAGTGTAGTGATCATCGCCACAAATGATACACAGGAATTTCGATTTCCGTTGTGTTTGATTTTCGGTATCATGTGTTTGAGCTTGATTTTTTGATTGTTCATTGTTATTTTTTGATTTATTCTTTGTCTTCTTCTTACCTCCGGATTGTTGTGAAGGGGCAGATTGAACTACATTCACCTCATAGATTTGAGTTTGGGGGGAGGTAGAAGAGAGTGTGAGCGATTGGGAAGTAGATTGAGTTTTGACGGAACCAATAACACCATCCATATGAGATGAGGATGACGATTTAGATGGATCGGTATTAGCTCGAGTAGCATTCGGAACCAAATGATACAAAGTAATAGATTGTGAATAAACCAAATCTAGGTACTGAGCCCGAGCGATGACTTGCTCCTCAGTGACTGCACCACCCATAGAGACATCACGAGTGATTGGGGGTAAAAGTGATTTAGTAAACCATTCCACCAATAATATGTCAGGAATGATTGCCTTGATCATCCTTCGTCGTCGCCTCCACTCATGAATATGGTCAGAGATATGCACAGAGTCAATTTGACGAAGGGAGGTCAGGAGTTCAGTACCCGTCTCATAGAGAATAGGTAGTTGAAAGTGCATGAGGAAATACATGGCAAGGGAATTGAAATTATGAAAATAATCACGTGGTATTTCAATATACCACTTTGTTTCCAAGCCTATAAGTGTTCACTGGAAAAGACACAAACATACAGAATCATCCATGAGGGAGTTTGATGAACACCACAAATGGAAATTCATCACATGGTTGTTTGGATCTTCGCTAGATTTTCCGTCAAATTTTGGAATATCAGAAGGAAGTTTAGCTGGAATGACTGGCCAAACTGGTGAATGAAAAATAGGATCATTGGTTAACTGCGACAATTCTGGGAGATCTAGGGTCGCAAGGAAAAGTAATTGTCGGTTAATTTGTGGATGATACAGGTGCAACATAGGAACACAAATAGGACCATAAACTGGGTTAGGTGGATAGTTGTAACTAGTAGGTCCTCCTACATATGGTTGTTGTTGGCCAGGATAAGCACGATTCGACGATGGATGAGAAATATTTGCATAACCCGGTGGGTTCTGAGCATTATAGGCCGAGTGATTTTCTTTCCCATGAGGAGGATAAACATTTTTCCCTTGAGAATGGTAAGGAGTAGATCCTGGAGGCGAATATACATTAGACCCACGAGGAGGATAATATTGTGGTCCCAGAGAACTCTAGGTGGTGTTTGGGATGCCGACCGGATAGGGTTGTCCGTAAGATGTTCCGGAAGGAACAAGATTTAATACTCCTCCTAGTGGATTATGAGATAAGTGCCCCCCAACGTGGGGTTGAATAAAAGTGCCTCCTGAAGATACTCCCCAGGATTGTGAAGGGTCTCCAGCAAATGAAGGTTGCCCCCCTGCCAACGGTGAATTTATGACCGGGGTATGACTAGAAAATAGAGGTTTCCCTCTAGGAGGAGCATGAAAAGGGGGTTGTCCCTCAGGAGGGGTAGGTTGGCCATAGAATGGTAGTCCTCCACTAGAGAAATATTCATTAGATGGTGGTTTCCCTCTAGCCGATTTTGTTTGGTCAGCAGTGGTCTGCATTCTCGGGTGGAAAGATGTCCCAGCAGAATCTGTGTAACATGTGGAGCTGTAGAGTAAAAGCTTGTAGAAATGGGGGTAAGGATTAAAGTTCCTAGGAGATGAGTAGAGGTGATGAGTCCAACATTAGGATGGCCTTGTGCTGGTGTAACAGTAGGGTTAATAACCTGATCAACTGGGTGATTCATGGTTTGACCAGATGGTCCTGTTTCACTAGGAGGGTCATGAGGATGAAAGCGTTGTCGAAAGGATTCAAAATGTTCATAGATATTGCATCCAAATGAATTCATCCATACAGAACGATCAGGTGTGGAATTGGTATCTACTGCGGTACTAGGACAAACAAGAGTCCTATACTCATCACCAAAGATTGGTTCTGTGGATCCCATATACGTTTTGGTAAAAGTTCTCTCTGGTAATCGTGGGACCTCTTCGTCTATGACGTTCCAAAGGGAGTCTAAATGAAGAAAAAGTGGTTCAAGAAGGGTTACCGACACATATGTACTGGGATTTTCAATGGTAACCAAAGTGCCTTCAGAGTTATCTAACAGAGGAGCAATAACACTTCCAGTGTCGGATTGATTTTCTACCTCTCTATGGTAGTTTTCTTATAGAGGGTTAGGAGGTAAGGGTTGATAGCCTTCCGGAGGTATCCCTTGCATGCTACGTGATCGGCAAAGAACTTTATCATCTACAGGCTCAATTGTGGAGAATAATAGAACACACTGAAAATCTAGGGTCAACTAACAAAAAGAAACAACATACACTAATAAAATCTAGGAATCAATCAAGCAGACAAAACTTCTCTCGATGATCGTACTAGTTGGTGATGAAATCCAACGTCGCATGATCAAGTCAATAAGGGCCTAGGATATGGTGGAATAGTTACAATGGTGACCTGCTTAACGAACTTTCACTTTGGTGCAAGCTTCCATGCAGTAATTGTGGATTTACCCTCCAAGGAGCCCGAGTGAGTTTGACCAATGTCTATTCTAGGTACAATGAGACTTCCCTTCATTGTCACCTTGTGTAAGTACCTAAATATTATGGAAACTCAAGACACCAATTCGCAGTGAGTCCCTAGGTAGGTATAGTCGACAGTCCAATCTGAAACTTATGGGCAGGATAACAAGTCCAAAATCAACCCGAGAGGCTCCCACACATAATCGTGGGTATACCTTCAAGTGACCCCTAATTTACGATCCGACCACTACAAACAGTTGAAACACAGAGGGATAATCTTCGTAATTCACCCGAATGCGACCTCGTGCGTAACCCCTGTGTGAGAGGGGTATCCTAGAAAACTGATGCGGCAATTGTATTTGACTCTACCTAGCTCAGGATGATATTTTTTGTTTTGAAAACTTTGGAATATTGTACTCACAGCCTAATCCAAAGTGCTAACCCTAGTCTACTGTTGGTGGAGGATCCTAAAAAAAGAAAAAATGTTCTAGATAATTTTTAATTAGTGTTCTTTTTACAGTTGTTCTTTACTCAAAGGGCGTATGAAAGTGAAACTGATGGAATGATAACTCAATTCCCAAAGAATGCATAAAATATGATAAGCAATCGTTTCTTTTCAATGAACGTCTATTTAAGGGAGAGAGAAAGAGTCATTTTTACTATCAAACACTAATATGGAATGTCCTCAATCAATTGGTTCTCAATCGAATCCAATGCAATGCTAAATTTTTTTGGAAATGCCTTCTAATATGCAAACCAATCACTAAAATGTATCGTTGTCATTTGTATGTGAATGATGATTAATTCAATGTAAAAACTTCTCCTGCGAACTACCCTTTCAGATCAAGAAGATTCAGACAAGCATGAGCATATTTCGCACAAACAACACACCCTCTTGCTATGATTGGAACAAGAAGAAAAAGAAAACAAAAGATAACAAAGAAAATCAAGAATATCAAACAAAAGAAAGATGCTAAGAAAAAATGACCTCAAAGAACCAAATGAGATGATTCACAGATTTCTGATGCCCTTCAGCAGAGTTCCCACTCAGTTGGATAAGAGAGAACAAAGCAGTGGATTGATTCCAAGTTATCAACAACAGAAAAACTCAAAATAATCAAGAATTTCACAAAACCTGAACAACAAAGGGATTAATTCTCAGAAAGCATAGTGTCAAAGGTCAATAGGAAGAAGCATTGAAGCACAAGGAAACTGAGCAAAAGAAAAACAGAGACTAGGCTTTAGAAAAGACAAATCTGGAAGATTTTTTTGCAGAGGAAAGGATGGCACTGTGGTGTAAGTTGATTTAGAGAATTATAACACTTTTTCTAAGACCAAGGGGGAGGGCTAGTGCTCAACTAACAGAGGCAAGGGAGCGCTAGGCTTCTACAGCTCAAAAAATTGTCCAAAAACCAAAAAATTCAGTCAAACTTTGGAAATCAAGATGAATGTTATGAAATAAGAATTCAATAATCATATGAAATCAAACATACGGGGTGAACAAGGTCTAAAAATAACAAAGGGTAAGACAAGTTCTATGAGAAAAACCAAAACTGAAAGTTTTGATTCGTCCCCAGTGGAGTCACCAATTTCTGTTGAAGAAAAATCTCCCCGCGGACAGGTAGATATCCTCTTGAGAGCTAGACTCTTAAATCTTAAGACAAAAGGTTCTTAACATGGACACTGACTTCCTTTTATATCTAGATAAACTAATGTGTGAGGAGGAAGGAGAAAAGAAGTACCTTTTACTGGTGTTTGTCCCTGCACAGTCCAAGTTGAGCTCCAATCTTAAACGCATCGATAAGCCTTATAGACAAACAAAGATACAACCAACTTCCTACTCTACTAAGATTAGCTCGAAACAGATCTATCTATTTGAGACAAGTTCATGTGATATCAAACATAGACTTGAAATAAACAGGCCAAGCATATTATATTAATGAGAACAACAATGAAGAAAACTTACAACCATAGATGTGAGTGCAACAACTTCATCAAGTTCTCCTTTTCCAAGCCCTTGATTAAACATTCCACACACATAATTTTGATGTTCTAGTTGACATCTTCCTCATGAGATCATAAGTTAGATGCTTCACAATACTTTCCATCCCCTTTCACCATGAGAAGGCCTGCTTATATAGGCTTGGAGAGGCCCAGCCACTTGAGATATCTTTGGGGTAAGTTGAGTATTTTCCTCCTTCAATTATGGATCTTCTCTAAGATCATGGATTTACCAAGGATTCAAAACCAACCACCTTCAGATATTCAGGGGATCTTTCCCTCATTCTTCTCAACAAACCAAATTTCACCCAGAAAAGGTTACCTGGTGTGTCGTATGTCTTAGAGAGAGTGGTCAAATTAATCCCAATAAACATATAAATATGTGCACTCGACGAGGCCTCATCATAAGGATGGCTAGAACTTCCCCAAGGAGAGGGGGTTTGAGAAACCATGGATTTCTGCTGTGGAAAAGGATGAGTAAGCACAGCGGGTTGTGACTTTCCTTGGAAAATTTTGGCCACTTCATTGCGAGGTGGACAGTCTTGAGTGTAGTGATCATCACCACAAATGATACATAGGAATTTCGATTTCCGTTGTGTTTGCTTTTCGGTAGCAGGTGTTTGAGCTTGATTTTTTTGTTGTTCATTGTTATCTTTTGATTTATTCTTTGTCTTCTTCTTACCTTCGGATTGTTGTGAACTGGCATATTGAACTGTATTCACCTCATAGATCTGAGTTTGGGGGGAGGCAGAGGAGAGTGTGAGCAATTGGGAAGTAGATTGAGTTTTGACGGAACCAATAACACCATCCATATGAGATGAGGATGACGGTTTAGATGGATCGGTATTAGCTCGAGCAGCATTCAGAAGCAAATGATACAAAGTAACAAATTGTGAATAAACCAAATCTAGTTACTGAGCCCGAGAAATGGCTTGCTCCTCAGTGACTGCACCACCCATAGCGACATCGCGAGTGATCGGGGGTAAAAGTGATTTAGTAAACCATTCCACCAATAATATGTCAAGAATGATTTCCTTGATCATCCTTCGTCGTCGCCTCCACTCATGAATATGGTCAGAGATATCCACAGAGTCAGTTTGACGAAGGGAGGTCAAGAGTTCAGTACCCGTCTCATAGCGAATAGGTAATTGAAAGTGCGTGAGAAAATACATGGCAAGGGAATTGAAATTATGAAAAGAAGCACATGGTAGTTCAATATACCACTTTGTTGTCGAGCCTATAAGTGTTCACTGGAAAAGACACAAACGTACATAATCATCCATGAGGGAGTTTGATGAACACCACAAATGGAAAGTCATCACATGGTTGTTTGGATCTTCGTCAGATTTTCCGTCAAATTTTGGAATATCAGAAAGAAGTTTAGCTTGAATGACTGGACAAACTGGTGAATGAAAAATAGGATCATTAGTTAACTGAGACAAGTCTAGGAGATCTAGGGTCGCAAGGAAAAGTAGTTGTCGGTTAATTTGTGGATGATACTGGTGCGGCATAGGAACACCAGTAGGACCATAAAATGGGTTAGGTGGATAGTTGTAACCAATAGGTCATCCTACATACGGTTTTTTCTGGCAAGGATAAGAAGGATTCGATGATGGATGAGAAACATTTGCATAACCCAGTGGGTTCTGAGCATTATAGGCTGGGTGATTTTCTTTTCCATGAGGAGGATAAACATTTTTCCCTTAAGAATGGTAAGGAGTAGATCCTGGAGGCGGATATACATTAGACCCAGGAGGAGGATAATATTGTGGTCCCGGAGAACTCCATGTGGTGTTTGGGATGCCACCCGGATAGGGTTGTCTGTAAGATGTTCCGAAAGGAATAGGATTTGATACTCCTCCTAGTGGATTATGAGATAAGTGCCCCCCAACGTAGGGTTGAATAAAAGTTCCTCCTGAAGCTACTCCCCAGGATTGTGAAGGGTTTCCAGCAAATGAAGGTTTCCCCCCTGCCCACAGTGGATTTACGACTGGGGTATGACTAGAAAACAGAGGTTTCCCTCGAGGAGGAGCATGAAAAGAGGGTTGTACCTCAGGAGGGGTAGGTCGGCCATAGAATGGTAGTCCTCCAGGAGGGAAGGATTTATTAGATGGGGGTTTCCCTCTAGCTGGTTGTGTTTGGTCAGCAGGGGTCTGCATTCTCAGGTGAAACGATGTCCCAGCAGAATCTTGTGGAACATGTGGAGTTGTAGAGTAAAATCTTGTAGAAATGGGGGTAGGGATTAAATTTCCTTGGAGATGAGTAGGGGTGATGAGTCCAACATTAGGATGCACTTGTGCTGGTGTAACAGTAGGGTTAATAACCTGATCGACTGGGTGATTCATGGTTTGACCAGATGGTCATGTTTCACTAAGAGGGCCATGAGGATGAAAGGGTTGTCGAAAGGATTTGAAATGTTCATAGATATTTCATCCCGATGAAGTCATCCATACAGAACGATCAGGTTTGGAATTGGTATCTACTGCGGTACTAGGACGAAAAAGAGTCCTATACTCATCACCAAAGATTTGTTCTGTGGATCCCATATATGTTTTGGTAAAATTTCTCTCTGGTAATCATGGGACCTCTTCATCTATGACGTTCCCAAGGGAGTCTAAATGAAGAAAAAGTGGTTCAAGAGGGGTTACCGACAGAGATGTAGTGGGATTTTCAATGGTAACCAAAGCGCCTTCTAAGTTATCTAACGGAGGAGAAATAACACTTCCAGCGTCGGATTGATTTTCTACCTCTCTATGGTAGTTTTTTTATGGAGGGTTAGGAGGTAAGGGTTGATATCCTTCCGGAGGTAGCCCTTGCATCCTACGTGATCGGTGAAGACCTTTATCGTCTACAGGCTCAATTGTGGAGAATAATAGAGCACATTGAAAATCTAGGGTCAACTAACAAAAAGAAACAACATACACTAATAAAATCTAGAAATCAACGAAGCAAAAAAAACTTCTCTCGATGATTGTACTAGTTGGTGATGAAATCCAACGTCGCATGATCAAGTCAAGAAGGGGCTAGGATATGGTGGAATAGTTACAATGGTGACCTGCTTAACGAACTTTCACCTTGGTGCAAGATGCCATGCAATAATTGTTGATTTACCCTCCAAGGAGCCCAAGTGAGTTTGACCAATGTCTATTCCAGGTATAGTGAGACTTCCCTTCATTGTCACCTTGTGTAAGTACCTAAATATTATGGAAACTAAAGACACCAATTCACAGCGAGTCCCTGGGTGGGTACAGTCGACAGTCCAATCCGAAACATATGGGTAGGATAACAAGTCCAAATCAACCCGAGAGGCTCCCACACATAATCGTGGGTATACCTTCAAGTGACCCCCAATATACGATCCAACCACTACAAACAGTTGAACCACAGAGGGATAATATTCGTAATTCACTCGAATGCGACCTCGTGCGTAACCCCTGTGTGAGAGGGGTATCCCAGAAAACCGATGCGACAATTGGATTTGACTCTCCCTAGCTCAGGATGATATTGTTTGTTTTTAAAACTTTGGAATGTTGTACTCACAGTCTAATCCAAAGTGCTAACCCTAGTCTACTATTTGTGGAAGATCCTAAAAGAAGAAAAATGTTCTAGATAATTTTTAATTAGCGTTCATTTTTTAGCTGTTCTTTACTCAAAGGGTGTATGAAAGTGAAACTGATGGAATGATGAATCAATTCCCAAAGCATGCATAAAAGATGATAATAAATCATTTATTTTCAATGAATTCCTATTTAAGGGAGAGAGAAAGAGTCATTTTCACTATCAAACACTAATATGGAATGTCCTCAATCAATTGGTTCTCAATAGAATCCAATGGAATGCTAAAACATTTCAGAAATGCCTTCTAATATGCAAACCAATCACTAAAATGTATCTTTGTCTTTTGTATGCGAATGATGATTAATTCAATGTAAAAAATTCTCCTGCCAACTACCTTTTCAGATCAAGGAGATTTAGACAAGCATGAGAAGATTTTGCACAAACAACACACCCTCTTTCTATGATTGGAACAAGAAGAAAAAGAAAACAAAAGATAACAAAGAAAATCAAGAATCTCAATAAAATTAAAGATGCTAAGAAAAAATGACCTCAAAGAACCAAATGAGATGATTCATAGATTTCTAATGCCCTTCAGCAGAGTTCCCACTCAGTCGAATAAGAGAGAAGAAAGCAGTGGATTGATTCCAAGTTCTCAACAACAGAAAAAATCAAAATAAGGAAGAAGGTCACAAAACCTGAAAAACAAAGTGATTAATTCTCAGAAAGAAGAGTGTCAAAGGTCAATAGGAAGAAGCATTAAAGCACAAAGAAACTGAGCAAAAGAAAAATAGAGACTGGGCTTTAGAAAAGACAAATTTGGAAGATTTTTTTGCAGAGGAAATACTGACGCTCTGGTGTAAGGGGCACTAGATCATTATAACACTTTGTCTAAGACCAAGGGGGAGCGCCAGTGCTCAACTAACAGAGGCAAGGGAGCGCCAGGCTTCTACAGCTCAAAAAATTGTCCAAAAACCAACAAATTCAGTCAAACTTTGGCAATCAAGATGAATGTTATGGAATAAGGATTCAATCATCATATGAAATCAAACATATGGGGTGAACAAGGTGTAAAAAGAACAAAGGGTAAGACAAGGTCTATGAGGAAAACCAAAACTGAAAGTTTCGATTCGTCCCCGATGGAGTCACCAATTTCTGTTGAAGAAAAATCTCCCTGCGGATAGGTAGATCTCCTCTTGAGAGCTAGACTCTTAACTCTTAAGACAGAAGGTGCTTAACATGGACACTGAATTCCTTTTATATCTATATAAACTAATGTGTGAGGAGGAAGGAGAAAAGAAGTACCTTTTACTAGTGTTTGTCCCTGCACAGTCGAAGTTGAGCTCCAATCTTAAACTCATCGATAATCCCTGTAGACAAACAAAGATACAACCAACTTCCTACTCTACTAAGATTAGCTTGAAACAGATCTATCTATTAGAGACAAGTTCATGTGAGATCAAACACAGACTTGAAAGAAACAGACCAAGCATATTATATTAATGAGAACAACAATGAAGAAAACTTACAACCATAGATGTGAGTGCAATAGCTTCATCAAGTTCCCCTTGTCCAAACCCTTTCTTAAACATTCCACGGACAGAATGTTGATGTTCCAGTTGACATATTCCTCATGAGATCATAAGTTATATGCTTCACAATACTTTCCATCCCCTTTCGCCATGATAAGGCCTGCTTATATAGGCTTGGAGAGGCCCAACCACTTGAGATATCTTTGGGGTGAGTTGAGGGTTTTACTCCTTCAGTTATGGATCTTCCCTAAGATCATGGCTTGACCGAGGATTCAAAACCAACCACCTTTAGATATTGAGGGGATCTTTCCCTCATTCTTCTCAACAAACCAAATTTCACCCAGAAAAGGTAGCGCTCCTCCAAAAGGGGCATCAGAGCATTATAGTGCTACCCAAAAGAAGGACAACAAGTGTCAATGCTCCTGACAGTGGTATCACTCCTCAAAAGTGGAATTAGAGCACTATAGTACTCCCCAAAGAAGGACATGGAGCGCCAGCGCTTCATGACAATGAATAGGGGAGTGCTCCCCTCTGAAACTCTTTTTTTAGTGTTTCTTTCAATGGCAAGAAACTTGTACTTCTAGTAGACTGATTCCTCCTCTTCAAAACTAGTCTTTGAGGTGTTCTAAGTGTCCCTGTCATGTTGTTGGAGGCACGACATAGGCAAGAGGGCAGTATGATGTTCACAAAACTTATAACGCTTGCGTTCGAGATGCGACACTTGCGACACTATCAAAGTGAGTAATTTTGAGGTGTAACAGTTCCCTATATCTAATCAATCATAAAACAACAATATCTAATCACAAGCAAGTATTCAAGACGAAACAAAGGAAAGACTAGTCAAAATCCTTCCTTAGTCGAGTCGTCATTTTTCTGTTATGAGAAATCTTACCTTGCGGATAGGATAAGATCCTTTTTGGACCAATACCACTTCTTTGGTACAAATATATAAGTATAAAAATTATTTCTACTTTCCCTTTAAATCCAACTCAACCAATCAAGAAAGAGAGGAACAAAAATGTGGCGTACCTTATTTCGATGTTTGTCCTCGCTACTGAAATCCTTGGGTTTGATTGCCAAGCTCCTCAACACAGATGAATTCCTACAAATACTTTGTAGAACACATGAACTTGAAGGGAATAGGCCAAGTTTATATTAATTGGAAAACCAATGGTAATTAATTACAAATCATGTTTGAAAATGTAGTAAATTATCCAATATCTCTTCATCCAACCCTTGCATGAAAATCTTGGTATAAAAATGATGAATTCTTTCTCCCAGGATCAAAGGTTTGACACCTAAAATCTTCCCCCATTTTTACTTTGAACCAACTTTGAATTTATAGGATTGGGAGGCTAAATCACCATGATATAATAAGGGAAATGGTTGAGTATATTCCTTCATATGTTGGGATTTTATCCTAATATAGTTCCATAGGATATGATTCGACCAAAAACAACCTCCTCCTTAAGAGTTGCCCGTTAAGAATAGTCAGGATGTGCCATATTTTTCTCTAACCAGACTGGAACTCCCTTTCAGTGAGAGAGAAAGCACCATCGGTGTCCCCTAATCAAGGAAGGGAGAGCATTGGTGCTCCCTCAACATGAGTAGGGGAAGGCCACCCTTCATAAATGCCCAAAATGGTCAAATTTCCCAAGAAAAAGGTGTGGTTTTGTACCTCACACGGTGGGTTTTCTCTTCCAAAGTAACTTAGTGATTGTGAAAAATGTGTTTCATGGTTTCAATAGGTTTTGACACTTAGAAAAGTGAATGTGAAACTTAGTAAGGTGCATACGACACTTGATACAGTGCATGCAGTTCATATCCCCAACATGAACCTACAATAGAAGTTGATATGATATGAAACACATCTCTATTAGAGTCATCGAGGCCAATCAGTCATGAATGAAGTGGATCTTGGCTAGGTCCACATGCACCCCATTATCATCCAAGATGTATCCTAAGTATTGAACTATATGGATGTAGAATGAACATTTCTCTAGAATGACGTATAACTTTTGTTCTCATAGGGTTCTCAAGACTTGTTGAATGAAATGCAAATGTTCTTCCTAGGCCTGTCTTAAGATGAGGATGTCATCCAAATATATGACCAAAAAGGAGTTTTTAAACAACCGCAATATATCATCCATCATCCTCATGAATGTCACAAGAGCATTAGTAAAGCCAAAAAGAATAACCAACCACTCAAAAATATCTTCTTTATATTTGGAAAACATCTTCCATACATCCATTTGTTTTATTGAAACCAAGTGGTATCCTGATTTCAGATCAGTCTTACTAAATCACTTCACACCCTTAATATTATTACAAATATCGTCAATTCGAAGAATCAGGTATTGGTTCTTGATAGTGATTTTTTTTAGGGCTCTATAACCAATACAAAGTTTCCATGTCCAATCCTTCTTCTGCACCAACACAACTGGGATTTCACAAGGTGATGAGATTGATTGAATATGGCCCTTTTGAGGGAGCACCTAAATTTGATACTTTATTTCCTCAGTCTCTAGAACGGATCATATCTATATTGGACCATTAGGTACGAGAGCACCAAGTATCAAATCAATGGCATGTTTAACCTGATATTGTACAGGCTCCCTTATAGGTAAAAATATGTCTCTATATTCCTCTACAACCTTGTCCACTTACTTTCACTATGTAGAGAGATCCTATGTTGAACCTATGGTGGTCATCATGAAATTTCGTTCATGTTCTTACCGAACACTAAAGAGTACAAACTTTGCAGTATTAGAGATGACATTTTGAAACAATTTTTCCAAGATCAATGAAATTGCAGTAGTCAGAACTACCTCTAGTACACTATAGGGTTGATCTCCCAAAGTATAAATGATACTACGGGCCATAACTCATAAAAAACATTACATTTCCACATATAGGTTTTTCCTAACAGAACATTAGAAACTTTGAGTGGGGAAACATCACACAATAGCTCATATTTGAAGGGCTTGATATCGTAGGATAGGCGACATTGCTAGCTCATTGCTAGTTGATGTGAAGTTCTCGTCCCCAGCTCAACCAATCAAAGGTGTATGGTTGGGGGTGTGGCATTGTTGACAACTTCAATATCTCGATGAACTTATATGAGATAAAGTCATTATGGCTCTTGTTGTCAACAATGAAATGTAGTGGGGTCCCCTTCACCCACACCTATGAGTGGAAGAGGTGCTCCCTCTCCTCAAGTTGCTCTAAATATTATGGTTGGATATTGGTAGTTGCGATGGTAGGACTAGGTTCTGTGTCTATGATCATATTTCCCTTATCTTGTTATGAATCAAAGTCTAACTCAAAGTCTGATTTTTTTTCTTTAACCTCAACAAAGAATGAATATTTTGAGTGGCGTTCATCAATGTTGTGCCAAGGGATTTTCTGGAACTCACAACACTTACTAGTGTCCTTCTTTAAATTGTGATTATCCTTCTTTTCTTATGGTTTAGAAAACTTATATTGAGGTTGTATTTCCTTTCTCTATCCCTTGTTCTATGAGTTAGGGACACCTTTACCATGATTTTGTTGTGGTAGATTTATAGACCTGGAATCTCACTTATTTCTCTACTTGAATTTCTCCTCGATTCTGACAGTGTATCAATAAATGTATCCCTGTGAAGAGATGTCCAATAAATCCATCTTTGTGTACACCATTCTGGTAGTTCAAAACTTGATATCACTCAGAGTCTCGAATACCCATATTTGAGTAGAAGATATTGATGTACACCTGCACCGTCTGGTCTCTCTCCTATGACAAAGTTGTACATCTCATGTATTAGTATCCAATAAGGTACAAATTATCCTTGAGGATGTTAAAAAAGTCCATGACCCAAGTGATCTCTATCACTAATGTTGTAAACTCATTCATGTTTTGTCTCTCCTAGCAACCTTCCCAGCAATTTCTTACATGGAAAAGGGATTTAAGGAGCACGAATGTGATCTTTTCGATGTCAAAGTTTTTTTGGATAGTGTACTAACTCTATACTATATTTAAGCATTTTTCCAAAGCATCTACAACTATATTTCCTTAAAATAAAGGGATTTCAAGGTGAACTTGTACATTTAGGGGCATAACTCTCTTGAAATGGTTTCTTGGTGAAGCTTTCTCAACCATCGTTCTCAATTGTTGAGGATATAGGTGAATTTGTCCACCATTTAATTCCTTTGTTGCACGGGGGATACTTCTCCATCATCTCTCTTTTCACTCACCATGGGAGGATTCTTGGGATGGAAAAAGTGGTTGTCCCCTAGTGAAACTAGCTCGAGCCCCAACTCTCTATACCCTAACCTTGTTAGGGACATGCCCCAAGAAAAAACAAGGAGAATATTTCTCTCATACCACTAATTCAGATTGTACAAGGAATGAGATGAAACACACAAAAAAATATAACATATTGCACAATGATACAATGAAAACCCAACTTTTATTAATGAATAAAATATCATAATACTATAGAACACAAGCTGGCTGGAATTGTGGTAATTTATCTCTAAAGAGAGGGAGATCTCGGTTGTGCTCATTCACAAAAGATAATACAAGAGGTGGAAAGAATGAAATTTTAACATAATGAAAGAACATTTTAACATAATGAAAGAACACTAAAGGTAAAAAACCCTAACCTACGGAGGTAAAACACCAAGAGGTTTGTGGTGCTCGAGGTGGTTAGTTGATACATCAACTTTCTGAGGGTGCAAGTTTTGCATACAATCTCTATTTCGGGTGCATAGTAGCTTGTGGGAAATATGTAACTAAGTACTACAATGTTAAAGAATGGATTGAGTGTGTCGTGGAAAAACCCAGACCCTTGAATTTCCCAAAAAAATATTGTTTCAGGGGATCAAAATGACATTGGAAGTTTATGACCAATAAAATCATAACAAAGCTACCAATAAAATGTATGCATGTTGTGGTTAATGATAGCTATGAAGAGTATGCTACAATAGGGAACACCTCTCATTATGACCGAGTTATTAATGATCTTCAAAATGCTAATCATAGTATAGATGCTTTTGACATTGTACCAAATGCATCTGTTGACTTAGGGTGTTATGAAGATCGAATTATCCCTTTTGAAAACCCAAAAGATAATCAACAGATTAGAATATTAGCGGGCGACAGTTTCAGATCTGCAACAAATACTAAGGGCAACCATCAACATTCCATTTTGCAGACAAAAGGACATTGCAACAAATATGAAGAGGAACATGATGAGCTGAAAATTCCAGATCAGCAGTCCATCATATATGTTTCTCCGACAGAGGTTGAGAAGTATGCATTTAATATGGAGATCAATGAAAACAACATGCAACGACATTTCAGTCTTCAATTGGAACAACTGCTTGAAGAGGTATTTCCTTATGACTTTCATGACCCTATTGTTGATTATTTGGAATCCATAAAGATCAAAGTATTCTTGTCAGATGACAGTTGGCCCTATCATTTGTTCAAACCACTTTTATGTTGGCTATGCATTCCATTGTTTTTTGGGTCAAGATCAAGAACAGGTTCAGTAAATCAATTTCTGATATGGCTTCATTGGAAGCATGAGTTTACTTGTTAAGAATCAATACAATTTTTAATGTAGGAGTAGATAAGAGAATAAGTCATTCATCTGAGAAAGTAGAATCTTTCAATTATTTGTTGTTGAATAAGTAGAGCAGGCTATAGGTGGGCTACATGCAGGCTATAAGGTGGTAGGGGATCAGTTCTAAAGGAAAAATGACTCCATATCCCAATGGTAAAGGCTACAAACAAGTTATAGGTTTTCAAAAGATCAGTTGCACAGGCCAAATGACTCCATAGCCCAACAGGAAAGGCATTGGATTTGAGGTTCTTGAAACCTCACAAGGAGGTGTTCATCCCCAGAAGGAGCCATATGTTATCTCCTCAAATAACATAGGCAAATTTGTTTATTTTAGGTGATAGGAAGTCATTGAAAAATACATTTCAAAAATTTTCAAGGTTCATTTTTTAGAGCTTTAAGTATGTAATAAAGTTTGAAAAACATTTGATTTGGTTTTCCCTTCAAAAAAGTAAAAACTCAGGTTTCAGTGGCTAACATATTTTCCAAAAGGTCTTCTAAGCCACTGAAATCCTTAGCTTTCGGTGGCTTAGACGCGAAATTCGGGGCTCTCTTAGCCACTAAAATTGCAGAAAAGTCTGTTTTTACTACGCCGAGTCATCATTTGCAAATGATGATTCTGAGAGACTGGAGAATCATTTTGAGAAACGGTCGGAGGTTTTTGTTTATAACATGTCATATAACAATAACCTCTCTCATTTTTCGTACAAGTGTCATATATTGGGAGAATCAAATTCATCTCTAAGCCCTAATTTTTGGATCTCAAAATTTCATTGTTTGACACATGTTTCTTAAATGCAGATCCAGGGAAAAAGAAAACGAATCTCAAATAAATGAGAGAGGTTTTTTCTCAAAACAAACTAATATACAAAATTTTCTTCCAGTTTTTACACAACAGTTTTGGTTTGAGAGATATGGGTAAATCTTTGAGAAGCATATTTCCAGAAATTTCTGTCTTTTTGAGCCACCTCACAAATTCGAATTTGAGATAGGAGAAGAGGTTATCAGATCCATCTTTTGAGGATCTTGAAATTGTTTGTAAAGGATATAAAGTCAAGAACATTTGATGAACAAAGGGTTCGATTTTGGAGACTAGATTATTGTATTTCGTGTTGAGACACTTTCTTTAATATATGAGACTTGCAAGCTTCATTCATTGATGTTATCAGATTGCCTCTTTCTCATCTTTCTATGTTTATGAGTGAATTTCATTCTCTGTCTATTCTTATATAATCCATAGGTGACTGTCATCTCACTATTTGATTATTTGGCAAAGGATCATAAGCTATTGTACTAGTTTCTAGACCCATCATACCTATTGTTTTATATATGTGTGATCTAGTTTATGTGATTAGATTTTGTTCTATATGATACATAACCTGTCTGATAATAGCTCTTGAAGGCCTTGCAATTTTCAATATACCTAGACTATATTGAGAGTAAGATTCAATGAGTTAGTTATCCATCTTGATCCAATTATATATTCAACATTGAGAAAATAGTTCAGTTACCAGGCATCTTCGAGCTAGAACCTAGAAGAGTTTCCTGGAGTGATAACAGATACTACGGGCCAATAATCATAAACAACATGACATTTATACATATACGTTTTTCCTAAAAGAAAATTATAAACTTTGAGTGGGGAAAAATCACATAATATCTCATCTTCTAAGGGCTTGATACCGTAGGATAGGCGACATTGCTTTCTCATTGCTAGTTGATGCGAAGGTCTCGTCCCTAGCTCAACCAATCAATGGTGTATGATTGGGGGTGTGGCAATGTTGAAAGATTCAATATCTCGATGACCTCAGATGAGATAAATTCATTATGGATCTTGTTGTCAACAATGAAATGTATCGGGCTCCCCTTCACCCACACATGTGAGTGGAAGAGATGTTCCCCCTCCTCAATTTTCTATGAATATTATGGTTGTATATTGGTAGTTGCGATGGTACGAATAGGTTCTTCATCGATGATCAACTTTCCCTTATCTTGTTATGAATCAAATTCAAACTTAAGGTATGACATTTTTTCTTTAAGCTCAACAAAGAATGATTATTTTGAGTGGCATTCATCAATGTTGTGCCAGAGGATTTTTTGGAACTCACAACACTTACTAGTGTCCTTCTTTAAATTGTGACTATCCTTATTTTATTATGGTTTAGAAAACTTATCTTGAGGTTGTATTTCCTTTCTCTATCCCTTGTTCTATGAGTTAGGGCCACCTTTACCATGCTTTTGTTGTGGTACATTTATAGACCTGGACCGTCACTTATTCCTCTACTTGAATTTATGTTTGATTCTGATAGTGTATCAATAAGTGTATCCCTGTCAAGATATGTCTTCAGAACTATATATCACTCAGATTCTCTAATACCCATCTTTGAGTAGAAGATATAGAATATATTGGTGTACACCTACACTGTATGGTCTCTCTCCTATCAAAAAGTTGTACATATCATGTATTAGTATCCAATAAGGTAGAAATTATCCTTGAGGGTGTTAAAAAAGGCGATGACCCAAGTGCACTCTATCCCTAATATTGTAAACTCATTAATGTTTTTTCTCTCCTAGTAACCTTCCCAACAATTTCTTACATGGGAAAGGGATTTAAGGAGAACGAATGTGATCTTTTTTATGTCAAAGCTTTTTCCAAAGCATCTACATCTATATTTCCTTCAAATAAAGGCATTCCAAGGTTAACTTGTACATTTAGGGGCATAACTCTCTTGAAATGGTTTATTGCTGAAGGTTTCTCGGTGAAGGTTTCTCAACCACCGTTCACACTTGTTGAGGATATAGGTGAATTTTACCACCATTTAATTCCTTTGTTGCACGGGGGATACTTTTTCATCATCTTTCTTTTCACTCGCCATGGGAGGATTCTTGGGATGTAAAAAGTGGTTGTCCCCTAGTGAAACTAGCTCGAGCCCCAACTCTCTATACCCTAACCTTGTCAGGGACATGCCCCAAGAAACAAAAAGGAGAATATTTATCTCATACCACTAATTTAGATTGTATAAGGAATGAGATGAAACACACACAAAAAAAATATAACATATCGCACCATGATATAGTGAGAACCCAACTTTTATTAATGAATAAAATATCATAATACTATAGAACACAAGTGGGCTAAAATGGTGGTAGTTTATCTCTAAAGAGAGGGAGATGTCGGTTGTTCTCATTCACAAAAGATAATACAAGAGGCCAAAATAATGGCCTTTTAACATAATGAAATAACAGTAAAGGTAAAAAACACTAACCCGAGGAGGTAAAGCACCAACATGTTTGTGGTGTTCGAGGTGGTTAGTTGATACATGAACTTTCAGAGGGTGCAAGTTTTGCATACAATCTCTATTTGAACTTGTTGGAAAACTCTAACTAATTAATACAATGTTATAGAATGGATTTAACGTGTTGTGGAAAAACCCAGACACTTGAATCAAAATGACGTCATAAGTTTATGACCCATAAAATCGTAACAAAGCTACCAATATAGAGAACAATGTTGAATGAGTGAAACAAGAGCTACCAATATGGAGAACAATGTTGAGTGATTGATAATTTCGAAATCATAAGTTATGAAGTTCAATTAGAAAATAAATAAATAAACTCAAATTTATATACACTCAAGAATTTATTTTCTTATTTACTCTTACTTCAAGAATTTATTTTCTTATTTACTCTTACTTTTGAAAACATAACTTTTACCTTTTCAATTTCTGAAACTTTTAAATAACATTTCATTTTGGTGTTTGAAAATAAATTTATGAACTTTACTATTTAAAACTATATATTATATTAATTACATAAGACAACAATATAAACATATTCACTAGTTACTTTGCACCTATTCCATTTACTACTTTATTACTTTTGTTAAAATCATATTGATGGGATACGTAGAGTCTAACTTCTTAATCTTTGATTTATATTATTGTTTTTTTGGAGTAGAAGTAAAAAGCTCATTATGAATATGTAGATTTCCACATTTATACTATTAGCTTTCAAAATATATTTTTATTTTTCTACTCATTTTTTTTTTATCAATCCCATAAAACAATACAAGTTTCTTTTAACAATCCCATAGCACATTATTAACCTGACGTGGAGGTAGTAATTGGGAGAATGAATTATGCAGTTAGAAAGACAATTCCATATAAGAAAACGAGATTCTCAGATTATCAGACACTCATACTTTGTTGGTGGTTGAAACAACGCCTCTGTTATTACAAATTATAATTATGTAAATATATATAAAATATCATGAATACGTGTAATTCTTGAAGTCATTCTTCCATTATAATTATGTAAAAATATATAAAATATCATTAATACGTGTAATTCTTGAAGTCATTCTTCCAGAACACTCTGACCATCCCACAAAGTGATTACTTATTAAATTTAAAAAAGATAAATGGTGAAAATATTAATGTAAATTGAGAAAATGTAAACATTGAGTTTTCTCTTAAAGGAAATATTATTGCCATGACTTGAAAGACTAAGATAAATGGAGAAAATATTAAAGTAAATTGAGAAAATGTAAATGTTCAGTTTTCTCTTCACAATGAGTTCAAAGACTACGGGTCACTTTCAACATTGAGTTTAGAATTGAAATTATACATCATCGAAGGCTGTTAACCATATGAACTTATGAGAGATTAAAAAAGAATAAGAGCAAATTTTTCCGTGAACAGTTTATTTAAAGAATTTAATTGTTAATATTATAAAGTTTGTACTTTTAATTTTTTTTGGTTGGTTAGTTTGTTTAATAGGGGCTAGTATGTAGAAAAGAAATAGGGATTTTTGAGATTATAACAATTGAAACGGGAAACGTGTCTAGTTTTTAATGGAGGAAGTTGTAATTTTAAAATTATATCCATTTCAGCTGTTAGATTCGACAGCGTTGAAAAAGAAAAAATCAATTGCTGATTAGTCTATGCCGAAGATGGATAAAAAACCTACAGAATACAGAACCACAAGCCTTTGCCCATGTTAAATTGACGATTTCTGCGAAATAGAGGTTTCTTTTTTTAAGTTTCTTTATGAATCAAATAACTCTAAATTCGTCAGGGTTTCGAGGACATCCCGAAAAACAAACACAGAAAAATTTGTCATTCAGAAAAAAACACATGAAATATATCTCATTAGATAAATTTCCCTTACGATGGCATACGCACGGGATAATTGAATATGAAGGATTAAAAATTCTCGGGGTTCATTGTCAGAGATCGAGTTTTTAATAATAGGTAAAAAAATATTGTATGATATACAGTTTAAATCATCAATTTTTTTTTTGGAGGTGTAGGATAGTGGGGTGACAGAGTATGTTGTTAAGGTACTTTGTGATGTTAAAGTCATTTGCGGGGACAAAAAATCTATTCATATTAAGAGTTGTTGTAGCTCAGACTGAATGCCATCCTCTAGTGATTTTGACTACTTAAATGCCCCTAAGTTAATTTACTAAATCTAATTTTAACATAAACCCTAATTAAGGTTTATAAATAAAATTTTCAGTTCATTGTGATTGTGCTAGTATATGCACATATTAGTTAATAATGCTTCCAATATTGTACCAATATTCCGATAGTCCAACAAAAGTCAGCTAAAGTGAGCTATGTTAAGATCATATGCCTACAGATAGAAATATCAGAGGTTGATTGTTAGGCTCCTCCTTGGATAGGACAACCCGAATTTCGTGGAAACATATGTGAGTGACTCCTCTTCATTAGATTTGACACAGATATATGACAAGGGACGATCTCGGATATGGATAGGAGTCCTCGGGTTGTCTTGCATATCAACAGAATAGATGATCAGATGATCATTTGCTTGAAATCGAAACAACAATGGCTTTAGTTATAATGAAGAATACAAAAGGTTGTAATTATGTTGCTGAGTGTACACTTAGTAGAAATGTAAAAATTTATAATTTCAAGTAAGTTTGCTAATCAGTAGAAGGTGGCAATTAGATAGTCACACAGTAATTTTTTAATTATATTAAGTAAATGTTAAAAAGTAAACAGGTTAATCAACATCTTCAAAAATGCAAGAAAGTTATGAATATACAATTTCATTCATTGATTTAAAAGGACTAAAAAAAATATAACAACATCTTCAATTGATAACCATAAGTATAAGCATTTAGAGATAATTGCAGTGATCAAACTCAGCTTTTATGCTACAGCTATAAAATGACCAACTAATAGAATTACCAGCTATATTGTCTTAAAAAAACCCTTTACCGCAGTTTCCAAAGTCTATGTTTCATATAATACTGCAGTTGGCTCTCATCCCCGGCATCTTTGTACAATGCAAGTTGTTGATGGTTTACAAAATCGTCCTCGCTAAGCCAGTTCTCACCAAGGGATTTAAGATCCCGGTTCCCCCACAAAACCTCAAATTTTTCCTTCGTAGATACACAGACTTCATCTTTCAAGTCCAGAGAGGGGCTCGGTGGAATGCCGAGGTCGTCGTCTGAAGCCTCCAGAAGATGACAAAGATCAAATTTGGCGTCGGAATCTAGGTTTTGGTATTCATATCTTCTAGAAATATTGGAAGCAGCCAAATTATCCTCAAAGTGGGAGGAGAGATTATATTTGGAAATAATGGAGTAAGCGCGTTAGTTCGTAATTCACTGTTTGTAGAGTCTAGTTGTTTGTGGTTTGCATGTAATCGATTTAGTAGAATTTGCAGATCCCTCCTCTGGTAGAGTGCGGCGGCACACTACTCGACCTTTCCGCACAACGAAAAATGGAAAGTTTCTGTAGTCAAGCTGAAGTTCAAGTGCGGAAATATTTAAACATTCCTGCAGCCAAAGTGCATCGGTAGGTGCAGACTCCCTGCACTCCAATAGTTGGATGAGGTGCGAAAATACCTCTGTTTACACAGGTCGCGTGAGGTCGTGGAGGTTTTGAAAATCGTGAAGGTTATAATTTCATGAGTGGAGTTTGAATGCATGCGTGGAAAGCAGGAGTTTTTTTCTTGGTGAAGCGCAAGTTTCTGTTTTTACATGCGAGCTGAAAGTTTTATGTTTTTAAAGTTCTATGTTTTTATATGCGATCTGAAAGTTTTATGTTTTTACATGTTAGTGGATTTTTTTTTTAAAGAGTGGAGTTATAAACGTTTTATTAAAGTGAAGAGATATAAACTTGTATGGGAGTTATGAAAGGTAGATATAAGTGTAATGAGGTGGATATTTAAAAGTAGATTTTTAATCAAAGAGGGTTTTATTTTAGACTTTATTAAAAGGTGGATTTTTTTTTAAGTTTATTAAAAGTGGATATCTTTTTTTATAAAAGGGTGAGGTTCCTAGGTGAAGACGGAGTTATAATTTTTTTTTTTTTTAAGTGGATATTTTGGATATTAACAAAGTTATAAGTTAATGCATGATTTAAAGGTTGATATATGCATGTGAAATTTATATATTATTTTTATATATAAAGTGATTTAAGGTTTTTTTATATTTCTTTTAAGAAAACTAAGGCCAAGGTAGAGAAGGATCGATGGTATCCAAAGGCAGAGCGACAGAAAGTTGTATATCTTTGGTGATTCCCTTGTAGAGAATATTTTGCAAAGATGGTGAATCTTCTGGCAGAAGCCTACCTCAACGAAGCTAATAAGTTAGATGGCTCGAATTTCATTAACTAGAAATTCAAGATGCAGACGCTCATGGAAAGCTATGGTATCTAGAACATTGAGAAGGGAACTGAAGTGAAACCTGATGCGGCTGCAAGTGCAACAACATCACAGATCCAAGATTATGAATACCTCCGTTTACTCTGCTTGGCTTCGTCTCGGCGAGGAGGTAGATTCTGAAACAAGAAAGGTATTTTAATATTTATCAATTTCAGGATAAGTTTAGGTCAGTTAATTAATCTATTAGGTTTATCATGACCGTGAACGATATTTCTGTGTAAGCAGACGTTTGTGAACGAAGTAAATGGGATTCCATGGAGTAAATGGTCTGTCCACAGAACAAAGAAAGAGATTAACAATAGCAGTTGAACTGGTAGCAAATCCTTCAATAATTTTCGTGGACGAACCAAGGACTGGATGCAAGGGCTGCAGCTATTGTTATGAGAACGGTTCGAAACACTGTCGATACTAGACGAACTGTTGTTTGCACCATTCACCAACCCAGCATTGATATATTCGAAGCCTTCGATAAGGTATATTTAAACGGTTCACAGAAGGTATAGACGGTATATGTAAGTATTTAAGCTATTCACAAACGTTATCCACGGTATATGCATTTTTTTTTAATTAGGATTGACATTATCAAATCGCAACTCTAATTCTAGGTATGTATGGCTCCTGTTCGCAACTCTAATTAAGTTTAGATTATAAATTTTTCATTGATTCTCCATGTTTATTAAGTTTAGATTATAAGTTTTTCATTGATTCTCGGACATATGAACATGGTTTTATATTTATTTATTATTATTATATATATATATATGGTAAACCACTCTTTTATCATTAACGATTTAAAGAATATGACTGTAAATTTATGTCAATAATTTATATACGACTTCTTACACATCTTTTATATAATTTAATTTTATAAAAAGGTGTTTAGAAATTTTATGCTAATGAGAGATTTTACATTTAAATAAACATATGAATGTACTTGTTAAGTAAATATATGTAGGTAGTGATATTAAGTTTAGTTAAGTAAATAAAGATATTGATATTTGGATTTATAATTGTTTTAGAATACATTTTATGGGAGATTTGATGTGGAAATTTGTTATAAAGTTTAAAAACTAGATATTATTTTTTTTGTCAAATTTAATATTAATATTATAAATAATAATTTTATTAAAATATAAAAGATAGATATTATTGTATTTTTTTAATTTAATATTAATAATATAAATAATAATTTGATATTATATTTGGATTTATAATTGTTTTAGAATATATTTTATGGGAAATTTGATGTGGAAATTTGTTATAAAGTTTAAAAACTAGGCGTCTCCTTATTGGAATCGGTGGATTAATCAACCTTTCTAGGTTTTGTCTAATTCTTACTTAACGCCCATCCTCAAAATCTCTATCAGATCAATTCCACGTCCACAAAAAATCTAATCTTTAATTCGTAAAAACTGAAACAAAAAATCTACTTTAGTTCGTAAAAACTGAAACTTTAAAATTAGAGTACTCCATTTCTTATTTGGGTAGAATAACAAAATTTAATTTTATAACAAACTTCTTTATAGTTATTAGTAATATAGTTTTAGTTAATAATATAAAAAAATAAATTTTCCAATCCATGCAAAGGACAGTGCATGCAAAGCATTTCTTTTCACAATATTGCTTAACTTTTCATAGTTCGATGATCCTGTAAAAATGTGTGAAAAAACTCGCAATATCACTTAACTTTACATGGTGGAATGAAGATTATAAATGCGACGACGCAGTGCATGCAAAGCATCATATACACTTTCTTCTTTTTTATTATTAATTTTTTTTTTATGTAAGGATGAAGAGTATAAATGTGAGTGCACATTGCATGCAAAGCATGATAAGCACTTTCTTTTTTATTATTATTAAAAAAATGGTAAGATAGTGAAATCAATTCAACTATAAGTTACACGAGTCTTCCAGAAATAAAAATTTCACAATATTCCTTAACTTTTCATAGTTGGATGATCCTGTATAAATGTGTGAAAAAACTTGCAATATTACTTAACTTTTCATGGTAGAATGAAGATTATAAATGCGACGGCACAGTGTATGCAAAGCATCATATCCACTTTCTTCTTTCTTTATTATTAATTTTTTTTAAGACAGTGAAATCAATTCAACTATCGTTTCAATCAAGCTACAAATGCATTCCAGAAATAAAAATCTCACAATATTGCTTAATTTTATGGTTCGATGATCCTATTTAAATAAATGTATTTAACTTTTCATGGTGGGATGAAGTGTATGAATGCGACAACAAAGTGCATGCAAAGCATCATCATTGACACTTTGGTTTTTTTATTATTAAAAAAATTGTAAGATAATGAAAGAGTGTTTTGTTCTTAGTGAATCTATGGGAATGGCAATTTTGAAATGTAAATTCAATATCTGTATATCATTTCGATTCATTTTAATTGTATAGGGATATCTTTTATCTTGATTTATAATTTTGGTGGTATATGGATACAAATTTTGTTATATTATTATATTTGGAGTGCTTTTAAACTATTTAGCATTGTTTTTTAAATTTTAATAGTTAAAGTTTTGGTTGTATATCGATACAAATTATATTATATTATTATATTTAGAGTTAGTTTGAACTATTTAGGATTGTTTTTAAAATTTTAAATTTGAATAGTTAAAGTAGTTGTAAGTTCAGAAGTCAAGAAATACAATCATAAATATTAAGTTTACGAATTAGCAAATATGAAATTTATGAATGAATAAAGGGATTTTTTTATCTTTGTTCAATTTGGTTTGAGTAATGTTGATGGTTTTGGATCACTAGAAATTTATTATTGTGATGTATTTCTATTGTTTTCAATTGAATTGTAGACTATAGAATTTGTGATTGTGGAGAAATACGACAGTGCATGTCAGACCTTGTAGGGACCGTGATCTCACTCCATCATGTGATATTGGAGAAATTATATTTTTGAGGGATTGAGGCAATTCCAATCATGAGAAGAAGGAGAAGTGTGGATGACTCAAATGAGGGTGTGATGTTGGATAGAGTTATCTGAATGTGTGAATGAAGCATGCCTCTAGTGCTAGGATTGAGTAGATGCTGTAAGAGGAAATACAAATCTAATCTTGAATAACTCTAGGTAGAGGTTGTGGAGAATGGGGAATTGGAGATAATAAATTGCAAGACCAAATGGAAATGGAGACATTGGAATTTTCTAGGCATGTACCTATGAAACACTAATGGAGTGGATAAAAAGTATGCCAAAATATTTAGCTATGCATATGACAATGGCTAAAGAGGAACAAAAAATGGAGACACAAAAATGAGATTTGGAATTGAGAGAAGATCATCAACTAGGACCATTAATATATTTTTAATAGTGTAATGTATTAATAGTTCTATATATATATATATATATATATAGTGTAATGTATTAATAGTTCAATTGGTTCAATTAATATACTAATAGTGAAAATGGTTCAATTAATAGTGTAATGTATTAATATATTTTTAAATTTATTAAGTAGCCAAAATAATTTAAAAAATAAATAGATTAAGATAGATTTATAATTCCTTGTTTATAATTTCTATACATTTATTTTCCCCACTTCTATTATATTATATAGATTTACTTTTTCACAGTGTTATGAAAGGTTCGTTCACAGTGTTATAATATGGAAATTATATATTTGAAATTGTTCTTTACTAATTTGTATTTTTACCATACATTTTATGGAAAAGTATAAATCATTTTATACAAAGTAAAAGATGATTCCATACGTCGCATTGTGACTAACATTTCCCAACATCGCACTGTGACAAACATTTCTCAATGTCCCCATGTGATGAACTTTTTCGAGCATCATAATGTGACAAAAAAATATTGACGCCACATTATAACGACCATTTTCCCAACGTTGCAAAAGTAAAAGATGATTCTACATTGTTTCAAGTGTCTCCAAACATTGCATTATGATGAACATTTCCCTACGTCGCATTGTGACAAACATTTCCCAACGTCACAATGCGACGACCATTTACCAATGTCGCATTGTGATGAACGTTTCCCATCGTCACAATGTGACAAACATTTCCCTTTTGTTATCAATGTCCATAGGAAAAATATAAATCATTGTCTAAAAAGTAAAACATGATTCGATACATCTCATTGTGACTAACATTTCCATTGCATTATGCTGAACATTTCCATTCCATTGTGACTAACATTGCATTATGATGAACATTTTCCTACGTCGCATTGTGACAAACATTTCCCAATGTCGAAATGTGACGACCATTTACCAATGTCGCATTGTGACGAATGTTTCTCATCGTCACAATGTCACGAACATTTCCCTTTTGATATCAATGTCCGTAGGAAAAATATAAATCATTGTCTAAAAATTAAAGCATGATTCCATACATCCCATTGTGACTAACATTTCCATTGCTTTGTGACTAACATTGCATTATGATGAACATTTCCATACGTCGCATTGTGACGAATGTTTCTCATCGTCACAATGTGACAGACATTTCCCTTTTGTTATCAATGTCCGTAGGAAAAATATAAATCATTGTCTAAAAAGTAAAACACGATTCCATACATCTCATTGTGACTAACATTTCCATTGCATGGGACTACCGTTGCATTATGATGAACATTTCCCTACGTCGCATTATGACGAACATTTTCCAACATCGCAATGTGATGACTATTTAACAATGTCTCATTGTGACGAACATTTCCCATAGTCACAATTTGATGAACATTTCCCTACGTTGCATTCTGACGAACATTTTCCAACGTCGCAATGTGACGACCATTTACCAATGTCGCATTGTGACGAACATTTCCCATCGTCACAATTTGATGAACATTTCTCTTTTGTTATCAATGTCCTTAGGAAAAATATAAATCATTGTCTAAAAAGTAAAACCTAATTCCATACATCTCATTGTGACTAACATTTCCACTGCATTATGATGAACATTTCCCAACGTCACATTGTGATGAACAACACATTTACGGTTGTCCCAATGCAATAAACTATATATATATATATATATATATATATATATATATATATATATATATATATATCGTAGATTAGGCATAGTCATTGTCATGGTCATCATCAATTGGAGTTAACTATCGTGATGGTGAAGCATAGGCTATCACTCTGAACTATCGTCATTATCATGGTGATGGTCATGGTCAATGTTTTCTATGTATGTAATATTGTATTTTTACTTTATTACTTCAATATATTAATGTACTATTATAAATTAAATATTGTTTTAATGTTTTAATGCTTTATTAATGTATTAATTAATGATATTTTATTAATGTATTGTTTCATAATGTATAAATATTTTATTAATACATTAATTTATTAATTAAGAATATATAAATATATTAACTATAATATATTTAAACACCATAATAATGACTTAATATATTATTATAATTTATTACTTAATGTATTTGTTAGTGCTTTATTAATACATTAATTAATAATTTATAAATATGTTATTTATAAAATATTTTAACATTATAATAATGAGTTAATACATTATTATAATATATTAATTTGGGTGATATATTATTAAAGTATTAATGTATGGTTACTTTATTAATATATCATTACCTTATTAATTAATCTATTATTTTATTATTGTACAAATATTTTATTAATGTATTAGTACTTTAATATAATAGTTTTAATATAATAATTTAATGTATTGTTTATTACTTTAATACTCTTTAATGTATTAATGTTTTATTCATGTATTACCTTATAAATGTTTTACTTTATTATTATGGTATAATAATGTATTAATAATAATAATATATTACTTTAACATTAATATATTATTATTATTGTATTAATACATTAATAAGGTAGCATATTAATAATACATTATTAAAGTATAGTTAATATATTATTATAATTTATTAGGTAATGTATTTGTTAGTGTTTTATTACTACATTTATAATAATGAGTTAATACATTATTATAATGTATTAGTAATATATTAATATTTTAATAATGTATAGATATTTTTTTAATACATTAATTCTTTAGTATTAATGTTTTAGTATATACTATTATAATTTATTAGGTAATGTATTTGTTTGTGTTTTATTATTACATTTATAATAATGTGTTAATACATTATTATAATTTATTAGTAATATATTAATATTTTAATAATGTATGGATACTTTTTTAATGTATTAATTCTTTATTATTAATGTTTTAGTATCAAAATTTATGTTTTATTTATAAAATATTTAATACATTAATGTATTTCATATATTTCATATATTAATTTATTAATACATTAATGTATTAATATATTAATAATGTTTTACTAATGTACTAATGTATTTATTAGTAATAATGCTTTAATGTATTAATGATGCTTTAATATATTAATGTATTTAATGTATTAATACAATAATGTATTAAACCATTAATGTATACATTAAATATATTAAATACATTAAATACATCGATACATTAAATATATTGATACATTAAATACATTAATGTATTAAATACATTGATACATTAATGTATTAATACATTAATAAATTAAAGCATTATTACTAATTAATATATTAATGTTTAATACATTAATTAATGTATTAAAGCATTAATATATTAATAAATTAAACCATTATTACTAATTAATACATTAATATATTAATGTATTAAACATTAATCCATTAAAGCATTATTATTAATACATTAATACATCAATACATTATTACTAATTAATGTATTAATTAATACTACTTAATACATTAATACATTATGAATAGATTAATATATTAATGTATTAATACATTAAAGCATTAAAACAATAATAAATTAAAGCATTATTATTAATTAATACATTAATTAATTAATGTATTAATGTATTTAATGTATTAATGTTATTTCAGGCATGTCGGCAGTCAACTAGCAACAACCACTTTTATGTAAAAAGTGGTTGATATACCCCGATTGGTGCCATTAATTTAAAAAGGTGGAAAATGACGTCCATCGGCGTATATCAACCACTTTTTATATAAAAGTGGTTGTTGCTAGTAACTATTATAAGTGAAATTCAACCACTTTTTACATAAAAGTGGTTGTTGCTAGTAACTATTATAAGTGAAACTTGTCGCGACAATCTCTTCCTCAACGCTTCTCATGAATCCCTTTACAAGATCCTCATTGGGGGCGCATTCTTCATCGTCGTCGTCATCAACTAATGTTTTATCCAATTGCAGAAGATAAAGAAACCGCTTTGTTTCTTTGTTGTGTATTCGTTTTGGCTCCCGGACATCAATGGCGTCCGCTAGAGCCTCGGGCTCTCGGCCACATTTTCTGAGCATCTCAGACATGAATGAAAAATAGTCCCAAGATTCGAAGACGGAACACAACTATGTTACATAGACGAGAGGATGATGATATTTCGGCTGCAGCGGAGAACTGCTTTTCCTGCTATTTTAGTGTAACAAACCTCCAGTTTAGTTACAACACCAAACCTCTCATAACAATTGCAATTTTTTTTTGTGTGTGTGCGTGTGTACAAGGGTAATAAAGATGTTATACTCTGCA
The DNA here is from genome assembly GCA_009831015.1 of Picea engelmannii. Classification (NCBI taxonomy): domain Eukaryota; kingdom Viridiplantae; phylum Streptophyta; class Pinopsida; order Pinales; family Pinaceae; genus Picea; species Picea engelmannii. The sequence continues at coordinate 399,156 of ML780933.1, forward strand.
TCGCAACACGACGACAAACATGACGCATGTAACTACGACAACAACCTAACGACCTAAGACCCACATCAAGCGTCTCGAAGCAATGAACGACAATCAACCGATGAAAAATAAGACTGACTACCCGCCCATCCTACCCTACAATGGTTAGGACCTCCAGGACACATAAGAAATTGTAACAGCCATAAACTTCTAACATCATTAAGTTTCATAAACATTTTATAAAGTAAACTGAAACAATAACTTGATAGCATTATAATGATTTTCATAACAGCAACTTCTGTAACTTATATTTATCAATAAATACTGAATTCATGAGAGGAAGAAATAAATACATAACTAAACAAAGTACCTGGTTCTGATGCTAATTTTTGTTGTCTTTGTGCCTTGTTGTTGCCTTCCTGCTACCTGCTCCTCAAATCAATCCTGCCACAAACAGGAAAATAACTACCCAAAACTACTGTCCTCCCTGCCAACTAGGAAAACTACCTAGCTTCAGGATATCTACGGATATCCTGGCCCTCCGTGCCCAAAACCTCCAACAACTCAGTGCCTCCCCTGATCAAAGCCACAATCCAAACTCTGTGCTCACAGCAAGTCCAAAAGTCCTTAGAAAATCTCTGCTCATAGCAAACCGCAGTCCTCCCAATGCCCCCTCCGTCGACTGATTTCCCCCCCTTATTCCTCCTTCACCGACTCCTGCAGTTACTCCTTCAACCACCCTCTGTCCTTCGTCCTTCGTCATGAGTTAATGTTTTATCTTCTTGGGATCCATGGCTATCCCTCTCTGCATATGCCACCATTTTTATATCATTTTTCATTGATCTTTTAATTGTATTTCACAGGTCATTAAATGTGATCTGTAGTTTGAATTATTACTTAGTTAACCACAATTAATTTCTTTTAATTAATTTCACTTATAATCTTTAAGCATGTATCTAATTAGGGTCGTTACATACACCCACTCTTCAAGAAACTTCATCCCGAAGTTTAAGGGATCTGAGGGTACAAAGGAAAGAGCATGGTTCACACATTCACAATAAGTAACTGCGTTATCAGTAAATAAGTCTAGAAGCTCATACATACTAGTGTATATGTACAAGAAATGCATGTGTAGCTAGTACATGCAAGTCTCGTGGATGTACTAATAATCAAACTGTCATCCTTTAGTAATTTATGTATGCATTCAATCCAGTCAGCAAGACTAGTCTTTTGCATTTTATTTAGTATGGTTCATGTAGTCATTGAATCTTACCAGTTTCAAGCCTTCAATAGAAGCTTCCCACAACATTTCGTCGGTTTCAGGTGTCTATTCTACCCGAAACTTCATTAACAACATTGCTCAAGGAAAAATTAAGCTATGAATTCTCTTTTTCATGCTTAACAACTCTGATACCATATGTAACAACCATAAACTTCTAAACATCATTAAGTATCATAAAATTTTTATAAAGTAAACTGAAACAATAACTTGATAGCATTATAATGATTTTCATAACAACAACTTCTGTAACTTATATTTATCAATAAATACTAAATTCATGACAAGAAGAAATAAATACATAACTGAACAAAGTACCTGGTTCTGATGCTAATTTCTGTTGTCTCTGTGCCTTGTTGTTGCCTTCCTGCTACCTGCTCCTCAAATCAATCATGCCACAAACAGGAAAATAACTACCCAAAACTATTGTCCTCCCTGCCAACTAGGAAAACTACCTAGCTTCAGGATATCTACGGATATCCTAGCCCTCCGTGCCCAAAACCTCCAGCAACTCAGTGCCTCCCCTGATCAAAGCCACAATCCAAACTCTGTGCTCACAACAAGTCCAAAAGTCCTCAGAAAATCTCTGCTCATAGCAAACCGCAGTCCTCCCGATGCCCCCTCCGTCGACTGATTTCCCCCCCTTATTCCTCCTTCACCGACTCCTGCAGTTACTCCTTCAACCACCCTCCGTCCTCCATCCTTCGTCATGAGTTAATGTTTTATCTTCTCGGGATCCATGGCTATCCCTCTCTGCATACGCCACCATTTTTATATCATTTTTCATTGATCTTTTAATTTTATTTCATAGGTCATTAAATGTGAGCTGTAGTTTGAATTATTACTCAGTTAACCACAATTAATTTCTTTTAATTAATTTTACTTATAATCTTTAAGCATGTATCCAATTAGGGTCGTTACAGAAATGCTCAAGCCCAGGTTCCCGTCAGTTTTGACCATTTAAGGTCTCAGGACTGACAATTGTTCCGAGGAACCAGGAGGAGACTACATCCCACCCGACACAAGTAGACCAAGCCTACTAAGCTAAGGAAAATCATTCTAACAACCCCACGCACCCAAAACAATTACACAAGTAACTAGAATCTCTTACAGTGATCAAACGAGGTACATTAAACGTTTACAAGACCAAGTATGAACATTAATTAGAAAGAACGTCAACACCCTCAACGGGAAGCGTAAGATAAAAACGACTTCGCCAATATCCTTGATCAATCGTCGTGTCAATCTAGTCAATAGTTACTGCATGTTTTAATCATCTATTATGAGCCCAAATTAGCACGTCTAAAATGCATAATATCATTAAGGTACAATCTAATTTGGCCTTAAAACAAATTGATTTAAGCAATTCTAAGTTACAAGTGTCAACAAAGTACCATCTAAATAAACATATAAAGGACATTACTAAGCAAGTCTAAATCTTCGACTGGATTAATAATTAAAACTATCATTAGTCATTAATTAAAATATAGCTAGCCCATCTAAATTATAAACTAGCCATTCATTATAAACCTGCAATATTTTTAAATTGGAATTGAATGAAGCATGTACCCAACACCACATAAACATGACAAGGCAGGTTACAAAAATAAATAAATTTGTACTTGCAATATTTTAACTAGAAATTATTACATCAGTTGTCCATCATTAATTAAAAATAAAATTGCCGGCCACTAATTTGTCTAAAAATATAAGTGGTAGCTATTGTCTAAAAAAAATAGAAGTGGTTGTTGTCAAGGGAGTACAGTTCAATGAAAAATCAATTGTGGTTATGGAGTTGAAAGGAAATCATAACTACTCTATTCAACGCAAATTAATTGTTATTATCAACTCTAACCAACCCATCAATATTATTGCCAGAAAAATAGAAAGTTGTCAGCACTAGGGAGCCAAATATACTCGTCATCAGGTAAAAGCAAGGAAAATGCAATCATCAAGGGGCAACTTTCTATGCCACACATCTGCAAACCCAGGATACATTAAAGGGAAAACGGGGGTCCTTAACAGCAACCCAACTACGTTTAAAGGAAAAATCGTGGTAAAATAAGCAACACATAGTCATCAAAATTCGTAAATGTCAGTACATTCAACTGGGTTGGCCGAAATTAAGGTCGTGGTAAAAACAACCATCTCAGGAAGGTGATTTGAGCAAATCATGGGCGTCCTTATGCGTGGCAAAAGGCGGTCGTTTACACAGCAAATCGTATGCTTTAAACAGGCAAATCATATCCTCTAATCAGGCAATTTGTGGTTCAAGAACTCTCCTTTCCTCGATTGAGTGGCAACTTGTTTAGGTTTTTATTCTTATCAATGCTATTTGCTTGGTCCATGCATACAAATGGTGTATGCATTTAACCACGTGCATATAACTATTGTATGCATAAAACCAATAAAGAAAAAATGATATACTTTTTTGTTGTCATGCCACACATGGGTTTCATGTTATATATATGGGAGGTTGATTATTGATAAGACTCCAAGGGATTGCATTGTAGCAAGTCTTCGATCTCTATAAACTACTATTCTATGAACCACTGTCTTACATAGAAAGCTAGCTAAATTTGTTTTTTTATAAATGCAGACAGACAAAGCATCTATGCTGGATGAAATAATTGATTGAGTCAAATTTCTACAACTGCAAGTAAAGGTTACATATTTCACCTAATTTTTTTTCAAGATTGACATTGTGCAGCCAATGGTAGTTGTGTTGTTCTTAAAGCTCAACCGTTCTTCGGGTTTTGAGCACGAGTAAGCTTGGCGGTGCAGCTGCACTTGGGCCTCTAACTGTGAATGTTCCAGCTGAGGTAGACATTTGATTGTTGAATTATAGTGGCAGTAGAAAATATATCATGTTAGTGGAAGAGTGACGTGTCCTTTAATTTCTTTGTTGATGCTATCATTTTTGGGTTTCCTCAGGGATGTGGCATTCAGGCACCCGCGGCTCTCGGTCAAGCTGGTCTAGATTTTGAGAAAAATATTTTGAGGCACAAGGAGATGGACATGAATGCAACAATAACCTATTTACAAAACAAGGTCTTTGTTTGATTCCAATTACACAAGAAACTTCCATATCTAATCGAAATGGAAAGCCAGGGCTCGGATCTCCAGTTACATATTTTGTTGCTAGTATAATTTACAGTATAAATTACAAATTAATTTACAGTATAATTTACGATCTACCAAATAATTTATTATCTACAGAATGATTTACAATGTACAGTACAAATTACAATTTAATATACAGTAAAAGTTAAAACCAAGTCTGTGACAGTAAAACGGTTAACAATTTACCTTCACTATACCACTAAAACACAGAGAATTCAACGATTGATGTCCCAACGCAGAGCATAAATTCGCATAAGTCAACACTAAAAAGATTGGTTGGGAATTCGCAGGCCAGAGGTATAAAAAGAGTGGAGAAATTTCGCCTTTAAGTAATAAAAGGCAGAGTTACTAAGCAGACCAAATGTAAAAAGACACAAAAACTACACAGTAAATTCACCAAGAGAGGTATCAACGCAGACTTAATTTTCCTGGAAAGGAAAGGAAAGATATTCAATCGTAAGAGGGTGTAGAACAACAAACTTCCAAGGGAAACCACAAAGGTAGATGGATGATGGGTTCGTCCTTCACTCATCATCCTCGCACATAAAAGAAGGACGTTGAGATCCATAGGTCTTTTAACGCTAAGGTAACGATTGTAGATCAGGCTCGTGGCTGACTTCTCAGGCGAGGACTGAGGAGCTAGGGACAAAGGACAAACAACCAAAATGGTCACAATGAACACGACAGCCAGGTGGTCAAGACATGCAGGAAAACAAGGCCATAGGAGACGACAACCAAAGAGCTAGGCTAAGAAAATTTCAACTATCAATCTAAACATCCAATCTACTTACATAATCAACATGTAGACCCAATCATAAAACCTACAACATTCTACCATTCAAACGGAGGAAGCGTACTGTTTCTTGTTCGCCTGCTTCGAATGATGTCCCGCGCTCCATGCAACTCCAGCTCCCTGACCGTCGAGACCTCACTGGTACCTCCCAGCCAATGCTAGGGGTACTCTTCTTCCCCCTTAGCCCCCCCGATCTGCAAAGGGGCCACACACACTATCTAGAGATTTCGTCTAGCTCCCAGCTCACCTCACAAGGCCAAGCTACCACTCCTCTCCGAGGTGGGTATCCCAACTCCCACAAGTAAATCATTCAAGTCGATATTTCTACAGCGTAACGTTACGCAAACATAAGATGATCTTTCAACCTTCTTCCTTCTTCATTATATAGATTTTTTATATTTCCTTTCTTTCCTAAAATCTCATTTGATTAAAGTTTTAAAAATAAATTCCTAAAAATTCTTCTCCGTACAAGTGTCACCCATCCCCTACATTCCTCCATTATTTAATTCATTTATTTAATTAATTATCTTATTTCTCTCACCCACCTAGAGTTACTCCTAGAATCACTCCTAGGTTAATTATGAAGTTGCTAATTCAGTTTAAAATTAGAAGTCTCTTAAATGGTAGATTCTTTACTAAGTTGACTTACAATTTTTCCCTTAAGTCCCCCTTTTTCCCTTTTTATGTTACCTCTTTTCCAAGTGTCCTAAATTTTAAGATTTTCCCTCTTTCCCCTTTTAATTAGAACTCAAAAAGGCAGGTGTGGAATTTAACCCCTTTTTCCCTTTTATCATTTAATTAGTATTTTTTTTTTTAATTATCAAAAAGATAAAACAATTTATTCCCCCTTTTACATGTGTTACCACAGATTTTATTTTTACGAATAACTTAATTTCTTACTCCCTTCATGTTACAAGATTTAACGAAGGTCAAAATTATTATTTAAGTCATTTTTATTTTTATTATTATTAATTTTTTTTTTCAGAGAAGACAAGGTTCAACCACTAGCGTAATTTAGACTTAGGCCTTAATTTTCGTACTGGGCGACATTAAATTAGGGAAGTGTTTTAAAATAACTTAACATGTTATTTGTCTTTGGGACATCTAGTTTCATCCCTCTATCATCAACAACGCGATGTGCCCTTCAGGACACACTAGGTGCTCCAAGGGTGCCACTCGCCTCATCTATTCCTTTGCGCGATGTGCCCTTCAGGATGCACTACGTGCTCCAAGGGTGCCACTCGCCTCTTGAATGATTTGGTAGACATCAATAACCCATGCAGTCATCACTCCGCCAGGTGAACTTGTGGGAGAGTAAGGGATTCTAAGGAATAAGGCCCCCGCCTTATTGCACGCCCCTTAGAATCATCGTGAGCGACTGTCACAGACTTCCCCCATGGCAACGTGCGTCCTCTCGAACTAGGTAATCGTTAACCTACATTTTGATCCACGGCGGGAGTGCTAGTAGGATGTGGCAGGGCTTATGTCCACATCTCTCCCTCAACATCTCTAGTAGTCCTGTGCGACCCCTTTACTCCATATGTGAGTCTGTTCGGCAAGTTATCGTTAGCCTACATCATCAACAAATCATGTTAGAATATATCCATATCATATCATCTTATCAGATGCGCTAATATAATAGTAGAAACAATCAAACCCCAATGTTACACTCCCTCACTCAATCCAGAGTCCAAGGGGTTCCATTGATGCCTCTGCATCCTCAAGGTCCAAAACCCTGCACACTCAGTGAAACCGAGTCAATAGCACCTATCTATGTCAATGTAGTAAAACAACGTGTCATTAACCCATGCCTCATAATCAAAATCAAAAGTTTTATTAGTATAAAATCCGTATCACTTGCGAGCAAGTTTCCTCAAAGAATAAGTTCACTCAGTGCGCCAGAGCGAGATGTTACATACACCCCCTCTTGGTCTAAACTTTGTCCCAAAGTTTCACATTATATATGTTGAAATAAAGTGTATCACAGTATCATATGTCTATCTATCAAACAAAGATAGAAATTGTTGATGCATATCATATACATCCTCCCAAGTCACCGAGTGTGGACTATAATTGTCCCACCGGACCTTGACCTGATCTACAGTTCGACGTTGTAGCTATCAAAGGCGATGATCCAAGATGTCGACCGACTCAGCCGTGAGCACTCCCTCATCCGATACCTGCAAGGAACTCATTTCAATAACATGTGTAGGATCACTAATATAATGTCTCAAAACAGATACATGAAAAACATCGTGCATACGCCTCAGAGAATCAGGCAAGGCTAGTCGATAGGCCATGGGCCCCTTTCTCTCCGCAA
>ML780934.1:0-15890 GCA_009831015.1 Picea engelmannii
AAAAAAATCTACCATAATTCAATGATTTTTTCCTTAATTTGGAACAAATATCCTTGCCACTTTCATTTAAATTATTTTGATATTTTATTTTTATTCAACTTAATTATCCTAATAAATTTATTTATAAAATAAATAATTTAATGTAAACATGTTAATTTAATTTATTTTATTTATTTTATTTTTGAGCAAATATAATATATTGAATTTAAAATAACTTAAAATTTTATACAAAGAGGAAGAATACTTATTCTTATACAAAGCAAAGCTACATCATCTTAAATCTCTTATTAAGAAAAAAGGAGACCATTTTGGGGGGAGACATTTCGTTATTTTATATTCATGATATGTTAAGACAACGTCCTCTGGAGGAATGCAGTATATTTTAAAAACGTATGGTTAAGAATATTATGCCACCCTACTCCTAAGAAAATGCAACCACTTACATAAGCAAGTACACATCAAGGCAAGGCCTCTACCTTTATGACAACACCTTTGTTCCTTTACACATTTTGAGTGATGGTTTGGACATTTTGAATGATAGTCAAGAGACTAGAGATCCACATAAAAGTATTTATCAGAGAAGATTGGATTGATGTGTCTTTCTGCCCCCTCACCACACTACTATCTCTACATTTTTTTTAATGAATACACTCATAAAGTCTACATAGGACAACAATATGACTTCAATTTATGGGACTTGGACACTCCTTTTTCCCTTTCATATTATGTGTACAAATAGATGGGGTCGTTAGAAATTGACACTTCCTAATCTTCCAATTAGGAGAAAGTTTTGCATGGTCCCACTAACACATGGATTGACATAAAATTAAAATTAATTGGAGTTCCACAAAGTGAACATAATTATGTGAAAGTGAGTTCAACGAATTTTAAGAATAAATAAAAATATATAATTATTTTTAAATTTATATTATTATTATAGAAAATCACTCTAATTGTTCTTTCATTTTGTCCTTTAACACGTGGAGTCAAAGCGCATAGAGTAGTCCTTCTTGTCAACGTCTTTACCCAAGAATAAGCCACGTGTAAAACCAAGTGGATTCATTATTATTATTATTTGATATTCTTGTTTATAGAGTGTGTTGCACGACTCTTACGTGGCAATTTTAACGTGTATGTTCATAACATGTAGAAATGGTTTATAGTTAAAATTATTAGGTTGATTTTTGCGCTCCCATCCTCATGCTTTGTTTATGATCAATGGGTTTATTTAGTTTTTCCAACCAACGATTTTAAAGAATTTGAAATTTATATAAAAACAAAAAAATATATTTTTTATTACAAAGTAAAACTATATATATATATATATAAAAGTATAGTATGGTGGGTTAATTTCAATGGTGAAGTATTTTAAGTTATATGCAAGAAGTTTTATAATTGATTCTTCATGTTGGTTATATTTGTTGATGTTTTGTAGCAGTAGGAGGTATTCTTTTCTGGACAACTTTTCTTAGAGAGGAAGATTCCAAGAAGTCAAAGAAAGATCATTGAACAGTTGAAGAATACCCCATAAGAGAAGTCGGCCCCACAGGAAAATAATAAAGTAAAAATAGAATTTCCAAGAAGAAAAGTCAGCTCTAGTAAAGTGACTTGAAGATTATAAATAAAGGAGGACGTCTCCTCATTTGAACACACTCTCAACTCATCATCTTATTATCCAAGTGAAGGAGAAGAAGGAGGCGCAAGAGGATAGGGTTTCCTCATGAACCCTCACTAGGGTTTCTATTTTGTCTTCGAAAGTTTGTTGGAAGAGGCCGAGTACTTTACACTCTCACTAGGGTTGCTACACATCATATTTCAAGGTTTTTTTCTTGTTGCTCATGGTTTTTCTCTTGTGAATAGAGTTTGTTCATGATTGTATTGTGTTACTAGAAATATTCTCTCTAAGAAAAGTTGACTGGGTTTTTTCCTCGAATTTGGGGTTTTCCCAGGATAAATCTGTGTCTTCTTATGCTTGTCTATCTGCTTTTAGATCCTGCTTATATTTTCAGTATATGGTTGTTGAATGTTAAATGACGATCAAAATACTCTGATAAATCTATTGTTGCTGAAAATTTAAGAAAATCTAACAATCTTTAACACATCACTACTAAATATCATAGTCAATGTTGAATTGATAGATTTAAGAGAACATCCTATAAAAATAATACATTATTATGAAAGAAAGAAAAAAAACAATTATTTTAAAATATATATTTGATTATTTATATTTATTATATATTAAGAGTATTCATATGACATTACACATTCATAATATTTTAAAATGTATAATTAAAAATACATACCATGTGAATATGTCAACTTAGTGCTGAGAAAATGTACTCAATTACATGGAGAAAAGCCTTTTAGCTTTTCCTTTATCTTTATGACACCATTTTAGATGCTTTGAACATTTTTTAATGTTTGGTGGTCTTTATCATAACATTGAAAGATCCATAATAATTCATTTTCTAAAGCCTTTATTGTTGGTGATGGGAGATTAGATTGATTGACCATTTTGCTTCCCAAAACAGAGCTAGCAATGGATCCCCTCATAAACCCACATGGGAAAACAATATTTGGCATGGCATGGCATGCCTTTAATATGTGGGACTTGTCCACTCCTTTTCACCTTTGGAAAAGGGAATATCTCCAGATGTAGAGAAATGAGTGAGGGTCCTTAGAAAGTGAAAAGAATTGACCATGGTTAAAGTCGTCCATGGTCCTACCAACACATAAATGAAATTAAAAGGAGATCCTTAAAGTGAAGATAATAAAGTGATAGAGGTTCTTTATCTTTTAAGAAAACAACTATTTTAAAAGTCTTTTTATTTCTTTTTGAAAGGCACTGCAATTAGTCTTTCACTTTGTTCCTAAGTGGGGCTAAGGCTCACATGGTACTACTTCTAGTCAACGTCTTTAGCCACAAATAGCCCACGTGGCAAACAAGATTTATCTCAAAAAGTGATAAATTTGTAAAAAAAAAAATTATATTATTTTGTTTATTGGTACACTAGACGCCTTTAGTTAGGGTTTTCCTTCCGTGAACTGCCACGTCACAGAACGTAAGCAAATGAATTAAATTCCCATTAGATGACGTTACCTAAATCTTTTAAGACCACCAACTCTTAAACGAAACTAAACTAAGAGGACGAAACTAGAGACCTAATTATCCCCAATGAGGATTAGTGGCCTTCTTTCTTGCACTTTTTACCCTTCATTTTTTTTGGACATCTATCAACTAAAGGAATTTCCCCCAACTAGAGGAGGTTCCATTCGGACTAATCGGAGAGATGGATTTTTGTCATAGTATGACGAATCAGATTCATAAGGAGGTTTCTTCAATCTCTCGAACAAATTTTTAGTTGCATCAATTTGCATTGAGGGAATATCACTAAAAACTTGTTCACATTCAAAACCGCCATGGGAATAGGCACCTCCATTGGTTCAACCGACTCGCAAGAAGTGGTATTCTGCTCTCGTGATGATTTTTTGGAGACTAGTTATCAACTTCTTATAGAGACCTCTTCAATGGAAAACAACATCCCTTGGATTTGGAGTTGTTTATTTTTTTCCTCAAGTGAACACTCGTTAGAGGGAAAGATTCATGTAGATGTTGTGTTTAATGACAAATCTTGCACTTGAAAGTCAAATTCTCATAATATAATACTTTGTTCCATTAAACGTTTTCCTATTCTAGAATGATCTTATTTGGCAAACTATGGCTAATCTCGAGCTCAACACATATTATTCAAGCACAAGTGAAGCGGTTCAAATCATACCATGCTAAATCTTCTTTAATAACTTTACCAAAAACATTCCCAGCATTTTTAGATATTATTAGATATCACATATGGATAAGCAAGTTGGTACTCATTGCTAGACTAGGATTTTTGTGATAGACATGGAGGTAGGGTTAAAATCTAGAAACCATGGTGTGATAAAAAGACTCACTCTACCCTAGAACCATGGTTCTTTCTTTAACTTTAATACTAACTTGGAATCTTCACAATCATGGAAAAGACAAATAAAGAACCCTTTAGAGCAAAGATTTCCCTCACAATTGGTAGTCCAATTGTAGTGAATCCATTCATAAAGCTTTGTTGGAGATGGCCAAAAACCATAAGTCAACATATCATAGCTTGTGAATTATAGTCTGAGAGTAGATCAAAGACATATGGCTCCGCCACTCTTAGCAATGGAATATACTTTGATTTCTCCACAATGTAGGAATTAGGCATAAAGTTAGGTGCATAATATGCAAAGGGCTTATTTTATTTCATATTTGAAGGAACGAGGCTTTGAGGATGAATGTGTGTCATTGCCCACCACTCCTCCAGGTAGTCTCAATACTAAAAAAAAGAGTTGAATCCTTACAAATGCCATAATTAGAAAGGAAGCAATGATCAACTATTTTCTTTTTATTCCCCAATTTACGAAGCTTGAGGAAAACACAAAAGTAAAAGTCCATGTAAAAGTTCCATACAAACACAAATTTGAGCTAAAAGAGTATGTTGGCCCATTGTACAAATATAGAGATTGCGTGATCTTAACTAGATATGTGGGAAGCATGTAGAGATATGAACTTTCGACAAATTATAGAATTAGAAAACAAAAACTTCAAAACAAATGAGCATCTATCTATATTAATGGAAGGCCAACAATTTTGGGAAATGTTATGGGGTTTATAAATAGTTCATGCCCATATATCACAAACAAAAGTATGATTGTGTATTTGAGGAGCATAAAGGAAATTAAATTGTGGTCAGTGTAATAGAAACAATAAATATAAGGGTAGAATTATTGATAGACTACATTTTGAATAGGTATAATTTGAACTTTCTTGAATTATTTCACTATAAATATTAATTAAAATTAGCCGTGTTACCCCTTGTAACATAATCTAGCATTATCGTGTATATTAATATTGTTTCATTCCTCATTTATAGATTATTTTATGCAATCATTTTAAAGTTAATTTTCAAGTGTCTAAACATCATTGAAAAGTTAATTCTAAAGTCTACATTGTATTGGAGTAATATATAGTAAATATTTAAATTATGGTTATTCTATTAAATGAATTAAATTAATCTTTGATTAAAATAATGTTATATCAATGCAACATTTGTATGTCTAAATATAAGTGGAAAATAGATTGAATTGGATTAATCTTTGATTAAAATAATGTTATATCAATGCAACATGTGTACGTATAAATATAAGTGGAAAATAGATTGATTCCATGTATGATAGGATTAATATATCAAAACCATGACTCCTCTCTTAACCAAAACAACCCCAAAATGGGTTAAAAATCTTGGGTTAAAAATCTCTAGATAACAAGAGTACATTTCGGTCCACAATCCAACTCCAATAGTGGGTGCTCCTCTAAAGAAGGTATTTTAACCTTGTAAAAGCTAATTTAAAGCCACATGGCACCTCATGATAACCTCCAAGGTATATTAGCACTATGGTTAGTTCACGGTAATATACTCTCAGGGTTTTCACCTACCAATTAATATTTTGGGGGATTAATAGCATTAATAACATATAAATATATTTATATGTTGATTGGATGTTGGTATTGAATTTTATAATCTAAGAGGAGGATAATCACTTAAAATATTTTATTGAAATTATACGTATTTATTGATTTTGTAAGTAATTGTATTGAGAAAAGTGAAGAATGTTTCATAGTTTATTAAGGATAAAATATGTTGATGACATTTTAACATTTTAGAATGTGATATATATGTTTTTTTATGACTTAAATAAGAGAAATAAAAATTAAGAAATAGAATTCTAAAATTAATTGTTTAGATAGTTGTTTTGATGTAAATTTAAATTTATAATAAAATTTTCAAATTTAATTTGGTTGTTTTGATTTAGGATTTTATGAATGAAATTGTGATTACATATATCAATATAAACATATATAATGTCGGGTATTTTAGAAGGAAATGAGTTTTATCTTCAGACTCCTCTAAGTTGCATAAATTACATATTCTTTTTTTCCCAGGAATTTGATTCAAAAGAGTTCATCTACCGATTTTTCTATGCAACATATGTAACTTGATGTAATGTCAATAAACTGAAATGAAAAAGAAATTGAGAATGAACATCATGCATAATTGAGTTTACATATAGAAATGGGCATCACACATCATTAAAAATAAGTCCATTTAAGGCTTTGCATGCTAGAATAAATGAGTTGGGATATAATCCAATGAAAAAAATTGTATTTGGATCACGCAAGAGGTTTTTAGAATACAATGGAATTTGAAGGCAGTTCAAGACAAGTAGAAAAGAAACTATGCAAATAAGAATAGAGAGTCGATGCATACAAATTTTAGCATTGAGGATCAAGTTTTCCCTCAACTGGAGTCAAGGAAGAGCTCTTAGAGGCTTGGAAGTTGTACCAAGATGGCACCTAGATATTGCAAACCATTTGAAGTCATGGATAGGATAGGGATAGTTGCATATAGACATGTAATATTGCCTAATAACAATAGAGATCACAATGTTTTTTATGTTTCCTTGCTTAAGAAATATGTACATGATTGTAACAATGTAATTTATTAGGATGTGATCTAGGTGGAACTAAGGGGAGAGTTTGAAACATGACCATTTCACATCCTCGACAAGAAAGTACCATTTCTCTAGAACCAATCCATCGAATGAGTAAAGGTGCAATGAAGCACTTTGGTCTCGATGAGGGTATGTGGGACTAGAGGATGCCATGAAGGAGGCATACTCATTTTTGTTCTAATGTTTATTTGCATCAAGTTCAATGGAATTCCAAGGGGAGGGGAGTGTAATACCCTTGACCCTTGGGATGTATTAGATCAAATTATATATATATTGTAAATAAGTGGTTATAAAGATGGGAGTCGAGCCATGTGAGCTTAAATAAATGACCCCATGTGTAAATGAGTAAATATGATTATATGGATTCCTAGTGAGGATCTCAAGGCCAAGACCCAACTACTAAATGGTTAGGCATGTATATGTGATAAATATTAGTTTCTTGAATCATGTGACAGACTTATCACGGGACACTCAAAGCTATGTAAATATTGTTCTTGAAATCTAATATGATGGTCCAAGATAATCACAAAGAGCATGAGGGGGATGTGAGATTATAAGAGGGGAAGAAGATGGTGGTCCAAGGGAAAGTAATCCTCTATTTCCAAGTGTCAACCTAATAAATCCTACTTTTTCAATCATGTGCCTTAAATTAAGCTCATCCACTACCTTATTTGACTTAGAATCTAATCATTGAATGTATGTAGAGGTGAGTGAGGGAGTTTGCTTCATGTAGTTATGAAAGCATGGATCGGGTACAATCATCATGGGTAAATGTAAGAATCCTCCATCCTCATGGAAATTTGTTCATCCACCCTCATGGGAAATCATTCTCGCATTCTCACATTCATCCCTCTCACCATTCTCATGGTCATTCTCTCCACAATGGATCTATTTCTACGTTCTCCATTGTTAATCATTATCCAAAATCCAAGATTGGTAAAAGCAACACTATGAAAGAAGAATTTGTGGATTTTGGATGGGAGATAGATAAATTGTAAGTGAGCATAGAGGCTGTGAAAATTAGTAAACCTTTACCTGCTAGTTATTGATGCATATTGGCTACTTTAGATCCAAGTTTTAGTCTACTTAATTATTCCCAAAAGGAAGTCAGCAAATTGGAATCTTTTTGTCTATACTAAAGAACACATGAAGTGAATAGGCCTTGAGGCACAATTGAGTATATCAAGTGAAGACATTTATGTTATGTAGGGAACTAGAAGAGAGTGCCATGGATTATTCATGGTTGGATGAGGTGTTTGGAGTGCTCTTTAGTTATAAATGTTTTTTGATCCATGAGAGAAATCAAGTTGGATTCAATGAGATGTGAAACTATAGCTTGATTCCTTCTCCATGGTGTCCTAATAGTCTATCTTGGGAATGTCATATGTTGATCTAGGTGGATATTGGTGGCCACCCACCTATTCCAACTAGCTCCCGTTGTCCATTTTAGTTCAACACGTTCCTATGTACTTATTTGTAATTATGGGTTCTACACTTCTGGGGCTGTCTAAATCCCTACACATCTTCCAGGTGGATACTGGTAGCTTCTCACCTAATCCAACTGGCCTAGTTTTTATGTTTTCATATCAGCACATCTTGCAGTTCTTCCAGGGCTGTTTTGGAGCCCTAAATAGTGGTTTTTTGGCTTTCCACAGTCAAACTATAGACCGATTCAAATTTTGACAACGTAATGTGTATTTCTCTGAAAGACCTTTCCAACAAGCTATCGTGCGCCTAAAACGGAGGTCGTATGCAAAATTTACGACCCCGAGAAGTTGAGGTACCAACTTACCCATAGGGTCCCACATGATGTTTGGTGTTTCGCCTTCTAGGGTTAAGTTTTTGGATGTCTAGGGTTTTGGAATTCATGAGCAATATCAAAAAGGCCTCTGGAGCCTCATTGTAATCATTTATGTGTAGATTTTAACCTTGTACAATATTTACTGCAAACAGATTTTCAGTAAAAGAACAGAAAAGACACAATGGAAAAT
This sequence comes from Picea engelmannii, assembly GCA_009831015.1. Classification (NCBI taxonomy): domain Eukaryota; kingdom Viridiplantae; phylum Streptophyta; class Pinopsida; order Pinales; family Pinaceae; genus Picea; species Picea engelmannii. The sequence continues at coordinate 8,577 of ML780934.1, forward strand.
ACAAATATTACATAGAGATTTTTCCCCTAGAAACCCAAACCGGAAAGACCAACATATTCTATATTCATTCATAGTGATACATTGTTTACAATACAATATACATAGAGGATCCAGCGGCATCTAAAACCCTAACCCAGTGACTTGGATTAGTCAACAACCCTAATTCCTTAACCGAAAATAGAAAACCATTGGCAAAAAACCATGTGCCGAAAAACCGCCCAAAAATGTGACACGTTTCCCGAGGAAAAAAAATTCTTGGAGGCGTTGCCCCTACACCCCTCCTCAAACCCCCCTGCACACCCGACGCAACACATACACTACTACTCGTGCAAAGAATATAACACATACCCAACATTATGCTCAGACAGATGCGTGTAGCAACCACATCTCTTCTCAGGGATAGCTACCACCATTCGAGCAAGTGTTTTAGTTCTACAGTTTTATAGTTTCAGCCTATTTCATTTATTTAATAGAAGATATTGTTCATTGTATATATGTTTGTTCTTCATATCTCTTTGTTTATTGTATGCAGTCTGTTAATCAATCTCGTTATGCTCCTAAATCTGGATCAGTGGTATCAGAGCGATCTGCTCTTCATTTATTTTTCTTCGTGCATGTCCCTGACAAGATCTGGGTACAAGAAGTTAGGACTTGAACCAATCGATTCGTTGCAAGATCGGTCGTGTTGATCCCGACAACAACCCATGGGAGACAAAAAGAAATATGATGGAGCAGGATATCCTTTTAAAATGTTGATCGAGGAAGCCCTTGCACGACAAAGGAACGAAATGATGGACAACTTTGTGTAGACCCTTTAGTGACTGCCCACAAGAGAAGAATCTTCATCAAGCAGTCATGCAACCCCCTTCAAGGTACATGTAAATTTTGATATCCCTTTATTTGAAGGATTGATAGATGAAAATGTTGTAGATAAATGGTTGAATCTACTCGAAGGGTATTTTTTGGTCCACAAATTTTCCAATAGGGAAAATATTACTTTTGCACTCCTCAAGGTCATCCCCCATGTTAAGGACTGGTGGGACACTTACTCTGAGAAAAGGGCCATAGAGGAATCTACAATATTTGTGGTTTCCCCCACATGAGATTCCTTCTAAGATGCCATTAAAGAACAATATTACCTTGTTGGAAGCTATGAGGACCAATACACTAGATGGACCACTCTGCGTTAAGAAAGGGACCAAACAGTACAATATTTCACCAATATTTTCCACACCCTATGCACCAAATTGGGTATCAAATATTTTGAGTGACATATGGTGCTCAAATACCACGGTTGTTTGCATAGATACATCCAAACAAAAATGGATTTTTTGGACATCACCTCATTGGGTACAACTTATAGATACGTTGTCAAGATCGAGCAAAAATTTAAGCAGAAGAGGCGAGAGTTTGGATCTACAAACTCCTCACAACCGAAGCAGGGAAAAGGTAGCCCCAACCCATATAGCAAGGGACAAAACAGAGATGGCCACTCTCAAGACAACCATTCCAAGCCTCAACACAAGAAGGGCAATGAGAAGATGAAGAAGAACATGGGAAAATGGTGTGAGTACCATAAAATCCCTTGGCACAACACTGAAGAATGTCGCTCCAAGCAATCACTCGTGGCCGAGCTGAAAGCTTCCGAGTTAGAGGTCGATTCTAATTCCGAATCAAATCTTGAAGGAGGGAAGTAGATCATTGATGTTGAACCCAGTGCCACTGTCGTCACCACCAAATTTTGGCCAAGCGAACCAGAAGAACCAGAGGAAGAGGAACGCCTCCTTCACTCATAGATGTGGGTAAAGGGGGCTCCACTTCATTTCATTGTCGATAGACGAAGTCAGAAGAACCTAATTTCAGTAGAGCTCTTCAAGTGGTTGGACCTGCCAATGACACTGCACCTGCAACCCTACACCATCGGTTGGCTTCGCCAAGGCAGAGATCTTTGTGTCAATGAACAATGTCATCTACCCTACGACATCAAGCCTTTCAAAGATGAGGTATTGTGTGATATTTCTCCCCTTGAAGTTTGTGATGTTCTTTTAGGACAACCATATTTGTGGAAACATCATGGTGTGTATGAGTCTAGACCCCGTAGTGTTATTATTACTTTGGGTAGACAATTATACAGGATACCATAGGTAGCATCGCCAACCGCTATTTATTTAATCTTTGCTAAGAAATGCAGTAAGGTCATTTCACAGACCAGGAAGTTCATCTTCTTTATGATCCATGCTCACGGTAAGTAGAAGGTCGTTGCCACATCTGTGTCCTCTACACCGAGCCTCTCTTTGCAGCAGAAGAAAGTGGATGGGGTCGTGGAAGTATACAGAGACATCTTCTCCTCACCCATCGGGGTACCAACACACTTCCAAGTCAAGCATCCAATTCATTTGACTCCCGATGCACCTCTACCTAATGGACCAGTCTATCACTGCTCGTTGATGGAAAATGACGAAATCAGGCATCATATCCAGGAGCTTCTTCAAAAGGGGCACATCATACCTAGCTCCTCCCCTTTTAGAAGCATGATTGTACTGGTGTAGAAGAAGGATGGGACTTGGTGACTCTACATTGATTACAGAGCCTTAAAAAAATTCACAGTCAGGAACCAATACCCAATTCCCAGGATTGATGACCTTCTTGACCAACTCAAGGGGGAAAATTTCTTCAGCAAGATTGACCTAAAGTCTAGCTACCACCAGGTTCCCATCAAACCAACTGATGTATGGAAGACAACCTTTAAATCTAAATAAGGTCTCTTCGAATGGTTGGTCATGCCCTTTGGCTTAACAAATGCACCAACCGCTTTCATGAGGTTGATGGATGATGTATTGGGACCCTTCACCAACTCTTTTATGGTGGTATATTTGGATGGAATCCTCATCTTCATTAGAACGTGGGAGGAGCACATGCGGCATATTCAATAGGTTTTGAGCACTCTGCAGCAACACAAGCTATATGCCAACTTGGAAAAATGATCTTTTATCATGAACAAGGTCCTATACTTTGGCTACATTGTTGATGAGCATTGGGTACATGTTGATCTAGCTCAGATCCAAGTCATCCGTGACTAGCCAGCCCCGACCACACTAACTGAGCTTCGGAGATTCTTGGGACTGGCCAACTTCTACGGACGGTTCGTGTTGGGATTCTCCCATATTGCATGGGCCCTTAGCTAGGTGACCAAGGGTGGTGGCAGGGAAAATTTCATGTGGGGGAAGGAACAACAATGAGAATTCGATGATCTGAAGCATCACTTCTCCTCAGCTCTAGTACTCTCCTTTCTTGATCTGCAACAACCGTTCGAGATTCAGATTGATGCATATGACTATGTTGTAGGCACAGTTCTCACTCAACACAATCATCCGATGGCATACCATAGTGAGACACTCTCAAATGTTGTCCAGAGATACCCCACCTATGACAAAGAGATGAATTCCATCGCACAATCTTTTCGTCAATGGAAACATTACATTCTGGGGAAGGAAACAGTCATCCACATTGATCAAAAGCCTCTGTAGTTCATACAGACACAAGGGAAATTTGTTAAGAACCAAATATCAATATAGCATAGAAAAACCTCAGAATAAGTACTCAACGCCTTGAAAAAGAGAGAAATTCAAATAATAAGCCTCTTCGAGGGGGAAACCTCCTTATACACCACATAAATGTCCAAATAAAAGATGATTCCAAATGAAAATGTCTCCTTGGTATATATAGGAGACTAGGAGGTAAAGTTACAACTAATGGACCCAATCCGACATAAATAAATTAACATTACTAATATAATATGCCCCAATTAAGGGGTAATGTGCCACTATTTAGGGCTTAACATGCCCCTCCCCTTGAGACAAGTGTTGTTTGCAACGCTTGAGTAACTCTAGATGCTTCTGTATAAAAGACTCATCTTCCCAAGTGGAATCTTCAACCCGTAGTTTCCTCCATTTAATGAGATACTTTGAAATGGATCTATTCCTCAGCTGGCGAATTCTTGTGTCAGTGATGGCTTCAGGCTCCAATATTATTTTTCCTTCCTCGTCAATTTATGGAAATATAGTTTGAACTTGGATCTTGTCACCTATAACCTTCTTTAAGCATGAAACATGGAAAACTAGGTGTACTCGTGAAGATGCAGGCAACTCCAATTTGTATGCCATAGTACCAATCTTTTGCAACACCTTTTAAGGGCCATATTACTTTGGTGATTATTTAGTATTCGTCTTGGCTTGCTTGAGGGACATCTGTTTGTATGGTTGTAGTCTTAAAAACACCCAATCCCCTACTTCAAAACTTCTTTCACTATGATGTTGATCTGCTTTTTGTTTCATGCGATTTTGTGTCATGGTCAGGTTTTCGTTTAAGATTTAGAGAACTTGTTGTTGATGCTCGATGTGATCTTCCACTTCTTGAACCTTAGATTTTTTTTTAGAGAAGAATTGATGGAAGGAAGGTGGTATCCATAGAGTGCCATAAATGGTGTCATTTTTGTTGCAATATGAAAGGAAGTGTTATACCACCATTCTTCCAAGGGTAACCATTTGAACCATTGTGTTTGTTTATCAGAGACAAAGAAACGAAGGTATCCTTCCAGACATTTCTTCACTATCTCAGTTTTTCCATCATATTGAGGATGATAGGATGAGCTATGAGCCAATTGAGTACAAAAACAAGAAAATAATTATGTCCAAAAATGTCTAGTGAAGATGGGATCTCTGTCACTTACAATAATCTTTGGGATTCCATGTATCTTTTGAACTGTCTCCATGAATGAGGTGGCAACTGTACTAGATTTGAAGGGATGAGAGAGTGCACAAAAGTGTGCGTACTTGGTCATTCTATCAACAATCACCATGATGACACTCTTTCCTTCAGACTTCGGTAACCCTGTGATGAAATCCATGGAAACCTCCTCCCAACACTGCCTTGGGATGGCTAATGGTTGTAAAAGACCTGGGGTCTTAATTGTTTCCACCTTATTTTGTTGGCAAACCAAACATTCTGCCACAAACCTTTGAACATCAGTTTTAAGGCCATCCCAAAAAAGTTCCTTCTTGACCCTATGGTAGGTTTTCAAAAATCTCGAATGCCCTCCTACCGAAGAGGTGTGAAATTCCAATAGTAACTTTTGTTTGAGTTGGGAGTTGTTACATAAATATAAGCGATCTTTGTACCATAGTGAATCATTTTTCCATGTAAATGTATCTGATGCAATGGAATCTTGTTGCAACCTTTGAATGAGAGCCCACATGTTTTCTTCATTATTCCCTTCATCCCTTGCTTCTATTATCCAATCGGGTTGGATGATTGAGATAGCACAAAGAAAGGCCTCAACATATTCATCCTTTCTTGAGAGTGCATCTGCCACAACATTTTTCTTCCCTTGTTTATAGACGATTTCAAAACCATAACCCAATATCTTGGTCACCCATTTTTGGTGTTCTTCTGAAGATAGTCTTTGTTCCAAGAAGTATTTAAGACTATCATGATTTGTTTTGACCTTGAAGTGCCTACATATTAGGTAAGGGAACCATTTCTTCAATGCATATAGTATTTCCATCATTTCCTTCTCATAAATGGGTTTGTGTAAGTCCCTTACCATGACTGACCAACTTTCAAAATGTAGGGGCCTTCCTTCTTGCATTAGGAAAACACCAATTCCATTTCCTGAGGCATCACATTCCACGATAAAGGTTTTTGTGAAGTCTGGAGTGGTCAAGAGAGGAGATTTGCACATCACCTCTTTAAGTTGTTCAAAATATTTAGTTGCCTCTGGAGTCCATGAAAATGCATCCCTCTTAGTTAGTGTCATTAAAGGTGATGTTATTCTTCCATAGTGCCGAACAAACTTGAGATAGTAGCCTGTCAAACCCAAAAATCCTCTAAGATTCTTCAATATTTTGGGAATCAGACAGTCCATCATGGCCTTAATCTTGTTAGGGTCTACCTTGACACCTTCATGAGATACAATATGACCCAAATACTCTACCTCCTTCACCCCAAAGAAAATTTTTGATGGTTTGGCATATAGTTGTTTCTCCTTTAGTAGTTGTAGCACTTTGTCAACATGTCGCACATGATCCTCCCAAGACTTGCTATAGATTAGTATATCATCAAAAAATACTAACACAAATTTTCGAATGAAGGGCTTGAAAATGAAATTCATCAACCCTTGGAATGTGGAAGGTGCATTTGTAAGGCCAAAAGGCATGACCAAAAATTCATAATGGCCATCATGAGTTCGGAATGTTGTTTTTGGGATACCTTCTTCCTTCATTCCAATATGATGATACCCTAAACGAAGATCCAACTTTGTGAAATAGATTGCTCCATGTAGTTCATCTAACAATTCATCAATGACGAGAATGGGAAACTTATCTTTAATAGTGATCTTGTTGAGCTCTCTATAATCTGGACACATACTCCATGAGTCATCTTTCTTGAGTACCATTACCACCAGTGCAAAGTAAGAACTTTGGCTAGGTCTAATAATTCCAGCCTCTAAAATTTCGTCAACCATATGCTCAATTTCACTCTTCTAGGAATAAGGGTATATGTATGGCCTGATGTTAGGTGGAAAACTCCCAGGAATTAGGTGACTAGCATGATCATGATTTCGAGTAGGTGGAAGACCTTTGGGAATATCTTCAAATACTTTGGAATGCTTATCAATGATCCCTTGGAGATCTAGGGGAATATATGGCTTAGATGTTTGAAAATCTAGTGAGCATAGTTGTGCAATTACACCTTGATGCCCTTTTTTCAATAATTGTGTCATGCCATTAGAGCTTATCACCTTACTGGGTTTCCCTATGATACCTCTTAACTCAATTTCTTTTCCTTTCAATGAAAATTTCATGAAAATTAAAAGCCATTATTCCTAATGATTGTAACCATTGGATTCCTAGTACGACATCAGCACCATCCATGGGTATAGAAATCATTGGAATATTCATTACATATTCCCCCATAGAAAGATTGATCTTATTTCATTTTCCTAAGAAATTGATAGTTCCTCCATCTGCAAACATTACTTGAAACTCTAGCGTTGGATATACAAATAAATTGAGATCTTTGGCTAATTTATAGTGAATGAAATTATGTGTACTACCATAATCAATTAGGACTATTACCTTTTTCTTTTTTATATATCCTTCGATCTTGAGGGTTTGAGGAGTGCTAATTCCAGCCAATGCATTACACGATATCATGGGAATCAACTCTTCAGAATAAATCGCTTCTACATTTTCATCTTGAGATGGTTCTTGTTCTTGTTCTTCTTCCTCTTCACAATCTATGTAGAATAATTTC
>ML780934.1:21840-34230 GCA_009831015.1 Picea engelmannii
AAAAAAATGGACACTAAATTCCCCCCTTTTAACATATTCTATGTTTTCATGCATGAAACCAAGAGAGAGAGAGAGAGAGAGAGAGAGAGAGAGAGAGAGAGAGAGAGAGAGAGAGAGGTGGTTTTCTTATTTCCTGTAGGTTGACCTCGCTTCTCCAACTGTTAGACTTGATCTCCAAGTTCTTTATGTGGAAGCACCTCCTACAAGAGATTATACAACTCTCTTCTGCTACTACATATCGTTAGATAATAGTAAATAAATCTATGCAAAATATAGATAAATACAAACATTCATGAAATTATCTAAACAAGATACAATTAAGGTAATATGCCATGTTTCATGTTAATAATGGAAAACATGGAAAAGCTTACATCCTTGTGATGTTGTGATAGTGTTTCTCCAAACTTCTCCTTTCCATCCCCTTTGTGCATTACCAGATGATAGGTATGATGCTATGAACTACCCTCTTCCCCTTTCACCTTAGAATGCCCTCATTATATAGGAGTTGGAGGCTTAAACACCATGGAGTATTTTGGGAAATGGTTGAGGATTTAGCTCCATAAGTTGGGATTTAGCTTATCTCATGGATATTGAGTTTGCCTAATATGGAGCCACGAGATATGACTCAAATCCTTGACCCAAACTAACCTCATCTACTTAGAACTGACCCTTAGAATAAGGTGGGATAGTTGTAACCTCCTCTAACCACTTCAACACTCCCCCAACATTGAGCACAAGGCGTTGACAACGATCCCTTATAACTGAGCAAGGAGTGTTGACAAGAGTTCAATGCTCCCTATACATGGGAAAGGGAGCGTTGACATTCAAACATGGTCAAAATCTTAAGGTAAAAGGCATTATTTCAACCTTCTCATGATGGGTTTTCTTCTCCACGGTGACTAGGGATTATAACAAATGTTCTTCCATGGTGTCAAAGTTGTGACACTTAACAAGGTGAGACACTAGGTAATGCGGAAATTTGGTGTGTAACATATGCCCCCTAAAATGTGAGGTTGGAAGAAACAATGATGGCCGAAACATTTTACAAAGATATATGTGTGAGGGTTCTAGAATAAGAGAGTTGAAGGGAAGCTGTAAATAAACATCAAATAGTATTTACATGACTCATCCCTGAGGTAAGGATACCCATGCTCAATATAAACTAACTCAAAGCATGGCCACCGACCAATACACTGTGAATCCATGGAATCATTGACTAAGGATATGGCCACCAAACATACAATCTGGATCCATGCCTCCATGACTCGATCAGGTTGTAGACACCAAATAATACACAGTGGAGCTATGAAATGACAAAACCATAGCCACAGACCAATACAAAGCAGATATATGTGATAGTATACATATCAACAGGATTGCCAACATGATGACCATACTGAAATCTAATAAGTACTCAAATAATCTCCATCGTAACCCGGGGAAGGCACGTAACATATCACCTAAGGGGTTCCCAGGGTCTTCGTCCCAATATTGAAATGGTACGATTCTAACCATGTGAATAGATGTACTAATGTCAAACATGGTAGAAACTACTTGATTACCAGTCATTGATGTATATTTTTAACAAGTGCAAGGGAAATTGCCAATGATGACAATGACTTCCAAGGTACCCCAGTACATTTCAGCAAATGTGAACTAATGAGCTGAAGTCGAACATTCATGGAATCATTCAATCAGAGGCCAATTATGTAAACCTGCTGTCGAAAGAGAGGAAACCTATGCAGGTTCCAAGGTATTGATTGGTTTCTTAGTATAATTCTTGGACAATGTGTTGAAGTCAATAAGAATAGACTTGTTGAAGGAGGGCCATGATGTTTCCCTCATTATTGACATGAAATTGACACAGGAAAGTGATGTAATATAATGGATTAAATGAGCACAGACTGACACGACGATGAACGTTGGTAATACTGTAGAATGGTTGATTTGGGTTAAAATTTCCCTTGAACATTGTGAGGTACGAAAAAATACTTGGTATCATTACATCGATTGAGAGATATACCAAAACATAGTGTGACGATGACTTAAGCATTCTTCGGGTGAGACGAATGAGGAAAATGACTCATAGGATTGTATGACTTAGAGACAAGTAGTTTACCCAAATTTAAGACAAGACATAAACAAGTTCCATGTTCAAGGGCGACAACAAACAACTTCCATAATGCTTTCCAAAACTTGACCCACAATTTTTCCCCCACCATGGACGGTGAGTACCTCTTTGTTTTTTAATAAAATTGAGGATAAGAGATACTTGATATAGCTTATCTTCGATGAGTCCCTCATCACATGTTTAACGAACCTAAAGAAGGAAGGGTTCGATCCCATATGGATCCTTCACTGTATAAGTTTACAATCCCAGAGAAGATAAAATAATGATCTTTTCACATTTAGAGAGTCTACTAAGATCTTAAAGAATACTCTAAGGTTGTTACTTTTCGTAAATTTAGTCTCCCAATCCTGAAAAATTATAAAATAATACAAGGGAGAACTCTTATGGTCAAGGTTGACTAGAGTGTTCCTTTTTTGTAGTTATTCTTACTCGGCCAAAAAAGGGGTAAACTACCACTCGAAAAACAACTCTTCATGATTTAATGAGCTTTAAGAATGATGAAGTATGCTCGCAGTCTGCTTCATTTTTTAGCGAGATTGAAATAGAGAATGGAACTATGCTCAAGGTTTTGGTTTCATTTTTAAACGAGATTAAAACCAAAAAATAACTATGCTCAGTTGATACCCATTAGCGGGTTTTCTTCCCAACATGATGCCCAAAGGTTGGTACTTTTCCCCTAGCATGATCGACAAAAGTTAGAGGCTTAACTACAACATGATGTCCATAGGCTAGAGACATGCCCCCAAATCTTCATTTCATCCGTCGACTCTTCTTCTGCACCCAATTATACTCTTGGATACTAATAGGAATAGGTTCACGAGAGAGGGGGGAAGAAACAGGATCAACTAACACAGGTGGAGGAAATAAAGGTTCAAGTACTAGATCTAGTAGAAGACATGACTCAATTGGATGGGGGTTCGTTTCATTTTTTAATGAGCTTGACATAGACAATGAACTATGATCATGGGTATCTATTTCATTTTTTAACGAGATTTACACAGACAATGAACTATGTTGATTAACCTTGATCATGGCTTCCAAGAGGTCTTCATTAGATGAAAGAATAATGCTCTAGAAGGAATACATGTTAAGAGACTCATTTTGATCAACATGGGGGAGATCAGGCTCCAATGTCTTTAGCGAGGGAGTTACCATGTCAACTACCAGAACTAAATCCAAATAAGATGAGCATACAACGAGAAGCTCCTTCTCATTAGCAATTGAAGGCATGGGAGATAATGCCACATAATTGACCTGTGGTGGGGGGGAAACCACTTCACTGTAAGGAACATTACGGGAAGTGAGATGGTCAATAGTAACACAATGATCGAGACTAAGAAATGAAACTTGATCGATGGTCACTAGGCTCCCATCATGGGGAAAATGCTTCACTTGAAAGAGTGTGGACACTACAACTTTCACAGCATAGACATAGTCCCTCCCAAGGAGAAAATTAAAATCCAAGGGGCCTTGGACTACCATGACATCAATACATACAATTTTCCCTCCTAAGGTGATGGGCAGCTGAGTAAGTATCCCTAAAGGTTCAATAGGTCTTCTATTAAAATCCAGTAGATGTTTAGTGGTTGGCACAAGCTCAGGAGAACCTAAATCTTGCCAAGTAGTTGAGGATAAAATACTAACAGAGGCCCCTTCATTGATGATAATGTTATATATGTACTTATCAAAAACTTGAAAAATTATATGGAAATGGACACTCAAAGGAAGATGAGGTTCTTATAGAATATTCCAATCAAAGGAAATGACCTCAGTACTTGGAGGGGATTCCATTGAAACAGAGGGGATGTCCCCTTGTCCAGAACACTATGAACTGACAAAGAAAACATCAGTGGTATTCAAGTCACTCTCCAAGGGAAGAGTGGGGTCAACCGAAGATCGAATCATATTGACCACTTCATCAACCAAAGGTTGGGTAGGGAAGGACTCTTGGGAAGAAACTGAAGGTTGTTGTTGGGCAACGACACTATCTTCCAAAAATTGTGAAGCCTCCTCTATATGAGGGAAATGGTAAGTACAATGATTTTCATTGCATAAATTACAAGGAAACTTGAATTTACCTTTTTTACCCCTAACCTTATTATCACTGGTCGACAAACCATCACTAACATGACCTGCATAGGCTGGTGACACAAGTTTTTGGGAACCCTGAGATCAGACTTCTAAAACCTTCTGAATACCAAGGCAATGGTTAAGAAGTTGATCACCCTTACAAAGCCTACAAGGGAACTTGGGTTTGTGACCTATGTTTTTAGGATTCTCAACATTATCAACACTCCCATCATGATTAACAATGGCTAGTTGATTTCCCCTTTGCTTATTTTTCTTCTCCTTGTTGTTCCTTTTCTTCTCCTTCTTAGCCTCCTGGTTACTAACATCATGACTTTCACCAATTTGGACGAAGAAAGGGAAGACTACCCAACATGTAAAGAAGGAAAAGGGTTAACATGAGTTTGATGTTCTTGAGGTGGAGGGATTTCATTCTAAACACCATGAGCATTTGGGATCACCGGAGTGGAAAACAACCACATCGATAACCTTATAGTGAATCCGAGAAGACTCAATGTAGCAATGTAAGGAGGACCAATATTTCCAAAATAAGGAAAAGGACGAGGATCCTCGTGCAAAGGGGTTCCTTGATTGGAAGGATCCATAAAATTTTCCATAGACACAGACTCAACCTAGGGTCTACTAAATCAAAGAGAACACACTACCAAAGTCCCTATAAGATAAGAGAAAGAAAACAACTCTATTGTAACAAAGAGAACAAAAGTAAGGATCTTCTGGAGACAAGAAATGAGGTTGTCGACAAAGAAACGAGAGATAGTTACCCACAACTATTCTACAATGGAATTTCAAACGTGCAAGTACCCGATGCAACCAAGTACCCTCCTAAGGATCCAAAATCGTGTGTTGTACGTCTGTCTCAGGTACTGACAATACCACCACTGCAATCACTTGGGAAGGTAACCTATGAAAAGAAACTAGGGCTACCACTTCGTGATTGGTTGTTGGGAGGAACGATCATGGGAGAGGGCTTCTGTGAATGGGCAGGGAATGTAAGATAAATGTATTATACCCAAAGCAACTTAGATAATGGTGTCACCCCGAGGACTTTCCACTACTAAGATTCCCCCCTTGAATCGCATAACCCCACTGAGAGAGAGTGTTGGGGACTGGTCCAAGCACTATTCTCGACTTCTCCTACCACTTGAATCTTGTGTTAGAGGATCTTTCCCAACAAACACTTCATGTTACTAATGGATTTCCACTCATTAGTGTTCCTAGTTTTGTTTCAATGGCCTTGGAGAATTTACTCTCCACCCTACAACCTAGACTTGTGATCGTTTTCTAATAAAGAAAAAGTCTAGTTGATTTTAGATTAGGTGCCTTGTTCCTTTTATGGTTGTTTTTACTCAAAAGGGTAAATGGAAGTGGACTATATGGTGTTATCACTTTGAATCCAAGAAGACTTCAACAGAAAAAATGAATGGAATGCAATATTTGGTTTCGATAAATCCTATCTACAGAAAGGAGAAAGAGGTCTCAAGAAAATAAACAAGTGTAACATTCAATGCAAGAAACATAAACTACTCTTTGAATGCAAAATGTGTTTGATATATGAGTCAAAGAAACTAGAATTTAATCGCTTTTTGGTTTTCCAATGCTTTCCAATGCAATGAAAAATGTTAATGCAACTTCTTTTGTTTTCTTTCTTTCAAATGAGATGAAAAGAACTACATGCAAACGCAAAGGATCGCACAACAAAATAATGCAAACCAAAAAATGCAATCAATTAGGTCGACAAGTATCAAAATAACTCAAATGAAAGAAATCTCTCAATACTTGCCACTCAAAACAAGAAAACAATTTTATAATAGGTCATAAACAAACAAAATCCTAAAACACGAGTGCAATTTTCAATTCGAAAAATAGATTTGAATGCAAAGTAAAAAGATCGGTTTTAGAACTTTGAAACAAAGTTCAAAACATTACAGATCAACACCAAGTGACATTCAAGCCAAAGATGCCAAAGACACAATCTAAGGATGGTGATGTCAATTCAAACAAAATCGAAAAGAAAAAGAGACTCAAAGAGGATTAAGCCAATGATCACCATTGGATCCTAAGCAATCAAATCCTCATGCAGAAAGAAGAGGATATGGTGAGGAGACCCGAGACAAAAATCTGACAAAACAGAGGCTTAGGCTACTGACTTTGTACACTTCCAAGTTAAGATGAGGGAAAAGGAAGAGTTCAAATAACAAGAAAATAACTAGAAATGTCAAGCAAGAAAAAAAATTCAAGAGAGATAGAAACCAAGGAAAACATCAAAGTTCTTCCCCGGTATGGTCTTCATTTTTCTATTATGGGGAATTCCCCCTGCAGACGGGTGAAATCCCCCTTGGATCATGTTTCCTTCGATCAAAGAAAAAAGGAAAACAAATGGACACTAACTTCCCCCCTTTTAGCCTATTCTATGTTTTCATGCATGAGAGAGAGAGAGAGATGGCTTACCTCTTTCTTGTAGGTTGTCCTCGCTGCTCCAACTATTAGACTTCATCTCCAAGATCATGATGTGGAAGCACCTCCTATAAGAGATGAGACAACTCTCTTCTACTACTATATATCATTAGATAATAGTAAATCTATATATGCAGAATATAAAAAAGACAAACATTCATGCAATGATCTGAACAAGATATAATTAAGGGAATAGGCCAAGTTTCATATTAATAATGGAAAACATGGAAAACCTTACAACCTTATGATGTTGTGCCAATGTTCCTCCAAAATTGTCCTTTCCATCCCCTTCGTGCATTACCAGACGATAGGTATGACGCTATGAACTACCCTCTCTCCCTTTCACCTTAGAATGCCCTCATTATATAAGAGTTGGAGGCTTAACCACCATGGAGTATTTTGGGAAATGGTTGAGGATTTAGCTCCATAAGTTGGTATTTGGCTTATCTCATGGATATTGAGTTTGACTAAGATGGATCCATGAGATATGACTTGAATCCTTGACCCAAACTAACCTCATCCTCTCGGAACTAACCCTTAGAATAAGGTGGGCTAGTTGGAACCTCCTCTAACCACTTCAATGATCCCCCAACATTGAGCGCAGGGCTTTGACAACGCTCCCTTATAATTGAGAAAAGAGTGTTGACAAGAGTTCAATGCTCCCTATACATGGGCAGGGGAGCGTTGACATTTAAACATGGTCAAAATATGAAGGTAAAAGGAATTATTTCAACCTTCTCATGATGGGTTTTCTTCTCCACAATGACTAGGGATTATGAAAAATGTTCTTCCATGGTGTCAAAGTTGTGACACTTAACAAAGTGCAACACTAGGTAATGCGAGAATTTGGTATGTAACAATCATAAACCCCAGAGGTACAAATTTATATACCTTTTCCTGGAGCTTGGCCATATCTATTAATAACTAGGATGAAACATACGCACTCCTACAAGGCTTGAAACTAGTCAACATTCTTCATACATAGAGTTTAGAAATTGTGAGGGATTCAAAGAATGTTATTAGGAATACAATATTGGGAACCAATCTTATTGATTCTAGGTTGCCATCTATCTTTGAAATGATTTGGCAAGCTATAATCCCAATCCCCATTGTGAAATTTTATCATGTTCTTTGGGAAAATAATTCCATTGTGGATCATTTCTCCAATAAAGCTACCTTAGGAAAATAGGGAGACATAGTCATTAATGGCAAGGCTTATCATCAACCTATACCATAAACCATGAAGACTAAACCGCATAGACCTCAATTAAATAAGCACATGGCTCGTTGTAAGGATGGCAGATCATTTGGAATTGAATTTAATGTGAAGTGACCTCTCCTTCCCTGTCACATGCTTATATTTGATTCTTTGTATGTTGATGAACCTTAGCATGGTATTTGGCACAAACATTTTGGGACTATGGCATCATAGCTCGATTTCTTAGTGTAGTGTTTCAGGAATCTAGGTTTTTGGTTCTAGTTAGTGGCGTTTTATTTGTAAATTTGGACATTGGTCTAACTCATTCTTCTTTCTAGACTTTCAGGTAAGTGGACATGATTTCCCCACCTTTTTTGCATATTTAGAAGGTTCACAGTTGGTACTTGTTTATAGTTTTGAAGAGTATGCCCCCATTCCTACTGTGGAGATTTTGGAAACATTTTTTATGATATACCTCACTGTTCTGGGGACTCTAATTCTCTATTTATATTATGGTTTGATTTATACCTCTAGTTAGTTATCCACTAACTCTCTAGTATTAGTTTGGGAAATGAATTGTTTTCTGGGTGGCATTTGTTTTCACAGGTTTGCATTTGAAAGGAAGTGGACTAGTTCTCTCTATCCAACTCTAGTCTCTCTATTGATCCTTGTCACCATTGTTTTGACCACATTCTATTTACTTCTTGGGTGTTGCACGATTCAACATTTCTTTTAATGTTTACTATACTCAATTATGTGGTTTGAAGTCCAACTCTTCCCAAATGGACTATCACAAACACCAAGAGATCAGATGAGTATTCAAGAGGCACAAGGATACAAGAGAAGGAAATCAATGCTTGCTTCACATAGTTTCGAAGAAAATTCAAGAGAAGGATACTAATGTAGCCTCGCAGATTGAAACCATAATAGGGACATTAGTGCAACAAAAATGCCAAATTAATGGAGTGGAAGAAGAATGCGTGTCACATAGAAGCATGGTAGTAAATTTGATACAAGGAAAGCAATCTAGAACTTTCAACCAAGTTTAATTAGTGAATTCAAACCATGAGAAACTCTACGAAGACAATATAATGCACCAACTCCTAGAAAATGAATATTTGAACTTGTAGGTGATGGATCCAATCAAGGAAGTATTAGATGAAACCACTATCCAATACTCATTTTGCTAAGTTTCCATATTTTACAAAGTAATTAGGATTTCAAACATATTGTATAGAAGTTATACTTTTAGGAACTTTTTTAAAATCCTTATATTGTACAACTATATGTTGATTCCGTGTTTTTTTTTTGGACTATGGTTCTTTTTTATGAAGCCAAAATTTTAATATATTTCCATTGCAAGCAACCCTGTAGCTTTTTACTTAATATATAATACCTCTTAGTGATGGTTAAAAGAACAGAACATATTAAGGGTTGTTTCTAAGACAATGGAAAAATTAGATAATTGTTGTGATGACTACCATATGTATTAAATATATTAAAGAGTTCATCTTTGTGAAGTGTTACAACCTCATTAAGATGTTGTATGGACTGCTTTAATTTATAGCCATGGCTGTGAGTAACAATTCTTTACTAATCATAAATGAATGTTGCAATTTTATGAATCAACTTCTTAATCACAAAATCTAACTTTTATTTCTTTTGGGGAGGGGGATCAATTTCCAAATCTTTTATGCGAGAATTCGAAAATCCTCAAAATCTAAGTGGGAAACATTGAATTTAATGCTATAATTCTATGAATCAACTTCCCAATCACAAAATCTAACTTTTATCCCATTTGGAGAGGGGGACCAATTTCCAAATCCTTTATGCGAAAATTCAAAAATCCTCAAAATCTAAATCAGAGACATTAAATTTAAAAAAGAAACTAGTAAACTCATCATGTATTTGTCCAATAAAGATTAAAGTAATTATTATCTTATGACCAAATTCAAGAGCATCCATGACCACATCAACTCAATGCTCGACTCCAACATTCATGACCATATTTACTAAATGCTTGGAATTCATGATTACATAAACTAGATAATTGTGCACAAAGTGAAGCCCTCGTTGGAATTGTAAAATCTATCCAATTATTTTTATGATTTGACTAACAGTTTCTCATATAATACCAAATAAAGCATCTATTATAATTCAAAAATGATTTTCTTAATTTAAAAAAAAAAATCTATACAACTTTCATTTAAATTATTTTGTATTTTCATTTTTATTTAATTTAATTAGGATAATAACTTTATTTATAAAAAAATAATTTAATAAACATATTACTTAAATTTATTTTATTTTTTAAACAAATACAATATATTGACCTTAAACGAACTTGAAATTTTATATAGAGACAAAGAATACTTATAAAAAAGGCGACCATTATCAAAGATATTTTGTTATTTTCTATTGATGATATGTTAAGACAATGTCATATGGAGAAATGCACTAATCTGAAACATTCAATATATTTTTAAAAAGCATGGTTTAGAATATTATGCCACCCTACTCCTAAGAAAGTGCACCCACTTACATAAAAAAGTATGGTTTACAATATTATGCCACCCTACTCATAAGAAAGTGCACCCACTTACATAAGCATGTACACATCAAGGCAACACCTTAGCTCCTTTGGACATTTTGAGTGATGGTTTGTACATTTTGAATGATGGTCAAGAGACTTAGAGATCCACATAAAAGTATTTATTAGAAAAGATTGGATTAATGTGACTAAAAGTATTTATCAGAGAAGATTGGATTGATGTGCCTTTCTCCTTCCTCAACACACTCCTACATGTGCATTTTTTTAATGGATACACTCATAAAGTCCACTTATGACAACACTTTGCCTTCAATTTATGGGACTTGGACACTCCTTTTTTTTCCATTTTATATGTGTAGAGATAACAATGGGGTCCTTAGAAATTGACAATTCCTAAGCTTCCAAGTAGGAGAATGTCTTATGACACATGTTATGACATAAAATTAAGATTAATTGGAGTTACACAAAGTCAGGACAGATACTTTAAAGAGCGTCCAAACCCTTTAAGAATAAATAAATAAATAAAATATTTATTTATTTATTTATATTATTGAAAAGCACTCCAATTGTCCTATCAATTTGTCCTTGATCCATCCGGTCAACGTAGTTACACAAGAAGAAACCACGTGGAAGAGCAAGTGGATTCATAATTATGATTTGATATTCTTGTTTATAAAGTGTGCGTTGCACGACTCCTACGTGGCAATTTTAACGTGTATCTTCACAACATGTAGAAATGGGTTATATTTATTTTAATATTATGAGGGTTGATTGTTGCGCTCCCACCCTCATGCTCTGTCACGGCTACCTGTAATGATCAAAAGCTAAGGTAGAGTATGATGTGAGGTAAAATATCTATTTTTTAATATTGTGATAGAGTATGATGTGAGTAAAATATCTATTTTTTTTTTTAATAGTGTGAAAGCTTTTACATTATTGTTATTTATATAATTAATATTGTATTTGTATTTGGTTAGATTTGTTTTGAATTTTGATTCATCGACTGATTAAATTTTTTGAGGTGCAAACCTCTTTAAGGTATAAAACTAGAGGAAAAAATTACATCTACATCTAGAGAGATTTGATCCCTCCGGATTCTTGATAAATTAAATATATCAAAGTAACATAGAATAAAAAACATACAAACAAAGTTATATTTTATTTTAATTTTCAAAATAATAATAAATAAATAAAATCCATACAATTTTATAAAACTGAGTGAAATAACATTCAAATAATGGTTGTTTCTATATTAATCGTATTGTTGGCATGTTATCTACATAATGCTTTGCTTTCCCTTTAAACTACACACCTAAAATGGCTAGAATGGTGGTTTCTATCTCTAAAAAGAAATGTGTATGTTGCACTCGTTCTCAAAAAATCCTATAATAGGAGGCTAAAACTACATTTTATCATAATGCCAAATCTCTAAGAGGAAAAAGTTATAAGATCCAAGAACCCTAACCCTAGGAATTGAGATGGAGAATGAAAGGTGGGCGTTGAGGAGCCTAGTTGGAATGTCAACTTACCAAGCCCATAAATTTTGCATAAAAAATCTATTTTGGGCTCTCCTTGGATTATTGGAAATCTTTTTTTGAGCTCTATAGGTTGGGAAAATTGGGTCATTCAAAGGGGGTCTCACTATCCAAAATGACAAAAATTCATGGGAAGGACCTAAAAATATATCAAAATTTATTAACCTACAATTGAAAGATTTACAATCGTTAATAAGACATTAACATATTCAAGATAGTTGTTGAGTTGACTATGAAATGACCACTTGGAACAAATGTATTGAAGAGATCCTCCTCTTGAAGTGTCTTAGTCTCCTTAAGATCTTGTTTGGATTTCTCCTTGAGACCTTCCTTAGCTTTCTCTCATGTGTGGATGAACCAACAATAGACTCTAAAGGCAGAAGATAGTCTTTATGTAGAGTATATGTTGTCATTGATGTCAACATGGCACACA